>CM039484.1:2973488-3573488 GCA_022433065.1 Begonia loranthoides | reverse complement strand
TTCGGCAGTACAATCTCTGGATCTATTAAACTTCACAGAGAGAGAGAGAGAAAGAGAGAGAAGAGGCCCACCAGCATTAAGCTATTTCCTTTTACAATCTTCTACTACTCCATCTGCATAAACATAAAAATGTCTTCCGAGAAAGTCAAAACATTATTTTTGAGATTTGTAGCGTGGTTGAGAACTTACTCTGAGATTTGTGTTAGCCTAAGGATCCTAACAATTTGTAGCGTGGTTGGCTTGACCATTCGGTCCAAAGTCCAACTCCTTTAGATATGATTAAACAAAAAACCGGTGAGCGGGGAAACAAGATCATTTTCCACAAGAATAATAATAAAAAAACAATAAATAAATTAATAGATATGATTTTCTTTTATTATGATGTATATCTATATTCTAATTTTACATCTCATATGAGACGGACCACTTTGTGAAGGTAAAGATGACCAAAGTAAGGATTCGACCCATACCAATAGAAGTGCACAATCTCATATTATTTGGGAGAGTAAAAAACGCATGATTGATAAATAGAGTTCTCCTTCCTACCTAGTACAACGCATTTTGGACTAACTCCAATATCAAAATTGTATAGGTTTCGGCACAAAGAAGACAATATTTTACTAGGAGAATTGAAAACGATACAAAATGGTATAAGAGTCAAAGCTTAATTGGAAGTGGGACCGACGAAGACATTGGGCCTCCAAAAGGAAGGAAATTGTAGTAATTTGTCTTGTGAAGTCAAGGATGACCCAGATAAGAATTTGACCCATATCAGTGGGAGTACACAATCTCTTATCGCTAGAGTGAGCAAAAAATGCATAGTTTATAAGTAGATTTTGTGAAGTGGTGACTCAGTCATTAGAAAGTTTCATCAGGGTCACGTGCCTTCTGGTGTTAGTTCCTCACGTGTGAAGTATAAAATGTTTTGTCGCCTTGCTGGGTGAGGTGTGTGAAAACTTAGAATTCAATTTTGTTCTGTTCGCGGGGTAAAAGAACAGAGGCGATCATAGGAAGAAGTCGTCGATGGGATTGAGAGATATAGCGGTTGTTCTATTCTTTGTAAATCTCAGGTTAGACAGATTGATAGAGTGAGTCCAGTGCAAGATGTATTCTTTCTGTATAAACTTGAATCTGGAAAATAAAGTGCGCTGTTGTTACCCGTGGATGTAGGACGAGTTTGTCCGAACCACGTATCTCGTTTGTGTATGCTGTGTTTTCTCTTTTCTTGATTAGTGTTCGTTTCTTTTATCATTGTTGTGGTATTCTGGATTATTGAATTACAACAATTGGTGCAATGAGCGTAGATTGAGGATTTTGTGATTCAAGAATTTGGGTTTTCTTGCTGAAGGTTGCGTGATTGATTGGAATTCTTTAATCATGGCTAAGTTTGAGGTAGATAAGTTAAGTTTACAGGTAGCAATGATTTTAGTCTTTGGAGAATAAAAATAAAAGCACTGCTTGTCCACCAAGATTTAGCTTCTACCATTGATGAAGACGCAATGAAAATTCAGCAAGAACTTGATAAGAACAAGGCTGATGACATTGAAGCGAAGGCACACAGTGCACTTTTGTTGAGCTTAGGGGATGAAGTTCTCTGAGAAGTCACAGAAGAGAGATTAGCCCTCTCAGTATGGTCAAAATTGGAAGCACTGTACTTGAAGAGATCCTTAGCTAATCGGTTATACCTAAAGAAAAAACTATGCACACTGTCAATGGAGGACTCAAAAGAAATGAGCAAACACCTTGATGATTTCAATAAGGTCATCCTCGACCTCAACAGTATTGGAGTGAAGGTTGAAGAGGAAGATCAGGCCATCATTTTGCTGAGTTCCTTACCTAAGGTCTACGAGCACTTTGTAGAGACAATGCTTTACGGTAAACAAACCTTAACCATGTCTGAGGTTAAGGCAGCATTAAATTCTAAAGAACTGCAAAAGCGAACATATGCTAAAGAACCATTTGAGGGAGAAAGTTTATCCATCAGAGGAAGATCACAAGTGAGAGACGGCAAACATCCTAAAGGGAGGGCCAGGTCCAAGTCCAAAACAGGTGGTAGAAAGTGCTTCTTTGGTCACAAAGAAGGGCACTATAAAAGGGATTGTTACGATTGGAAAAGAAAAAAGGCTGAGAAAAAACCTGAGAAAGGAGAAGTCTTAGTGGCATCTGATGGGTATTAGTCATCAGACGTGCTTGTGGTTTCTGTCACTGATTCTAGTGATCAATGGATTCTCGACTCGGGTTGCTCCTTTCACATGACACCAAGAAAGGAGTGGTTACAAGACTTTTGTGAAAAAATTGATGGAAAGGTGCTTTTGGGTAACAACCAGTCCTGTCAAATTGAAGGAGCTGGTAATGTTCAAATTCTAATGCATGACGGGTGCACCAGAACTATTCAAAAATGTGAGGTACGTTCCTAATTTGAAAAGGAACCTAATATCCATTGGAATGTTGGATAAGTCTGGATGCTCAGTAAAAATTGAAAATAATATCATGAGAGTCCAAAAAGGAATACTAACTGTCATGAAAGGTGATCTCCATAATGGTTTATACATCCTCCAGGCTAAGACTGTCCTTAGAGGAACTTCTCTGATTTGTGATGAATCTAAAATCTCTATTGATATGTGGCACAGAAGGCTGGGGCATGTGAGTGAAAAAGGGTTGGCAGAATTACAAAAACAAAAACTGCTTGCTGAAACCAAGATCACTAGCATAAAGTTTTGTGAAAAATGCACTCTGGGTAAAAGCACCAGATTATGTTTCAAAAGGTCAACTCACAGCTCAAAGGGTGTATTATAATACATACACTCGGATGTATGGGGTCCTGAACAAAACCCATCAAAAGGTGGAGCTCTTTTTTTCTTGACAGTCATAGATGATTACTCCAGAAAGCTCTGGATTTATTGCCTGAAATCGAAAGACCAGGTCTTTGAGACCTTCAAGCAATGGAAGACCATGGTTGAAGTGCAAACGGGTGCCAAAGTAAAAAAATTGAGGACGGACAATGGTATGGAATTTTGCTCAAATAAATTCAATGAGTTCTACAAGAATGAAGGCATAATCAGGCATCATACTACTCCCTACACACCTCAGCAAAATGGTCTTGCTGAGTGGATGAATAGAACCATCCTAGAAAGAGCTAGGTGTATGCTCCTAACAGCGGGTGTTCCAAAAATGTTTTGGGCAGAGGCAGTGTCAACAGCTGCCTACTTAATAAATAGATGTCCATCTTCAGCCCTCAACTTCAAAACTCCATTTGAAGTCTGGCACTCCTATCTTGCAGAATATGGAGGTTTGAGAACCTTCGGATGTGCGGCTTATGCACATTGCAAGCAAGAAAAATTGCAGCCCAGGTCTAAGAAATGTGTTTTCTTGGGATATCAACAAGGAACAAAAGGTTATCGATTATGGTGTATAGAACCTGGACAACAAAAGGTAATAGTAAGTAGAGATGTGATTTTCAATGAACAAATGTTTCCTTTCAAAAACATGTGTGTCAAGATACCAAGTGAACAGCAAACTTCAGCAACTGAATCACAGATTGAGGTGGAGTTAGATGAAAATCAGTCAGGCAGAGAGCTTGATACTAATCTGCCTGAGTCTGATATTCAACCGAGAAGTGAAACTTATACACTCACAGGAGACCAATCAATTGATTACCAATTGACGAGGGACAGGTCTAAAAGGATGATAAAACCAGTGCAAAGACTGGGATATGCGGATATTATAGCATATGCGTTACTAACCTCTGCTGACTTAGATAATGCTGAACCGACAAGCTTTCATGAAGCAATGAAAAGAAGTGACCGGGACAAGTGGATGATTGCAATGAAAGATGAGATGCATTCTCTTGAAAAGAATTAGACTTGGACAGTGGTGAAAAAGCCAGCAGATCAGAGAATTATTGGGTGTAGGTGGATATACAAGATTAAGGAAGGACTTGCACCTGGAGAAGAGCCAAGGTACAAGGCGAGGCTTGTAGCAAAGGGATTTTCTCAACGGGAAGGGATTGATTTTACTGAAATATACTCTCAAGTTGGAAAACAGACCTCCATTCGCATGTTTCTATCCCTAGTTGCAGTGCAGAACGTAGAGCTAGAACAAATGGACGTTAAAACTGCGTTCTTACATGGGAACCTAGATGAAAAGATCTACATAAGTCAACCAGAGGGATTTCGAGTTGGGGGATCTGATGAAGTCTGTCTTCTACACAAATCTTTATATGGGTTAAAACAGGCCCCTCGCATGTGGAATAACAGATTTGATGATTTCATTACAGGCATCGACTTCTTCAAAAGCAACTTTGATCACGGCGTATACGGCAAAAAAATTGATGTAGAAACTCAGATTTATGTCCTCCTATATGTAGACGATATACTTATTGCAAGCAGGAGTAAATTCCATGTGTCTGAATTGAAAGGTAAACTTGGAAACGAGTTTGACATGAAGGACATTGGCTGTGCAAAGAAGATTCTAGGCATTGAAATTGTAAGGAACAGAATGGAAAATACCATAATTCTGACTCAAAAGGCTTACCTACAAAAGGTTCTGAAAAGGTATGGATTCTACAACCTGAAACCTGTCCAGACTCCTATGGGAGCACATTTCAAATTGGGTAACAAGCAGAGTCCAAAAAGTGTTGAAGAAAAAACAGAAATGGACCGGATTCCATATGCAAATGCTATTGGCAGTCTTATGTATGCAATGGTGTGCACAAGACCTGATCTTGCTTATGCAATCAGCGTTACAAGCAGATATATGGCAGACTTAGGCATGCCTCACTGGCATGCATTAAAATGGATACTTAGGTATGTAGCTGGATCACTGAACATGTCTCTAGTGCTTGGAAGGTGGACATCCATGGAAGACATCATAGTTGGGTATGTAGATGCAGATTTTGCAAGTTGTAATGATTCGAAAAAATCAACTTCTGCATACATCTTTACCTTGTTTGGTGGAACAATAAGCTGGAAATCATCTCTTCAGAAAGTTGTTGCATTGTCCACAACCGAATTTGAATACTTATCAGCTTGTGAATGGGTGAAGGAGGCATTATAGTTGAGAGGTTTAGCTGGTGACTTTGGAATTGACAATGAAAAAGTTAAAATTCATTGTGACAATCAAAGTGCACTGCATCTGATAAAAAATCCAGTCTTCCATGATAGAACGAAGCATATAGAAGTAAAATATCACTTCATAAGGGATGTTATCTCACAGGGTCAGATTATAATGCAGAAAGTCCACACTGATGAGAATCCTGCATATATGCTCACCAAAGTGGTTACAATAGCTAAGCTTAAGCATTGTTTAAGCTTAGCTAATATACAAGGGTGATTGTGCCTTCTGGTTTGGTAATGACGGCGTATGTTTTCTAATACTGATTCAAGGTGGAGATTGTGAAGTGGTGACTCAGTCATTAGAAAGTTTCATCTGGGTCACGTGCCTTCTGGTGTTAGTTCCTCACGTGCAAAGTATAAAATGTTTTGGCGCCTTGCAGGGCGAGGTGTGTGAAAAATTAGAATTCAATTTTGTTCTGTTTGCGGGGTGAAAGAACAGAGGCGATCATAGGAAGAAGTCGTCGATGGGATTGAGAGATATAGCGGTTGTTCTATTCTTTGTAAATCTCAGGTTAGACAGATTGATAGAGTGAGTCCAGTGCAGGATGTATTCTTTCTGTATATACTTGAATTTGGAAAATAAAGTGCGTTGTTGTTACCCGTGGATGTAGGACGAGTTTGTCCGAACCACATATCTCGTTTGTGTATGCTGTGTTTTCTCTTTTCTTGATTAGTGTTCGTTTCTTTTATCATTGCTGTGGTGTTCTGGATTATTGAATTACAACAGATTTCTCTTTCCTATCTATTACAACGCATTTTGAGCTAATCCAATAACAAAACCCTGTAGGTTTAAACTCAAAGCATATAATATTATATGAGGAGAACTAAAAACCTTACATAAAGCGTCTTTATTTAATAGTAGAATAGTTATAATAAATTTTAAATAATTAAAATAACAAATTACTTCAACCAAAGATCGACTAACGTATCATAAAATAAAATTAGAATGTATATATAATATTATAGACATGAAAAGCTTGCCACAAAATAAAGAAAAAGTGAATGACTTTGTAAGATATCATAGTGGCGAAGAAAGAAAATATGGGTAATTCGCAAAGAAGAAAACATTTTTCTTGCACAAACCAGAGGGTAATCATTGATTTGGAATGACAAACCATCCTTCAGTTCTGGAGCGTCATTGCACAAGTCCGGCATATTCTGGTTTTTTATTTTCCATATACTGAGAATCCATGGAAAAATATAAAACCCAGAAACAGAACCAAATGTTGTCTTTGTTTCTTTGATCATTCAAGATGAATTTTAGAGTGTTTGAACCTCATAAGTCGTTCATATTAAATTAAGGCATAAAGAATTTAAGGGAATGGCTGAAGTTAATCGCATGCATACAAACGATTTTGGAGTCTCCTGAATGTGAAAATGTTTGAGCCCTTCCTTAACAGAGTGTCTCAATCACAAGATTAAAGCTCCATATTCTGTAAGATTATTTGTTGCAATGGCGCCCCTTTCTTGTAATTCGCATTTGGCCTACCAAATCGAGCAGGAAGTTTAAGAATAATCAGCGATAACCTTCAAACTTATTGACTGGATCAAGTAAATACCATACCTCCGTCCTCAGAAGGCAAAAAAAGCACCCACACCAGCTGGTCCAGGGTTACCTTTTGAGGAGCCCCTCATGCAGAGCTGAGATTGATACAACATTCAATTACACCATTAGCCCACACAGATTCTTTTGTCATCCAAATATCCTAGTTTGACATAACGTGGATTTACGTATATAAATTCAAATTCTCAAAATTTAACAGTGAACTAGCTAGTTAAATTGCGATGTTTTTTTTTGCAATTTGTGTTACATATGGTAATAGTTATAATATGACAATTATATACAAAACTTCCCTATTTGTTTTTTGTACAAAAATCAAAGAGAGATGGCTTCTAATGTCACACATGTATTACTTCATTAGTTAATAGTTCAACACTTTTCATCCAAAATTAAAGAACAAATCTAGTGAACCCCTTATCCCAAGGATATTCGGGACTAGTTTTTTATCATGGAAATAGAATTTTAGGTTTTCTAGGACGATTCAACGTAGAATAGCAAAAAAATCAACTTAAGCTTCTACTATTCAGGAGAAGAATGTATAGTTTTATATACTACGATGATACTTCAACAGTCCCACTTCGATTCAGTTGAAGGCATTGAATACGAAAGATCATATTCAAGAGAGACTAATAAATTTTAGCTAAAATTGAAAGAAGAAAAAAAAAACAGTTCAAAAGATTACAGAAGATCCACCTTAAGCTTCAGATGTTGGTGGATCGAATAACGTTCAGTTTTCCGCACAACAAAATGAGCTTCATTCTCTTCCTCCATTGTTAAGAGCTCATACGCAAATCTCAACCAACTCTAAGCAAATCCGCGCAGGCACTGCAAAGAACAGGACGAAACGCTCATTCCCATTTAGAACTCGAAACCGCCACCGCCCGCTACATGAGCCTTGGCGGGACAACGGAGAAGCCAAAAGATGGGTCATGGGCCGCAGAAGGTCGGCCTTAAAAGCCCAACTACTATTGCATTTTGAAAAAATTTATTCCAGGCTTACCATTGAAATTACTAAAAGAATAAAAAATAAAAAATAATTAAAAAACAGAATTTAACAAAAAAAATATACAAATCAAATATTAAATAATTCTCTGACAGATGTACTTTGTCCGGGACTGAATGTGAAACCATATATTAACATGAAGAAAGCTCATCGTCGTACATATTTTCTTCATTGAAAGACACGTTTTCGCTAAAGAAACTAATATTGCACAGTATATATAGTAAGTCATTGACTACAACTACTTCATGTTTGAATTTGCTGGGAAAAAATGATCTATCCGCTGCTGAAAATAAATTTAAAATTTTAACAAAAAACATGATAATGATGTTTACATCGCTCATTTATTATATTTAGTGTTTTGATGTTTTTTTTTTTTGTTAATTACTCTTAAAAAAAAAAACAAATTTCGTGTAAACTACATTAAATTAATAGTAATCTAATCCATTAATTAAAATGCAGATAAGGATATGGCAATGTACCACGGAGGACGGAGTTGCGTCATCGTGTTCATTGAGGCATTTCGTCAAACGGATGGGTCGCAGTCGGTACAGACAGGCCACGTATGAGGAAGAAAGGTAGAGGGTGGTTGTCGTCCTCCTCTCCCGTCTCCATCACTACTGCGTCTCTCTCCCAATCCACGGGCCTGTTTGGTTCAATCAAACAAGTCTTTCCAAATCAAACAATAAAACAGAAGTAGCCGTGTCTTTTCTCTCTCTCTGCCAGACGTTCCTTTCACGCCATGCTTTTCGGAAACCTCTGTGTGTGTTTTTGTTGGCAGCCCCATCAAAACAACATCATCTCTTCTGTCACCTTGATCCCATCAACGTCACGCGCCCTAGGATTTGACTTTTCTTTCCAAAATATAATTATTTTATTAATTAATTTTTAAGATATTTAACAATTTTTTTTATAAAATATTAAACTATAAAACAAGCATAACTGTCACCTTTTGAATAGGTAGTTTTTATACATTAAACCTGAACATAAAATAGTTATGTCTCTTACTGAAGTGAAAAAGACATTTTCCTTAACACAAATGTGTTTTTCACTACGCAAAGTAAATCATATTATAATAAATTTCTTTTCTCAATAAAAGATAAATATTAACTGTAAAAAAATATTTTCTCACAGTGAAAACGTATTTTCTGTTATAGAAAAAAAAATCATATTCTAAGGACTAAGATTTCACAGCAAGAGACAGATATCTGCTACAGAAATGATATTTTTCGCAGCAAAAAAGATAACTTTCGCAAAAAAATATGACAGCGATGTTTGTCTTTTTTCATTTCTCATAGTTTAATATTTATTTATTAACAAAAAAAAAATTTGTGTATTTGTTTGGTTAATTTTCTTAATTTTTATTTCACTTTAGAGCCCTCAAGTAAATGGCAAAATTATGTGAAGTTGGTCTCTTTTATTCTTACCTTTTTCTATTATTATATCCTATAATCAATTTTATAAACTTTAATGAGTATTATTGTTGAAAATTAAATTGATTAGTTGGTGAGTTTTTTAGTGGTTGATAGCAGTCGTGTTTAATGAAGTCGCTATTAAGTTTAAAAAGGACAATAACTCTCTAATACTTTTATTTATGCAGCGAGAAGATAGATAATGACTATAGATATTTAATTTAAGCTACTTTTCCATCTAATTCTATATTATTTTGGTTGTTTTATTTGGTAATTAATTTTACATTATAATAATAATAATTTCATAATTAATTACTTTGATAATTAATTTGATGTATAGTTATCAAATTTGATGATTATTTCAAAATTTTAGTAATTAATTATCAATTTAATTATTCAACTTAATTATTCAAATGAGTCCTAATTTAATATATAAAATAATAAATAATTAAAATATTTCAATTTTGATAATAATTTTCTTGAAACAATTCTTAAAATTAATTATAAAATCAATTACTAATTTAATTAATATTTTTACATAAAATATGTTATTGTTGTATAAAATACAAATTTTGCTGCCGAAAAAAGAATATGACTTACTTTTCGCAGCAGAAAGTAAGTATCTACTACGGAAAAAAAAATTAAATTTTTAACGAAAAACATGATAATTATGTTTACCTCGTTTTTTTCTCAGAGTTCAGTATTTCACTTGTTAACAAAATTGTTTAGTGTTTGTCTCGTCACTAATCTTATAGTTCAATGATTGTTTTGTTAATTTGTCATTTAGTTTTAACTAAGTTTTTACATGTTAAAAACTTACCTTAAATAAGAGTATAATTTGAGTCTTCGAATTATTATATTGACTAAAAGCATTACTTTCAAATGCGTAGAAATGAAAAAGCACACAAACGGCAATATTTTCATTAGCGCGAAACGATGCCGTTTGAGTTGCCCTTTTCGTCTTCTAATCCGCCATTGCCCTTTCTTATCGCCTGGATCAATTTCATTTGCCGTTGCGTTTCGCGAATCTCTCTCTGTGTCGGTCTATTCGCACAAAATCTCCGAGCTTTCGCCGATTGGATTGCCTACCTCCGTCTCAATAGGAAAATATTTCATATAAATTAGTCAGTAAATTCCCTACTAGTTTTGTCGCTGATGCCTTAGTCGCAGAAAATCAATCAATTATAGTTTTTGATTTGTGTTTTCTTCGAAGCGATTGAAGACCCGAGGGTGACCTAGAATTGTTCGATCACTGTTTTTTTAAACTTAGGGTTTTTTTGTTGTCTTAGAGGTTGAGTTACATTGGAATTGATGTTGCTTGTTAGCGAGGAAAATGGGTTCGATTCAGACATCAAAGAATTTGGAAGAATATGCATGGGTCTGGAGGTGAGCAGCGGAAACAGTGGCAGTACATGTTTACAGTCCATTCAAATTCGAAGACTATAGCTGCCGATTTATCCGCCTCGGAATTTTTTCTCAATGTATTTTCGCACATACATTTATGGGTTTCAATTCGCAGGATTTAATTTCCTTCTTGAGGCTTCTCTTTTTTCTCATAAGCTTTTTTATGGTGTCAATCGTTTGAACTTTGTTCTGCAATCTAATCTTTTCATTTCCAATTCTGCTTGTTTTTTTTTTTTGGGTTTGGTTTTCTGAAAATTTAGAATTTTTCACCTTATTGATCTGGGTTTCTTCTTTCAAGTTTGAAATTGGTTTTGAAATTTTCGCTTGAAATGTCGGAGCCACCGAAACAGCCTTCATTATTTATTTATTTATTTCTTTTCATATTTGAATCCTTGATTATGTTTAGTTGGAAAGGCGATTCACTAGTGATCAAACATGGGGCTGTGGCGTTTGTAGGTTGTATGTTGAAATAATTTAAGTAGTAGTTGTTGCATAAGATGTTGATTGGTCAGACTTAACCAAAGATATTTTGTAATGAGGAGTTCTGGTAGCTTGCTACTTTCTCTCAAATTTTTTGGTGCTTAGTCAATTTTTGTTGTGAGCTTGTTTGTATCAAATCTAACTGAGTAACACTTGAAAATCTAAATGCTTGACACATACGGTTGGTAGTATTGTTGATTTACATATATGCTCCAAATCTCATACAAGGTTTTTCCATCTCATAGGATGGTCGCAAGATGCATGTTGGTGATTGTGCACTTTTCAAGCCACCCTTAGATTCTCCTCCTTTCATTGGTATAATTCGTAGGGTGAAGGCAGACAAAGAGAATAGCTGTTCTTTGGATGTGAATTGGCTTTACCGACCTGCCGAGATAAAGCTCACAAAGGGCATTTTGTCAGACGCTGCCCCAAATGAAGTTTTCTATTCATTTCATCAGGATGAGATACCTGCTGCATCACTACTCCATCCGTGTAAAGTTGCATTCCTTTGTAAGGGTGTTGAACTTCCTTCAGGGATATCCTCATTTGTGTGCAGAAGAGTGTATGATACTGATCACAAATGTTTATGGTGGTTAACTGATAAGGATTATACTAATGTGAGTATATTTCCTTATGTATCTTACAGCTTTTTGAAGAATGACAATTTTGATTACACTTGTTGTGACTCCTTCCGCTACATTTTTTGAACACAGGAACGACAAGAAGAAGTAGATCGATTGTTAGACAAGACAAGACAAGAAATGCGAGGGGCAGTGCCATCAGAAGACTGTTCGCCAAAGCCCTTGAATGGCCCAGCATCAGTTTTACAATCAAAACCTTGTACAGATAGTGTACATAATAGTTCATCCTTGACTTCACATGTTAAACACAGGAAGAGGGAACGGGTTGATCAGGGGTCAGAGCCTAGTAAACGAGAATGCTTATTCAAAGCAGAGGATGGAGAATCTGGTCAGGAAAATACTTTAAAGCATGAGATTTCCAAAATAACTGATAAAAGGGGAATTGTAGACATTGAGGGGGTTGAGAAACTAATCAAACTAATGCAAATGGACATTGTTAATAAAAAAATTGATTTGGCGGGCAGGATAATGCTTGTTGATGTTATAGCAGCTACTGATAGACTTGACTGCATTAGCTGGTTTCTACAGCTCAAAGGGTTGCATTTGTTGGATGCATGGCTCCAAGAAGTTCATAAAGGAAAAATTTGTGAAGGTGGTGGCCATAAAGAAAGTGATAAGTCCATTGATGAGTTTCTTCTTTCTTTACTTCGCGCTCTAGAAAAACTGCCTGTGAATCTTCATGCTCTACAGACCTGTAATGTTGGTAAATCTGTGAATCATCTACGCACTCACAAAAATTATGAAATTCAGAGGAAAGCTAGGAGCTTGGTTGATACATGGAAGAAGCGCGTTGAGGCTGAGATGAATGATAATGATGCGAAGTCTTGTTCCAGCCATGGTGCTGGGCCAACCAAACCTGTTGTATCTGAAGTTCCTTATATTGGAAGTAAGAAAAGTGGAGTATCTGCTGAAGGTGGGCCAAAGAGCTTGACTATCAGAGCTGCAACACCTAGAAATTCTCAAGTTAAGTTGGACACAACAGAAATAATTGCTCATTCTTCAATATCTTCTGGAGCTATAAAGTCCACAGCGTCCATGACTAAGAGCTCAAAGGATCAAAACTTGAGGGCTGCAGCTGGTGCTGGAGCCGGAGCCCCAGATTTTCCAACGACACCAATAAAGGATGAAAAAAGCTGCAGTTCTAGTCAATCCCAGAACAACAGCCAGTCAAGCGATTATGCAAAAATAGTGACTTCTTCTCACAAGGAAGATGGAAAGAGCTCGGCAGCAGGTTCAGGCAACAAAGTTTTTCCTGGTGCTTCCCGTCATCGGAAATCAAATAATGGTCATAATATTGCTAACGACTCGGCAGTTCAGAAGGAATCTATATCAGGAAAAATCACTGCCTCCAGTAGGAATTTAACTTCTGAAAAGTTTTCTTCGGGATCACATGACAAATTGTCGAATTCCCCTCATCTTGATTATGGAAACAATCGGCTGATTGTGAGGTTACCAAACGCAAGTAGAAGTCCTATCAGGACTGATCATGGGAATTCTCCCGAACAACCTGTTACTTCATATTGTAGAAATTCTGTCTCTGCTGAAAGGCCTGATAACTATGATAACAAAGTGACAGGAAAAGAAAATGTTGTCCAGGGTAATACTGCAACTGATGGGAACTCAGATATTTATCACCAGAAAGTGAAGTTGTATGAGTCTGAAGATGGTATTGAGTTATCTGCTCGTGATCAACCTCATGCAGTTGGTGATAACGATGAGGTACCTGTTGATGCATCAAAATCTGCTTCCTCATTTGCTGAAATCACATCACAAGCTGGGAAATCATATGAAGCTTCTTTAAACTCCATGAATGCGCTGATTGAGAGCTGTGCTAAGTTTTCTGATTGTAGTGCATCTCCTGGAGATGAAGCTGGGATGAATCTTCTTGCTACGGTTGCCGCTGAAGAGATATCAAAATCAAGCAATATGTCTCTTTTGGATTCTCCTGGTAGATATTCTCACTTGACTGATAATTTGTCCTTGCATAATTCTAGAAAATTGATTCTGTCTGGTGAAGTAGTTGCTCATACAAAATTTGATGTTAGCGCAGCAGATTGCATGCCTTCTGAACTAATCACAGGGGGAGAAACTGAGAATAATTCTGGACATCATGCAACACACACATCAACCAACTCTTTGGAAGATAAACAATGCCCTTCAGTTGGCTGTTCTAGGAGTTTAGAGGAGTGCAGCGAACATTTGAATTCCTCTTCTTTGCTTCTGCAATTGAAGATGGATGGTTCTGATTCAAACTTTGATGTGCTGGCAGACCTGGGCCAGGCTTCACTAAATTCTGGGCAAGAAGGTAATGGAAAGGATATTGGAATTAATAACTTTCCTGATCAAACAGGGCTAGAAGTATCAATGTGTGACAAATTAAAATGTAGCACTATATCTGCTTCCACGTTGAAACGGTCTCTGCATCTGCATGAACATAAGAAGGTTGATCATGCTGACACAAGAACTGCTGAGATCAGCCCAGAAGTTGATTCAGAAGGAACCACTACACTACAAAAAAAGGAAGTTGATGAGAAGGCTCTATGTCCATCTTCAGATTTGGGTATCGATAATCAGAAGAATAAAAAGTTAACTCATGCCATTTCAAGTGACGAAGCATCTCCATTTGCATCACAAATTTCTTCTGGTATCTTGGAGGAAAAGAGAGAGCGTACTGTGAAAGTTAACGAGTCAGGTAATCTGTCTGATGAATCCCTGTTTGATATGGCTGACGATACTAAGGTAACAAGTAATGCTGGGCACATTGATAGACAAATGGTAAATGTAGGTTCTAATATCTCGGAACTGAGAGGTGATTGTGCCCATGAAAATATGAAGAAAACTGATTTTCCTAATTGTTCAAGCCAAGCCACTACTCCCGAATCTCTGTCAACGTTGAAGAATGATGAACAGATTCAATTCTTAAGTGCATATAAGACAGATGATAGCCATTTGAAAAAAGCATTTGTTTCCAGTGAAAGTGCTCCGCTTTCTGGATCAGATCCTGCAGTAAAGCTAAACTTTGATTTAAATGAACGTTTTTCTGTTGATGATACTAATCAAGAGGAAGTTGTTAATCATGCAGATGCTGGAAATTCTGTTGCTCTTAAGTTTTCTTGTCCCCTACGTTTTCCCATCTCTTCCAAGTCAGGGGCTTTCCCTGGTTCAATTACAGTGGCTTCTGCTGCAAAGGGACCAGTTGTTCCTCCTGAAAACCTATTACGAACAAATGGTGAACTTAGATGGAAAGGTTCTGCAGCAACCAGCGCTTTCCATCCGGCAGAACCAAGAAAAAATCTTGAAATGCCACTAAGTATGAGTGATAATACTAGTGTTACCACTGTAAGCAAGCAGGAAAACCATCTGCCTTTAGACTTTGACCTGAATGAGCCAGATGAGAGACTTCTCGAAGAAATTGCTTTCCAGAGTGTTGCATTGGCAACATTTGATGAATCTGGCCCCCTTTATCCCGTTGGAGGACGTGATCTTGATTTGAACAGTGTTGAAGAGAGCTCTGACCTGGGTTTATTGCCCATGGGCAGTGGCAGACTTTCCACTCTACAAAGTAGTTCCTTACATGTAACCCATGGTGGAGTTAATGGCTCAAGAGACTTTGACTTGAACAATGGACCTTTCGACGAAGAAGTGGGTACTGAACTGACATCTCGTTACCAGAAAAATAAAAACATTATGCCATTTCCACCCATTACACCTAGTTTGAGGATGAACTCAGCGGAGCTTGGGAACTTTTCATCTTGGTTTCCGCCAGGATATTCAGCTATAACAGCTGTACCGTCAATTTTTCCAGGCAGAGGTGATCAGAGTTATGTCTCTGCGTCTGGGTCACTGAGGTTGCTGGTTCCTCCAGCTGCTGCCACCCCTTTTGCTGCCGAAATGTACCGTGGCCCAGTGCTTTCTTCCTCCTCTTTTTCATTTCCACCTTCTACTCAGTATCCTGCATTTTCATTTGATACTAGCTTCTCTTTATCGTCAAGCTCCTTTTCTGGTTGCTCTACAGAACGTATGGACTCCACATCTGGTGGTTCCCTTTGCTATCCTAGCAATCCTTCACAAGTTGTAGGACCTACTGGTTTAGTTTCAACCCCTTACCCGAGACCTTATATTATGAGTTTTCCAGGTGGTGGCACTAATGTTGGTCCTGACATTGGAAATTGGGGAAATCTTTGTCTGGATCTTAATACAGGTCCTGGTGGTATGGATGCAGAAAGAAGAGATGAGAGGTTTGCTTCATCACTGAGACACTTTCCTGGACCCAATTCACAGTCCCTAGTTGACGAGCCACGTAAGATGTTTCAAGTAGGTGGTGTTTTGAAAAGAAAAGACCCTGACAGTGCATTAGATGTTGCCAATGGATTTAGTAGCAAGCAACGTACACGTCCATAGAATTCTGATGCTCTGAGGCAGGCATTTTGAGACATGGTGACCTTGTGTCTTCGTTGAGTCCTTCAGAATTATGGTGGTCATACTTGTTTTCACTTAACAATTTTGGGTACACACTGTAGATCTCTTATATATCAACCCCTTTTTTCTGAGTTAACAATAAGCTCAGTGCATGCACGTAATATTGCCTTTAAATTAGAGTCCAATATTTTTTTTTCTGATCAGAAAAATAGGCGCAGATTTATTGCAATATCTGAATTGAAGTCTCAATGCAAATTCATTGGACTTGAGTACAATACTGCCAATATCGCTTAGTTTAATATCTTGCAAAGGGAAGAGTAGTTGATTCATGCTGAATGGATGGAATTCTTTGAATGCTGTTGATTGCATCATTTTAATATTTTAATCATAATTAAGTTCTATTTACGCTTTTGGAGGTAGATTTCAGAAGCTTTGATGCATGTTCACTTTTATAGGTGTTTCTTTGAATAGAAATGTTCGGCACTCTTCATTTTCTTTTTTAGTTAATGTGAATTTGGGCTTGTACACAGAAACAATATCTTTGATACACTTCTCTAAGAACCTCAACGATTTGAAGTGTTTTTTCCTTTTTCTCCAAGTATGTGGAATGTTTTGACAGGAGTGTCATGAAAAATATTAGTAACATTTTATAGATTGGCAGGAGAGAATCATATAAAACACTCAGTACAGTCCATGGGAGAATAGTAGACATAGACGACAGGCTGGAGGTGGCCAGCATCCTAACCACATGTTGTGTATGACTAACGTTGATATTTGGGAAAAGCATCGGAGGTACTGCCATAGTTTGCATATGTGAACTCGTTCCTGCACATTGGCCTAAGTGTGGATATCTAACTTTTTTAGAAGCAGGTTGATCTTTTAATGGTGATGGCCGATCCGGGGACCATTTCCTGCAGATCCCTTAATCACCTGGTAACAATGTACAAATTTTTCTCGTTGGCTGTTTTGTATCTTTTACTATCAAATTTTTCATGCAGCCTTTGCATAGATATACTATACCTTTGTTACCTTTTTACTTTCTGTCGTTGGTAGTTTCACCGGCAATCCATTTATCCTTTTTTTGTTTTGTTTTGATTATTGCTTATTGTACTTGAAAGTTGTCTGATCTTTTAGTGCCGACTGCAAGAAATGGTGGCAAAAAAATGGCATCAAATATTTTACTTGAAAGTGTTGGTATGTCTTATTTGTCTCAGTGAAACCTATGCCATGCTGCCTGTAGTTCCTTCTTTGTTTCTGCGAATGATCCTTGATTCTTTGGGTGCCTATTGCGCTCAAAAGACCTGTATCTATTTGACTAGGCTTATGAGCATAATGGTTATCAGATATTGGGTCGATATTGATGTGGCTGGAGATATTTAATTTGCAAGTTGTTTACAAAATTATAACCTTGTTGATGTCACAAGGGCTATGATGATGAGATCTGATGGGCATCTTAATGCTTTCTGTGAAAATAAATGAAGGGCTTTAATGTCTCGTGTGTTCATTGGTGTATGCCAGGTCCCATTGATGATGGATGGATTGACTTTTGAATTGAAGTTCTCGTTAGAAAAAGGGCTCAAAATCAGTTTCTTATGGGATTTTGACCTGCCCTACTCAAACGTGATTGACTTGGCCCATCATTCTTCATACCCTTTTTGCAGCTTGAGAATCAAAAGGAAATGCCAAGTGTTTTAAATGCAAATTATCAGATGCAGCCAAACAGATTGGATAAGGGTTGTGAAATTTACCTGTCGTTGATTTCTCCAAGGTGGAAAATTACATGCTATGGAACATCTTTGAATGTATGACAGATTCAGGCAATTTGATGGAGAAGACATCAAAAGTGGTATGAAATGCGCAGGCAAAAAAAGGGTATTAAATCTGTGACAGATTCGGTCAGAAAAACAACTGTTTAGATCAGAAAATACCATCTCTTTTTGTAATTCTACCAAAATCTACACTTTAAGATGCAGGCCAACATGATCAAACCAACTCAAACAAAGATTCTAATCCAAGAAATCGAGCTGATCGAGAATAGGACCATTTTCTGTTCCTATCAACGCATTGACTAAATGGTGGTCGTCACCTTCACAAGATTCTGCGCAGAGAGCTTTGTAGGAGAAACCCAGAAACATCAACGGTTTCCAAGCGAAAAGGAGAAAAGTGGACGAAATGGGGAAATCTCCACCAACCCCAATGTTCAACCCAAGCCCCGTTACTGGAGACTTCTGTTATGGTGGAGGCCAGCCTGGGAAGAGATGAATTTTATTCTCTTTGTTTATACTACATACGTGGCACGTCTTGAGAGTTGCAGACAGCGAACCACAACTTCCGATGGACTTTCTTGATCCTTCTCAAAGCCGAGTTGCTTAAGTTAAGAGCATGGCTTTGGGGGAGGCAGTTGTGGTGTGGGTGTCCAAAATGTGAAGCATTTTGTTACTTTTTTGTTATTTTACTTGTCCATTAATACATAGAATCTTTTATCATTTTTCTTCTTATAAGCCCTTAATAACATATAACAAACGGTATCAGAGCAGCAACGATCCATTATAGAGTCGCTCTCTTGGACGATATGAGGTAGGAAAGCTTCGAGTAACGGGCTTAAACCAGCTACTTTAGTCTCGATCTGACGACAATTGGAAGCCTATTGACTAGCCAAACCAGCTCGTTGCCAGTAGTTGATTTCACCTATTGTGAATGACATCAAGCTTCCTTGCTTCTTTGGTGATTGGTATTTTGGTGAAGATCCACGAGAGTGGGTTTGTTAGGTCAATCTCATATTTTATTCTCACCTTGTTGCTGATGAACACCATAAAGACATGCTGATGAACACCATAAAGACATAGTCAACATATCTGAGACAAAAGACATTTGTATGGTTCTTTGGCTTTAATGTAAAGTATCCTAATGCAAGTTAAGAGTTATTTTCAACGGTGATATGTGAACATTTTGGAGTCAAGGCTGACAAGGAGACCACCGACTTGAATATAGTTGTGCCTGATAATGATGGAGATCCAAAAGTTTGCAAGGTAAGTCTTCATCAGGGCGATATTATCAACATTGTTGCTCCATTGTTTGTTTCCTCTAATTCTAAGGTAGATAGTGTTCGGGAGGGGACCAACTTCACTACCAATCTCACCTGCGATTTTACTATTCTCAACTACTCAAGTCAGATTAGAAATTCTTCTGGTCATGTTTTCAATTGTTACAAATCTCGTACTGCCATAGTTTTTCATGCGCGTACACTTAATATCAACATGCAATGGGAGATAAAACTCAAGAAAGAGCCTTAAGTTCTTGGAAAATGATTTTGTTGGTTTTGTTCATGTGATTTTTAGGGTAGTGTAGTCCAAATAACTTTTGATGCGAGTATTTGGAGCTGCATTTCTCCTGATATTGTTATGGTGGAAGCAAATATTTGATCTTTGATGGCATGACGTTGTGTTCACAAGTTTTTGTTGCTTTGAGCTGTCTGTGTATCAAGGAAATTTCATGGTGATATTGGCTAATGTTCATGCATTGGAAATGGATGGATAAGTAATTTCTGAATATGTTATTAGACAAAAATGGAATGAATATAGAGTGGGGAGAACAAGGTACACAACAGAGGTGTTGATGTATAGTGAGAATTTGAAGAAGTTGATAGGCGAGGAGAATTCTAGAGTTTTGGGTCTGCTTGCAATCATATTTGACTATAGAATTAAGTCTTGTTTGAATTATTTTGAAGTTGTTCCATGGTCTGATGATGAAGAAATGGAACTCATATCGATCCTAAGTCAACTTCAGCTTCATTTATCAGTTGTGGAAGCCTTGCAAAGGGTGTCGCCGCCGCCATTTACTTGCGCAAGAGGGGTTGATAACTTGTTGAGATTACTTTTTGGTGTTACACAAGCCAAAGATGACAACGCTGGTGGAGAAATGAAAATTCTCATCTCTCGTTTGCTTGTAGGAGGAATGTCTTGTCTTGCTATCGTAGACCAGACGTCTCTAAAGATATCCTACATCATCTATGCCATGGATGTCTTGACTCTCTTATCTTATGCTTATCTGAAGCTACTTGCTTGGAAAATAGCAGGGAAGAACTAGGAGTTTCAATGTATACCCTATTTGAACCTGACGATTTGGAGGTCAAATCATCATTTTCTTTTAGCCAAATCAACAATGAGGATGGCTATAGGTGGAAAACATAAAAAGTTGGAACCGATTATTAGTAAGCATCTTGAAGCTGGTTTGGCATATGATCCGGTCCTGTTTAATTCCTCTATCGATGCAGTAGATATGTTTAATACACCTTCCAACTCAAGTGATTCTCTTAATGCGAACCCATACACAAAAATGATGAATATCTACGCAGCTAATGGACTTCCTAGAAAAACTCATCCATTTTTTACATCCCACGAGATGAATGGCTTTCAGGCTAACTCTTCCTTCAACCTGTCATTCATTCAAGCTTATGCTGGAAGTTGGGAATACAAAGAAGACAAAGAAATCATCAATTTCATGGAGATGTTCAATATCCCATTGTCTTGTGCTCATTTAAACTTCCTATTATGTGCTCTAGTAATGGAAATATGATTTCCGAAGCTGAACGAGATTATGAGGAACTAATGATCTCTTTTGTTCTTACCCGAATTGTACTTGCCATCGATGATGCTAGATGGGTATATGAAATTTTATATCATTGGGGACAAGGATATTATCAGAGGGAGGGATGTTATGGTGGAGGCCACCCTAGCATAGTTTATACTATATAAAAGGCACTTCTTGAGATGTGCAGGTGTGTGCAAGAAAGAGCTTTAAAGAGAGGCGAGGGAGGAAGTTGTGGGTGTCAAGGAATCATTTTGTTACTATTTCAGTTTTACTTTTCTTGTTTTACTTTCTCCGTAAACCCTTCTCTCCTTCTGCTTCTTCTTCCTTTTCCTCTTTTTCTACTTGCAGATCATTGTGTAATAGCTTGACTCCATTAATACAAATCTTCCTTCGTTTTTCTCCTGATAGGCCCTGAATAACATAACAACAATTTGTCCCATAAGACAGAATGCTTCCATTAGTTGAATCTCAGGCCCCTCAGGAACAATGGCGCAATAAGGAATCCAACAGTCGTCTTCATAACCATCTCTGATTTCAATGCCTTGTGTTATGGTATTACTCATTAATCGCAAGAACAAGGGAGTTTACAGAAAAAAGAAAGAAGAAGATTGTAAAGAGAAAGGGGAAAATAACAAAACGTAACAAAATACTATTCCTCATCCACACATTGGAGCTTCTCTTTCCCCTTTTTATTCTAATTTTATGCCCTTCTCAAATAGTGCCACGTAGTATAGGTAAAATAGGCTTCTTTAGTCTCCACCATAACAATCCTCCTCATCACAATATTCTTGTCCCAAGGATACGCCGTTTTCATACACCCTCTTCGCATCGTCCAAAGACAAGTAAGATTTGGGTTAAGACTGGAAGAAATCCTTAGTTCTTTGTAAATGTGAACAAACTGAGTAACTCTTATGCTAATCATCTGGTCATAGATGTTAGCTGAAAAATGCAGTTTTCTGGCCTCCAATAATAACTTGATGAAGGTGTTAAATGCAACTGTATCAAGTGCCAAAATTAGTGGCATAAGCAAGGACCAGTAATCTGTGAGCGAAGATTGCCAAAATTGTTCGACAACGAAGAAATCTTCAAGTTGAATTACCATGAACTTTAAGACCAGCTTAGTCAAATGGAAAGAAGTGAACCTGTTCTGTGTTGGAAATATCCTTTTGCTAGCAGTTCCATCATAATATGGAAGACTCAATCTATCAGAGCTTCTCTCACTGATGGCAGTTACACCACAATTGGCAGGTGAAAAAGGTAGAGTTTGTTGTTCACCTCCATCTACAGATTTGTCACAACTACAATGTTTGCTGATTTTGTGGACCTTTGCCTTGCATAATATGCAGAATAGAGCGTTCTTCTCTCCATAAGGTTGTTGTTGATCATCCTCTTTGTGGCAGTCTTTTCTCACAAGCAAACCACAAAAGAAACAAAAAATTGTAGAAAACCAACTTGATTTATACCTACCAGATTTCTCTTTATTTCTTAAGCCCTTTTTTCTGGGTTCTTCTAAAAACATCAAGCTTTTGATCATGCTTCCTGATGAAAGAAATTGGCCTATATATTCTTTCTATTTTGGTCTAATAACATGCTCCTCTGTATTTGACTTCGTTTCAGAATTAGAATTGTCATATACTTTGTATACCTAGCTGTTCTTTGAATCCTCTGTAAGGTGACTTGGCATACTCTCCCCTTCTGCAACAATTATCGATACTGTAGATGCTATCCCGTGTACATTTTCTTTCTCAAAAAGATAATGAACCAATGATTCATTCTGCTGAAAAATCAATGCATCACCAGACTACCCAATAATGGGAAACTCACAAACATTTTAAAGTTGCACAGAGCCTTGAAAGAAGGATTCACTTGAGCATTTTAAATCATGTTGTCAGTTGAAGATAGACTCGTAAAATGTTGAATTTCTGCAGTCAAGAGGTTAATAGCATCCTCGGTTCTTTCAATCGCGTGGATTGGACCACAATTGAATTCTTTGTTCTGTCTCTCACTGTAACACAAATTATTAACCATAGTAGGCATGTCCTGATATTTCTTACTTTCTCTTTTAACGGAGAAAATGGGTGTAACTCTTTTCTTGCAAATATCTGTTCATAATCATTTGCCGACATTTTCACTTCCAAACACTAATTAGGAATTGATGGAGTTGCCTTTTCTGTAATACCCCAAAAATATGTTTGATAAAAGTAATAAAGATTGGAATAATTATGACAATTATTGAAGATTTATTGAAGAATAGTTAGAGTTATGTAAAGTATTTATAATGATTAAATTGTTGGATTAATTAAAAGTGTTATGTGAGAAGTATTAATTTAATTAAGGTATAAAAGAGAGGAGAGAGAAGAACAAGATTTTGATAATTGAAGCATTTGGAATGTGGGAGGGGTCGATCAATCGATCGATATCCTGAAATGCAAATTTTGGTTTTCACATGGGAAAAGTCAAGCATTTAAATTGAGAAATCGGTTTTCATGTGGGAGAGGTCGACCTGTCCCATATGATTTTCCGAAATTTTAGATTTTCAGGTTATTTCCAGTTTGTGTTTTGTAGCGTGAATCCCACGTGATGCTTTCTATGATTCCTTCACGCCCTCCTACTTTACACATGACAATGTAGATGAAGTGTTAGGTTTATGGGGATTGAGGTGAAGCGTATAAGGGAAGCTCGCCTCTGGAAGAAATAGAAATGCAAAAAAGAAAGACAGAGAGAGTGAGGGAACTGTGAGCTGCGAAGGATAAGGAAAGACAGAGAGAAAGCTCTCTCTGGAGGAATAGAGAGAAAAGAAATCAGAGAGAGAGAGAAAGAGGAAGAGAGACAGTGAACTCTCTGGGGATTGGAAGCCAAGAGTGAAACTGAGGGAAGGAAAAGTGAGAGGAGGAAGCCGTGAGTCACCGTGAAGAAGACAGAAGGAAGAAAGAAGGAGGAGGGAAATGAAATAATAGGGAAGGAGAAAAGGCTATGAGGTTCTGGAGAAGAAAAGGGAAAGGAGAAGAGAAAATAGAAAAGAGAAAGAGAAAGGGAGACAGATGAGAGAGAGGGAATGCTGTGAGAGAAATAGAGAGTGACAGAGAAAAGAGGAAGAATGTTCTGTGAGAAATAGTGGGAAGCAAAAAAGTAGAAAGTTGAGAGAAGAAGGAAGGAGAAGAGGTCGCGGGTCAACAAAGGAGAGGAAGAAGGGAAGAAGGAGTTGGAGCTCCCTACTTCTTTGGAGATACTCGGGTGTGCTTCAGCCTTCAGGTGAGGTGAGCCTCTGCATGTTTGTTATGGATTTTTATGGATTTTATGGATATGGCTCTTTGCACGTTTACTGCTTTGTTGGTGATGATTAAGGATAAAATATATTGAGGTTATATGCTCTGTTGTTGGATGTTATTAAGGAAAAGGTACATGCTCTGTTAAATTGGTGTTATTAGATAATGAAATGTAGCCCTGTTCTAATAAATATTGCCGTGAAGTATTGTTGAGAGTTCGCTGTATGATGAAGCTAGAAAATGGAATTCGTAAAATGGTTAATGGTGTTTAGACTCTATTGTTGGTTTAGGCTCCATTGTTGGTTGTTAAGTTGTGAATGTTGAAGCTCCTATGTGTTATTGAACTTTGTAAATAGTTATTAGAGAATTAATATTAATGAATGAATGTTATTGAGATTGAAGGTATTGAAAATGAAGAATGACTTAAATGTTAAAACGCTTTACGAATGCGAGGTAAGTTGCTATTGCATGTGTTTGGTTTTTGGGGCTTGCATCACAAGAGTTAGAAATTGTTGCTGAATGTTTACTATTTTATTAGAATATTAATATATGAATCATGTTTTGAGGACGTACTGATGCTTGGTGTGTGTTTATTAGAATTAAGTTCTTTTAATGATGTGTCTATAGATTTAAGTTAAGGATATTGATGGATCATGCTTTGAGGATTATAGGATATTGATGGATCATGCTTGAGAATATAGATATTGTATGCATGCATGAGCATCTCACGCATCATGGTTTTCCAAAATGTTACGAAAATGGTTTTAAACATGTTTTGAAAATGAAACAGAAATGGAAGTTAAATATAAAAAAAAAACGTAAATAGACGGTTGGAGGTGTGAGTTCTTGAATTGGTCACCGGGGTGGGTGCCAAGGGATGGCCGCCTAGGGTGTGGGCCATGGGATGGCCGCCTTAGGTGTGCGCCACGATTGGCCGCCTTGTGCATCAACCACTCACCCTTGTCATCTCCAAACGTCTGGATGGGTAAACGAAACAAAAGTAAAGTAAAGTAAATGATAAAGTAAAGCCAAGTAAAGGATAAAGTAAAGTTATGATGAAGTTAAGTCAAGATTAAGATAAACAAAAACGAAAATGGAAACAGAAATTGTATATGGATTTTAAAAGCTGTATAACATGTTCATGTTTTATTTTATATCACTTATTGAGCCTTAGACTCATTAGTTAAGTCTTGTGATGTAGGTATATGTTCAGAATTAGGATGATGAATAGGTTAAGGAGCAGTTGATGAAGGATTTGCACGTGCGGATCTTGTGGCTGACTAAGCTAAAGCATTTAAAAGGAAAAATGGTTTGTAAAAGATTTTGTAAAGTTATTTAATTGTAAAAGAAAATGATTCTCTTGTTGTCTTTAAAATGGTTTTATGAATGATAAGTCTTCCGCTGTAAAAAGAAAAATTTTAAATTTATGCATTTCTAAATATTCCACGTTTTTAAATGTAAGAAAAACTGGGTCGCTACACTTTCACTTTTAGATACTTCATTTCTTCTTGGCATCAAATTAACAGATAGCTTCTCTTTTGACTTCTTCGGCTGCTTGAAAAATCACTCATAATGCGTCGTCTTACCCATTGTCCTTTTTCTTCTCTTAATTTCCTTCCCTGGGCACTCACCTTTGCCACCACTATCTTCCTCATCATCAATACCAGTATCCACACAACATTCTGAGAGATTGTATCCATTCATTCTATATGCATAAGTAGCAGCCAATACCTCTGTAAAACACCATTGATTCACACACAAATAGTTCAAGGAACAAAAACTTTTGAACATGATGTCAGGCATTCAAAACCTAGTTCAACTTAAAGCTCAAAATTTAATTTCTTCAACGTAGATTTATAGTTCAAAATCTTACTAATTAATATATCTGCTTCAACAATATCTAGAGAATAGGAGGTCCAACATTTGGCTGTGAAAAGTTGAAGCAACACAACCTATACCAAAAAATTTTGAACAAGACCAATAACCTTATGTTTGCAAAATGTAGAGTTATTCTCAGCTGTTACCTCCCTTAGCACTTCTTCATGAAATAAATTCATATTAACCGTTAAATCCACAGCAAAATCAACACTATCAATAATAGGAGCAAAGTAATTTTGGACCAGACCTAAGTTGGCTTTTAAAGAAAATGGAGCAATGGAAGAAGCAATCTCTCCAGTAAAATATGCTATAGCAGGCGAGCACACCAAATTTGGTACAACAATTTTTATCTCCATTTGCTCAGCTTAGAAGTCCACATTAACTTCCTGGTTGTCAACTACAGCGACTCTGATTTCTTTCTCAATGGTAGCTGGAAGCTTACAGTGCCCTTTGATTTCAATTTTGACAAGCTTCTGATTGACGTCCGACTGAATTGGAAGGAGCCGATTGAATTCAACCATAATAGCATCATGTCTGTAGAGTCTTGAACGAATCTGTGAAAAATCCCTTCCAATCGATCTTGGCTTTGTATAAGTTGCTGCAACTGAGAAGAAATTAGAAGATGCAAAATAATTCGTCTCTGCGCTGAATCGGTTCAATGCGTCTTTGTCTATCCAAGAGGACATCTCGACCGTGGATCGTAGTTGCTCTGATACCATATGTTATGGTATTACTTAGTAATCGTAGAAACAGGTGAGTTTACAGAAAAAAGAAAGAAGAAGATTGCAGAGAAAAAGAGCAAAATAACAAAAGGTAACAAAATACGATTTTTCATCCACACACTCGAGCTTCTCTTTCCCCTTTTTATTCTCATTTTGTGTTGTCCATTCTGCCCTTCTCTAATAGTGTCATGTTGACCCGGAATCGAACCCGAGTCTCCATTCCGGTTTGGTTCTGGTCCAAACTGGTTCCATGCATCAGGACAATTTGATGTTTTACTGGCAAGTGGTATTCCCTAGTCATTAACTAACATATATGTAACGACCAAATTTTTATTTACTTTAAAAATGTGTTAAATTTAAAAATTTTATAAAACAACTTAAATCTTTGTTAATTATTTTATATTAAAATCATAGTTCTTTTCTTAAAACCGAACAATTAAAAAAAAATTTCTTAAACTTGTTACTTAAATCGTATAAACAGCGAAAAACTATAATTACAAAATCATATTTCTGAAAACGTAGCGAAAACATAAATAAATAATTTAAAGACAATAGACAACTGTTTACATTATTGTTTATAAAACTCTTTTTCTCTTTTACTTTCTTTAGCCTAGCTAGCCACAACATTCACGCGTACAAATCATTCATCAACTGTTCCTCCATAGGATACTGACGTCATTACAATAACATACACCACAAAGCAAACGTGAGCTAACGCACAGCAAGAAAAGAGATGCAAAACAATATATGTTTGTAACTGATTATGTTAGAATAGAATTTACTCAAATTGTTCTTTACTCACGGTTACATATAACATCAACTCAACATTGAGTTGAGACATTGGAGGATCTGTCATGAAGAGAGTGGCCGCTAGTTGGTATTTAACCCTTGGGTAGACAGACTCTCATGACCCGATAAGGGAATGGTATAATCTTGAGTCTCCCGTTAAGGCAGACAGGCTCTCGCATCCCACCGAGGGAAGGGTATAATCTCAAGTCTACCTAATTACGATCCGAACCACCTCCCCACCTCCAATTCCCATTTTTACATTCATTTACTGTATTCATTTTTCCTCATATAAATGCATATGAATTGTAACACCCCGACCTTTTAAATTAGATAATTGTCAGAGTATTACCAAGGACGTAACCATTCGATATAAATTAAGAGAATTCATTAAAAGTTTAATTGATAGAAATCAATTTAGGAAATAGAATTAAGAAATTTAAATTGGACCTCTAATAATATTTTAACGATAATTACGATAAGTCGGAAGTTAGAATTTGGGTCGGTTAATATTCGATACAAATATTTAACACGTAAATATATATTTAATATTAATTAAAGAAAATTGGAATTTATAATTGAAGGAAGAAATTAATTAAATGGGAAAGAGAAAAAGAACCGGTTCAGTTTGTTGGTTGGCTGGTCCAATTCGGGCTGTGTTTTTCTTTTTTTGAAGAGAGGAAATGAGCGAGAGAGAGAGAGAGAGAGAGAGAGAGAGAGAGAGAGAGATGAAAGAGGAGATCGGCGAAGGAGAGGCTAGAGACGAGGGAGAGCGATCGGGAGATCGGAAACTTGAGCTCGCGCTGCTCCTTCATGAATAGCGCTCCGGTGAGCTCGGTCGGCTGGCAACGATGTGAAGCGTCGGGCTTCAGGGGACAGACAGAGCGGGTCTCGAGTCTGGTCGAGGCAGCGTTGGACGTCGACGTTCTGCAGCCGATTTTAGGTGTTCGGTGAGGCTCGGGTCTGTTTGCCAGCGACCTGAATGTTCTGACCCGAGTGCTTCGACTCGAGTACTCTGACCCGGGTGTGATGGTTCGGGTCGAACCGTTACCTGCCGAGGGGAAATCTCCAGATTTGCTTGCCTCTTTTCCAGTTGAGTTGTGCTCTACCGAAAGGAGGTATGGGTTTGTAGTTAGAGATTGATTATTTTGGTTGTTATTGGTCGTGAGAATGAATTTCGGTTGCCTTGGTTAAGTTCTATTGGTGAAATTTTGTAGGTTATTATTAAATGGAATGAGTTGTTAAGTGGGACTAAAATGATGAAGAATATTGGTTGGTTTACTGCTTCTGTTTTATGAAGAGTATTGACGAATGTTATTGGGTTAGATTTGAATACGTTGGATTTAGTTGTGGTGGATGTGCGCTCGGCCGATAATTTGAGATTTTGTTATATGTTGGATGTTATGTTTCGTTTAGGTATTAAGGAATTCCTAGAAATTGCTATGTAATTAGGGATAAGTATAAGTCGTAATTATTAATGATAAATGTTACTAATTTGTTAAGATATCAAAAAGACGAGGAAGAATAACGACAAAGTGCGAATTCGATAAACTTTTGAGGTGAGGATCGGGTAAAGTCTTGGCCTTCAAAGCCCTACCCACAAGTAGTTGTGTGAATTGTATTAACTTTCTTTGATGATCATTGTTTGAATTCATTGTGCAATTCCTTTGACTTACTTGCTACTGTGTTGTTTCAATTCTTGTGCATTTTCCTGCTACAAATGTTGAGATGAAATGTTAGGAATGAAATGAAAGAATGAATGGAAAGTTATAGGATGATAAGATGTGCATGAATGATTTATGAACTGCACAAGTTAGAAATTATATTTTTGTGAACTGTTTTAATTTCTATAAATTCATTATAATGCTTATTGCTTTCCTTGGTTCTGGTTAGATGCTACAAATGCTTTAGATAATTACCATAAATTTGTTTAACATGTTTCTGTATGTTAAATAATCAAGCATGTGTAGATTATTTAGGATAGTGAACATATTTAGCATGATTAATTAAACTGAGCATGTCTAATTAAATGAAACTCCTTGCATGTTTAATTAATTAAATTGATAGCTAAAAGACTAATTTCACTATTAGTTTAATGTAAATTATTAGCACGTTCCCAACTGTATGTGATTATTAAGCATGATTCTGTTTTCTATTGGCTGGGCATAATCCTGTATATGTGTTAGTTTAAATGAGCATATGTAATTAGCTTAGTTTGCTATCCTGTAATTATAAGTCAAGCACGTTTCCATTAGTTGTTTATTTTTCTGTAGATAATTTTTGAGCATGTTTCCATTAATTATCAGTCTTGTATCATTGTTAAGCATGCTTAATCCGCTTGAATACTTAGTGGTTAATAGTATATTCATCTTGCTATGTTATATGTCGCTTTCAACTTGTTTCCATGTTTGCTTTCAATTAATGTTACTCTTGTCATTCGTTGTTCATTATTCATGTTATTCATACTGTTCGTTGATTTCCATTATCACTATTCTTGCCACTCGTTGTTTGCTAATTGTGTTGTTTAATTTTCAATTCTTTTATATTATGTCAACATCCATCATGTTAATATAAACAAGGAGGGAGTGCCTGGGGTGGTATTCGCATGCATGAGTGAGGAAAACGAAATGAATGAACGAATGCAATGATGATGATGATGATGATGATGGGAAGTTGGGGAGCGGATGGGTAGTTCGGATCTAGTCCACATAGGGCTAGAAGCCGATCAAACTATATCATCACATACGTGTTCCTTCAACTTCCCACACGATGTACGAGTAATGAATGAATGAATGAAACGTAATGAAAAGATTGGTTTGAGGCGGATCCATTCCAAGTGAACTAAAGAGAGGCATGATCATATTGTATATTTCCTTTCCGTACTAAGCCTTTGGGCTTACAATTTACTTGTGGTGTAGGTATACGTGTATGACAAGAAGAATGATGAACAAAACACAAACCAGTCAATGAAAGGTTTACACGGGCATAGCTTGTGGCTGGTTACGCTAAAGACGAGTAAAGTAAATTGTAAAACAAAATGATTTACTTAGCATATTTTAATTAGTATATTTTCGCTTCCGCTATGTTTTAAATAAATTATTATTGTTTTTGCTATGTTTTGATAAATGATTTTCATAATGAATGTAATGAATGGATTTGATGCTCAGTTTTAGCACTCTGATTATGAAAGATTTTAATTATCTTACAAAAGTTTTAAATTTTGCGTATTTTAAAAAGTTATAAAAAACTGGGTCCTCACATGAATACCACCCAAACGTAACATTTATACTTATTTCTATTATCATGATACATGTCAATACGAAACAATCATTACAACAACATATCATAATAATTAGCAAGAAGACAATACAATAGAGAAGCAATTAATTAAAATTAATGAACTAAACAATGAAGAGCTGACAGAAGCATTTTATATGGCATAATCTTAAATAGAGAACTAGGAATAACACATGATATAGAATTCTAACAACATGCTATACATGACAATATATACTAAAACGTGTTTGGCAATTTAAAGGAAATAATAACGAGATACTAACTTCGTAATCATGCTTAATAATTAAAGGAAACAACATCTACACTCGGGATGCTAAACATGCTTGATAATTAAATTAATAACGTGCAATGAACATGAGCATAATGAATAAGACAACATAATAGAAATACTAACAAATAAATCAAAGCAGACATTGCTTGTGGTGTAGGGCCTCCACTGGTCAAGACTCAATCCCAATTCTTACCTCGAGACTTTAACGCGTATTAGTACTTAATCGTTATTTTTCTTCTCATTTTCAATACTTTCACAATTCAATAACATTTATTTATTAATAATCATAACTTATTAATTTCATTGTCTTTTCCTATCCTAAATTGCATAATAGTTCTAGGAACCCGTTAACGCCTAAAACGAAATATAACCCTTTCCAATATCCATGTTTGACTAATTAACAACTTGTGCACATAAAGATGCAAGACAACATTTAAGTAGGGAATACCAATGTTTATCAACGTCCAATAGCAGATAACCAAAGCAGAACCAACAATAATATCCAAATAGAGCTCACAGATTATTAACCATTTTGCACAACATACCCTAACTTTACCACAACAGTGAACTCTCGACAATACACAGCAGAGAGCATTACTATCACACAACAATATCCACAATTATCGAATCACAATCAAGGCTGAACAGTAATCGGCCAATCAGAGCATAATCTATCACACGTAAATCTCTAGTTCTTAATCCCATAATTTCTATAAGCAGCAGAGGAGAGCCTTACCAACAGAGCATCCGAGATTGTAGCTCATAGTCAACTCCAAAACACAATAGCTCACCCGAAGCCCGGAGCTCCAACCTCTCGGCCATCAGCTCCACCTTTCTGCCAATTTTATTTCAACTCTCTGTTCTTCTTCCTTTTATTTTCTTCTTGCCCGACAACCTTCCTCATTTCTTCTGCAGCTCAATTACTTTCTCAACAGCTTCTTGAAGATAAGTGTTCAGTGTCCCCTATAGTAACTATCTTAAGCAAAGGAAAATATCACGCACTATTGTGTCGGTAGAACAATTGAACCGGTTCATTTTTGCAAACCAGCAGGACCATTCCAACGCTAACCCTATGCCACCCGCTCCACGCAGTCCTTCCAACACTTCACCCTGTAATTCACGGCCACACCAAAATGCCGAATTGCCCAACAACAGAAACGCCAGGGAGAAGAAATTATAGAACAGAAAGCCCTACAAATCGACAACGCCTTGACTTACCTTAGCTTGGCACAGCAAATTCACAGCTTGCGATTCGCGTGCAGCTCGGGCATTTCTTTCGACGCCTACCACGCAGGTTCCGTTTGCACTCCCTCCTCGCGTCGAGCTCAGTGGCGAAGCTCCTTCTGAGCTCACGTCCGTTTCTTCCCTCTCCGCCAGCCATCGCCCAAAGGAGAAATTGTCCGCAGAGCTCTCCCCTGTCTCCCTCGCGATTTCCCCCTTTCTCCCTCTCGGTTCTCTCTCTTCACTTCACAAAAATCACAAACCTAAAATCTCCTCCCCTTAATTGCTAAACCAAACCGGACCAGCATGAATTGGTTCACAAGCTGAATCGGTTCAGCGCCTCTTCTCCCATTTAATTTTATTTTAAACCCCCATTAATTACTCTCATTAATTATCTTCTTATATTTTAATTACAACTAATCTCCCATTTAAAATCTAACAAATTTTCTTAAATTATTACTTAACAGGTACGTCTTTAATAATACCTCGATAAATGTCTAAATTATCCGATTATTCCTGATTACTTTCTAATTATCTTTATTAAATTTCTTTATAAAAAATTGAGATATTACAATACGAATAGTAATAAATTAACCAAAAGTTTCTTTAACTTGCTTAAAACTAGTCCAGGTGACACTACTTCCGCTATGCATTGGGAAGCTACAATTAGACTAAATCAATCCTTTCAGAGTTAATATTATTTGAATCTAATTACTTCTTATTTTATCAAAAATCTACTATATTTTGTGTAATTTGATTCCCATGATAGACAGGCCAAACTCCATCACAGTAACATAAATAAAAGGGGATCTAGACGATGCACTCAAGATAGTACAGGTCTTTTGTTGGTTAACTTATTCCATATACCATGATTAACTATGGGGTGTCTTCTAACAATGTCTACATCAACACAACCCAAAACTCACCACTCCAGGGTCCTGAATGAGAATGGAGTTTAACGACAAATAGTTACCATAAATCAAGTTCGCAGAGTGAGAATCAAGAAAACTTATAAATAATTGATCTTAATGGACACGAAATAATAAATGAATTGAGAATCTTGAAAAGGCAATGTGAAGGCGAGTGAGAGCTCTGCTCGGCTTTACTAATCCCATTTATATCTCCTCCGCTGATATCTTCAACTAATTCTCCACTGGTTTCGAAGACTTAGAAAAATTTACCAAAACCTTAATATAAGTACCAGACAAATGTTGACGCTCGCATTTCTATTGTGGCGACAAACAACCTACGTCCTCTATACACAACTATCATAATCGGAGAAAAAAAACACATGCGAAATTAAAGAACAAAGCAAGCTTGAACGAACTCGCAGCAGCACAACCTCCTTTTCCAAATTATCTCTTTCACCCACGATTGCCACTTGATTCTCCATGCTGCCGTCCTCTTTCATCAACCCATTTTCTACAAGGGCAGAAACCATTGTCGTTGCTGACGCCGACTTCGAGTTGCCAAATCACCCAAATCCCTGATTCTCTCAAAAGTTTAATGGAGAGTTGTTTTATGTCCCCTCTGTCATGAGATGGACAGCACAAATCGATTCTCGGTTTCAGTTCTAGACCTATTGAAACCGACCATTCGGTTCTCGGTTTTCGGTTTCAAGAGAAATTTGGCAACCAAAACATGGGAACCAAGATTTGGTTTCGGGTCGATTTTCAATTCTTTTTTGTTCTTGTCCACCCCTAGTTAAAATAGGGTTCTTTAGTCTCCACCATAACAACTTATTTCGATAGTGGTGATTGAAAACGGAGGAGCAAAACTAAGGGCTTTACCCGAAAAAATTTTACGTTGTCGGCGCTAAGGAGACTGCCTAAAGAAAGGAATAACAGTGGCAGAGGTTCATGATTGGATGCAAAGTCTTTGACGATGGGTTTGAGCCTAGTCGGTTCTTCGATCATGGAGGTGGAAAAGTGAGTGATGTGAGAGCGTGATTGATGATTATCCGTCGGTCAGTGCTGGTTTGGGTTGGCAGAAGGACAATTCAAAATTTCAAGACCTTTCTTTTGAGGGACACGTCTGTTAAGGTGGAGCTTCTTATGTGTATACGTGGAGTTTATCTTATCGTACATGTGTCACCAATCAGAAGAGAGGAAGCTGAAGATAAAAGGTAGCTAGGGCAGCAGGGAAGAGAAGTCAATGATGAAACTGCTTCTTAGTTTTCAGTTTAGTTTTATGTTTCCTCTGTAATTTTCTTCTCTTCTTCTTGTAATTCTTCTTCTTTCTCCTCTGTAAAATCTTCCTTCTCTTCTGTAAACTTCATGTTCTAGTGAATATACTGAGTACAACCATAACAACGTCGAAGTAGAGTTTGAAAGCTAAGCTGGTTCACGTTGCCTTGAAATTCAAGTTCGAAGAGGAGGAGATGAATCAGAGGATCAATGGCGGAATTGTCACATCAAGAATTCAAGAACTCTATGAAAGGATATGAGTACGGGTCATGAAATGAACATACTTGGTACACAAAATGATAGTATAACTTCAAGGGTGAGCAAATATCAAGTTCTCGCCCTAGACTCCATCCAGGACAACATCTCATACAACACAGTTGTAATCCGCCATTAACAAACCAGATTTGAAGCTCAAAACACATTTGTCTTAGAGAAAGAATCATGAAGAAGATGTTGGCAGTTTTTGTTTTTGCTAACTGCCAACGTATTAAGTGGTCTGGTTTAATGAGGCAGTTTCCTCACTCTATATTTTTGTGATGGACGAAGATATTGGATATGAAAAATTACAGAGTGTTTACCAGAGAAAGAAAACACAACGGAGAGGTTCTCCATAGCCTTTGATTTCATAAAGATATACACCATCGTATAGAGATCATTGGGTTTTGGAAGAAACTCTGAAGGAAGGGAAAGCAGCTGTCCCAGTTTTTTCATTGTCAATGGCCAGAGGTAATTTTTGAATTTATTCTGCATTGATCTATATGCTGTAATTTTGATTCGTGAAGCATGTATAGATCGTTTAAGATATTTTACATTTGGTATCAGAGCCTTCAATCGCCTCTGTCTTGATAAGTTCAAAATCATTGTTCTGTAAAAATTTTGAAATTTTAAAGATAACATTTTGGACGATTTCAAAGTTTTTTTATTGTAAAAAAACATTCAGAAATTCTGTTATGAACATTTTGAAACAAAAATGGTTGAATTTGGTGTTTAAAATTGAGAGAATCAGTCAGTTTTGCGGCGGGTTTTCGCGTCGGATTAAACTGCAGCGTCTGGAGGTTGAAGATGACATGAGCGACATGTAGTTTCTGGTATTGTTATTTGGAACACACATTAAGTTTAAACTACATGTAGTTTCATTGTAGTTTTTAAAATTAAAAATTTCATGTGCTTGGCAAGGATCGAACCTTAGCTCTCAAAGGACGAGTCTGGGTGGGTTGCCACTCAGACGCCAATTGTTTGGTTACCTTAATTATATTTTTTAATTAATAAACTGTAGTTTATTGATGGTAAGAATTATAGGATAAGCCTATAACAACTATGCAAATGATAATTTCGGTACAAAATCCATTTTTTTCCAGTTTTTATTTGCAATTCTGTAATTTGTCAATTAAATAGCATGTTAATTAATTTTATATTTTTACATGCTTATTTAGTTGCACATAGTTGTTAATTTAATTTTGTATGCATAATTTAGTTTATAAATGTATACAAATTAAGAGCATGTTATTTAATAATATTGAAATTAAGTGAATTTAATGTTGAGTGATTTAATATGATTTTATTTAATTGAAGAGTAGCCACATCATCTTTAATTAAATAAAATTATATATTAAGTATTAAAAATTACATTATGACATTTATTGTAATTAATTTTATAAATATGATAAAATTTGTCCCACAGGAAATTTTATTGTATTTATTTAATTAATTAGAATAAAATATCAAGTTATTTTTTTTAATTACCCACAGGAATTAAGAAAAGAGATATAATTTGATAGTTTTATTAATTCGGTAAAAATGAATCTTATTAAATTAGAATTTTAGCCCACAGGCAAGTTTTATGTTTCTAGATTTATTATTATTGCATGATTTACATTGGTAAAGCATGATATTTAGTTTTTGTCTCAATTAAACATGTTATTTACTTTTTGCAGCTATAAATTCATTCAGTTTCTCTGATTTAAAATGCGATATACCTGAGTTAAATGGTGATAATTATAAAGTATGGAAGGAGAGAGTTCTCCTTCATTTAGGATGTGTGGACATTGATTATGCTATACGGAAAGACAAACCTATTATAACTCCAACCAACACTCCAGAAGATCTAGCTCTTTATGAACGTTGGGAACGTTTCAATTGTGATGTTCATAAAGACTAAGATCGCTGCTGGTATCCATAATACTGTCGAGCAGCATAATGATGTTGTGCCATTGCTGAAGGCTATAGAAGAGCAATTTGTAACTTCAGATAAGGCACTAGCAAGTACACTCATCATGAAATTTTCATCCTTAAGGCTCACTTCAATTATTGGTGTGCGTGAGCACATCATGCAGATGAGAGACATTGCGGCTCAACTTAAGACACTTGAGGTTGAAATGTCAGATTCTTTCCTTGTGCACTACATTCTGAATACTCTTCCACAGTCATACGGTCCTTTCAAAATCTCTTACAACACACATAAGGATATATGGTCAATTAATGAGTTGATGACCATGTGTGTTCAAGAGGAAGGGAGGCTGGTAATGGAAAGAGGAGATAGTGCATTCATGATGACCAGAGGAAAGAAAAAGATACAAGCCAAAAAGAAAGATAAAGGGAAAGGTAAAACACCGATCAAATCTGGTGAAATCAAGAAGGAAATTAAGTTCTATTTTTGTGACAAGAAAGGACACATTAAGAAAGATTGCACCAAGTTTAAGGTATGACTTGAAAAGAAAGGTACATCAATCTCATTTGTTTGTTATGAATTTAATATGACTCATATCATTTATAACACTTGGTGGATTGACTCTGGTTCTACAATCCATATTTCAAATACCTTGCAGGGTATGCGAAACCTTCGGAAACCAGTGGGAAGTGAACAAAACATCTATTCAGGGAGCAAGATGCGTTCACATGTGGAAGCTGTTGGAACATGCAGTTTAGTTCTTAGCAGTGGTTTCATTTTGATTTTAGAAAAAACTTTGTATGTTCCTAGTTTTTCTAGGAACTTAATTTCAGTTTTAAGTCTTGTACCTTTAGGATTTTCCTTTACGTTTTCAGATGTAAACTTCAGTTTATTTTACAAATCTGATCTTGTTGGAAATAGTACAATGTCTGATGGTCTTTTCTCTATTGATTTACAAAATGATACTACTCATGATGTTATGCATGTTCACACTGGTAATAAAAGATGTGTTATAAATGAGGATTCCTCTATGTTGTGGCATCGGAGATTGTGACATATCTCCATACAGAGAATTAAGCGATTAGTAAATGATAAAGTACTTAGTACTTTAGACTTTACTGATTTTGATACATGTTTGGATTGCATTAAGGGAAAGCAAACCAACGTATCTAAGAAAGGTGCTAAGAGGAGTTCAGAGATATTAGAGATCATACATTCAGACATTTGTAGTCCAGTCATGGACTCAAATGGTCCGAGATACTTCATCTCTTTTATTGACGATTACTCACGATACATGTATCTCTATTTGCTTCAGAACAAAAATGAAGCATTGGACGCCTTTAAGGTTTTCAAGGCAGAGTAGAGAAACAATGTGGTAAGCAAATTAAGATCGTGAGGACTGATAGAGGTGGAGAATACTATGGTAGATATACTGAGGATGGACAAGCACCTGGTCCGTTTGCTAGATTTCTTCAAGAGCATGGAATAGTTGCTCAATACACCATGGAATAGTTGCTCAATACACCATGTCTGGTTCTCCAGATCAGAATAGTGTAGCAGAAAGAAGAAATCGAACATTATTGGACATGGTGAGGAGTATGCGTAGCAACTCCAAACTTCTAAATTTCTTGTGGCCTGATGCACTTAAGACGGTAGTGTATATATTAAATCGAGTTCCGACTAAGGCTGTCGAAAAGACACCATTTGAGTTATGGAAAGGTTGGAAACCGAGTTTGAGACATATACGCATTTGGGGATGCCTGTCTGAAGTGAGAATTTATAATCCACAAGAAAATAAGCTAGACCCAAGGACCATTAGTGGCTATTTCATTGGATATGCTGAGAGGTCTAAGGGGTATAGATTCTATTGTCCATCTCACAGCACTAGGATTGTGGAATCAAGAAATGCGAAATTTCTTGAGAATGACTTGATTAGTGGGAGTGATCGATTTCAGGATATTGTTTCTGAAAGAGATCACATTGATGTTCAACCCTCTAATTCAAGTGAAAGATTGATTGTTATTCATAACACTCCTCGAGTTCAAATGAGTGTTGAACAATAAATAAATGTTATTCCACAAGTTGCTGATAATAATCCAATAGATCGAGTTCTTGAGGAAGTTCCAGAAATTGTTGATCAACCAGTTGAACAACAAATTTCTCAAGAAAATGTTGGAACAACACTACGTAGATCTACTAGAGAAAGAAGATCAGTTATTCCTAGTGATTATGTCACATATCTACAAGAGTCGGACTATAATATTGGAGCCGAAAATGATCCTGAGACGTTTTCACAAGCCATAAGCTGTGGTGAATCAAGTTTATGGTATGATGCCATGAAAGATGAAATGAATTCTATGAATTCAAACAGAGTTTGGGATCTTGTCGAGTTGTCTGATGGTGTAAAAGCCGTAGGTTGTAAATGGGTCTTTAAGACTAAGAAAGACTCATTAGGCAACATCGAAAGATATAAAGCAAGACTCGTTGCTAAAGGATTCATACAAAGGGAAGGAATCGATTACACGGAGACTTTTTCTCCTGTATCTAAGAAAGATTCTCTTCCCATTATTTTGGCATTGGTTGCACATTTTGATTTTGAGTTGCAACAAATGGATGTGAAAACGGCTTTTCTCAATGGGGAGCTAGAGGAAGAGGTTTATATGAAACAACCTGAAGGATTCTTCTCTAGTGATGGTGAACATTTAGTTTGCAAGCTTAAGGAATCCATATATGGATTGAAACAAGCATCCCGTCAGTGGTATTTAAAGTTTCATGATGTTATCTCTTCATTCGGTTTCGTAGAGAACATAATGGATCAATGTATATACCAGAAGGTTAGTGGGAGCAAAATTTGTTTCTTAGTCCTATATGTGGATGATATTTTGCTTGCAACTAATGATAAAGGTATATTCCATAAGATGAAACAATTTCTCTCTAAAAACTTTGATATGAAAGACATGAGTGATGCTTCCTATGTCATTGGTATAAAGATTTATCGAGATAGATTCCAAGGTTGTTTGGGATTGTCTCAGAAAACTTATATCAATAAAGTTTTAGAGAGATATCGGATGAAAGATTGTTCACCCAGTGTTGCTCCCATAGTGAAGGGTGACAGGTTCCATGAGAACTAGTGCCCGAAGAACGATCTTGAGAGGGAGCAAATGAGGAACATTCCCTATGCTTCGATTGTTGGAAGTCTAATGTATGCTCAGGTCTGCACAAGACCTGACATTGCATTTGTTGTTGGGATGTTGGGTCGATATCAGAGTAACCCTGGTAAAAACCACTAGACAGCTGCAAAGAAAGTGTTACGGTACCTTCAAGGGACCAAAGACTACATGCTTACCTACAGACGGACTGGATAGTTTGGATGTGATTGGATACTCTGATTCAGATTTTACTGGCTGCGTTGATTCTCCTAAATCAACATCAGGATACATTTTTATGTTAGCCAGTGGAGCTGTATCTTGGAGGAGTGCTAAACAGAGTTTGACTGCCACATCCACTATGGAGGCTGAGTTCGTATCGTATTTTGAGGCTACTTCGCATGGTGTATGGATGAAGAGTTTTATTTCAGGGCTTAGAATCGTTGATTCGATTTCTAGACCGCTGAAGATATATTGCGATAATTCAGCTGCAGTTTTTATGGCTGAAAACAACAAAAGTGGTAGTCGAAGTAAGCATATCGACATTAAATATTTAGCCATAAGAGAACGTGTTAAGGATGGTTCAGTGGTCATCGAACACATAAGCACAGAATTGATGGTCGCCGATCCTTTGACTAAGGGCATGCCATCGTTAAAATTTAAGGATCATGTAGTTAAAATTGGACTTGGGTCCATTATGTAATTTTTCGTTGTAAGAACGAATGTTTATAACTCTTCTTATGATATTTCTCATTATAAAATTTATTGTGTACACATTCAGTTTGAGAAATATACTTCAGTTTATGAATCTCGAATAAACATAAAGTTTATTCATTAAGTTTATAGGTAATAAAGAAGGAACATAATGCATTGTGATATATGAAAGATAATTCTCGATTTCATTAGAGAATTTATCGCTATGATTCATGTATTGTGTTTTCTTAATACAGTGAAATTAGAAAACGCAGACCAAGTGAGAGAATGTTGGCAGTTTTTGTTTTTGCTAACTGCCAACGTATTAAGTGGTCTGGTTTAATGAGGCAGTTTCCCACCCACTTCATCTCTATATTTTTGTGATGGACGAAGATATTGGATATGAAAAATTACAGAGTGTTTACCAGAGAAAAAAAACACTACGGAGAGGTTCCCCATAGCCTTTGATTTCATAAAGATATACACCATCGTATAGAGATCATTGGGTTTTGGAAGAAACTCTGAAGGAAGGGAAAGCAGCTATCCCAGTTTTTTCATTGTCAATGGTCGGAGGTAATTTTTGAATTTATTCTGCATTAATCTATATGCTGTAATTTTGATTCGTGAAGCATGTATAGATCATTTAAGATGTTTTACAGAAGAAGCTTAAAATCAAGAAAACCAGTAACTTCGCTGAACAACACACGACTGAAAGAGACCGAGTTAAGTACACCCAGAGCAGAATATGGAAGGACTATGAAGAAGCAAAAGAAAGGGGGGAGAGAATCGTTATCCGCCATACGACGCAGTATTTGTTTTTGGTAAATAACAAGCTCAACAACAAGGTCAGCAGGTATAGGTAATATTTTTTTTTGTGTTCAAGACCAGTCCCACTAGTGCAAAGGCACTCCCTCCTCATTGCTTCGCTGCCCGGCTGCAGCCCACCCATCCTCGCAGTAAATTCGTCTGCCATCTATTCCATCATCCTCAGCCGGCGCCACGCCATTGCCTTCAAAGCAAGAGTCGCCACTGTCCAAGAGCTGAGGCTCATCTTCGTCAATCACAGCACTGTTGGGTTGGGTTTCCCTCCTTGTGGAGGATGGCCCAAGATAATAAACCCATTTGTGTTTATTAAGCCTAAATGGAGAAGGGTATTTTTGTATTATGTAGTTACCAAACTTTTGAATGCAGAGAAGGGTTTTATTGAAGATGCAGCAGCTGGAAAAATTGAGTGAGTGCTGAAGAATTTCGTAGCCACCAAGAGGAGAGAAAGAAAAACTAGATCTAGAATTTTCTGGGTTTGGAGAGCTGGACAATTTTGATCAACAGGTCTGATCAAGATCAAAACGTGGTCGGATCGAGCTGAAATTTTATGAGCACATCCAGGACTCGTTGTTCTTCATTCTGAATGGAGGAGATCGGTTTTGGAGTTCGGGATAGTCAGTTTTCAGCAAGTCGTTTTACCCCTGCCCTGGTGAGTTGTTCTGCTCGAACAGTTTTGGTTTTTAGCTTTGATCGAGCTCAAGTCGTCGTCCGATCAAGCTGCAATTTTACGGAGACGTTCCGGACTCATCCTTCTTTATTCTGGACGGTGGAGATCAGATTGTGAGTTCATGACATTGGGTTTTTAGTCAGCGAACAGAAACAGATCTGGTGAGTTGTTTTGCACGAACAGGTTCTCTTATCAGCTCTGATCGAGGTCAAGTTGTCGTCCGATCGAGCTGAAATTTTATGAGCACATCAAAGACTTATTGTTCTTGATTTTGGACGGTGGAGATCGGAGATCAAGGTCAGAACATTGGGTTTTCAGTTCGTGAACAGAAACTGTTTTGGTGAGATCTTTCCATTTGCTTTGTCCAAGTTACTGTAATTGCCAAGAATTATGATGATTGTTTGCCTCTAGTTTTGACTAGAGAGATTGTACCCAAACTTTGTTGATAGTGAATTTTTGGTGGACTACGGTCCCGTGGTTTTTTCTCCCTACATTGGGGGTTTTCCATGCTTGTGTCTGATTTTGTGTTTGTTATCATATTTGCTTGTTGTTAAAATTGTTGTTGGAATATCTCTAATTTATTTAGCTTTAAAGGGTCAACACAAATTGGGAGAGAAGTTAAAGTAATATTCAGATGTGTTTTGCCCAATTCGGTGAATTCCGACCGAATTGTATTGTGTAGTTTCTTCCACGGCTCCCACTACTCGACGCATCCTTAACTTTCGCTCCCAATTGACGGGCGGAGGAGGTGACGACATTCACCGCAGGTTGCTTACTGTTTGGAGAGTGAATTGGCGCTTCTTCCAAGTTCCATCTCTTTAGCCTGAAGCTTCTCGGTCAAGGAAACTACCTGAATCCCATCAATTATGATCCATAAAATAATGTTTTAACAATTCACCATACTTTTTAAAAAAAATCCACCTTTTATTTATTCAAAGCAAGTTTGTTTTTTAACGTTTTGCCCAACAGATGATGTCTCGAATATATACAGCAGGACCACAAGTAGCTGTCCATCATTTTTAAGATCAGATCTGTGAGTGGTATCCCTAGAAAAATTGCAGATTTGGATGGGGTTATCAGTTCTATACCTCAGATTTGAGATTTTCGTTGTCTTTGACGACGGCATTATAATTAAAGAAGAGGGAATCAAATGAAGTTTTGAGAACTTCGTAATCTCTTTCAAGTTGCTTCGTCTTCCACCGAGCTCGCCGGTTCTGAAACCATACGGCCACCTGTCTCGGCTGAAGGCTGAGTTTCTTTGCCAGCTGGGTTTTTCTCTCCGGCTCCAGTTTGTTCTCTTCCTCAAAGCTCTTCTCCAGCAGATGCACCTAAACACAACAAACTTCAATACGCCATCATCCAACCGAGAATAACACAATCTGTATAATCTAAACCAATACTTCTTTTTTAAAAGACCTGCTCTGGAGTGAGACGTCGCTTCTTCTCTTGAAACTGCTCCCCGTAATATTCGTCGTCCTCTCCTGTGCTTAAAAACGGCCTCCTTTTTGAGTTTTCCTCCACGCCTATCATTGTGATTGCTCCTTCACCGTTTACGAATTCACATTAAACTATAAGGAAAAAGAAAGGCACGAGTATTATAGAGAGAAAACAACGCTACCTCGATGATCGGAAGTAGCATTGCCGACGAATCGTATGTTGCCATGGTACGCAGATCGGTCGAAGAAAAACCACCCCGTCTCCATCGATCCGATCTCCTTTTTTTTGCTACAAAAATCTCCAATCGGACACCTCCGACAGCAGGAGCTGATTCTGAAACCTCAGGCGAGGAGAGAAAATTCGAAGGAGTCAGAAGACTAGGGGGAAAATTAAAAAATCGTGAGCTTGTGGCGAAAGAAGCTTGTGCTCCATAGAAACCTAGCAGGAATCTCCAACGGACACATATAAGTTCCCATCATGCCAGCCCCTAACAATCCTTCCCGGCGCCGGCTTAGTTCACCGCCACCTTTATCTCTCTCTCTCTCCAAAATTCAGCCAAAAAGTGCTCTCAAATCATCTCAATACTTAACCAATGTACGTCTATAAGATACGAAAACTGAAACTTCCGGTGGCCGGAGATAGTAATGCCCGACGACGAGATTCTAACCCACTCTGTCTGATTTTCCAGCCAAAGCAGACTAGCAGAGGGATGGGTGGAACGCTAGTTATAGTTGCACAGACATTAAAATGACCAAAACACCCTCGTATACTATGGCCATCCGACGTTGTAGTTCCAACTGCTTAATGCAAGGTAAAGTGAACTTGTAGATTATGGACCGTCAGATTGGAAGAGATTGAAGTTAGAGCCACGCTCTGTGGTCTGATGAACGCAGGATCCCACTCTGACAGAGAAGTCAAATGACCGAGTTGAACGAAACTTGCATTAAAAGTCAAAAGGGTTAGATGACTAAATGTGTTTGTAAAAATAGTTTTTAGAAACACTTCTCAAAACTTGCTTGCCATTTTTAATGTCTTTCAAAAACAGTTTATAAAAAGGAAGAAACAAATCACTTTAGAGGAGGCGTTGAAAAAGAAGAGCATCTTTTTTGGTTTTGAGGGGGGTTTGGATTAAGGGGTTGAATCAAAATCAAATGGGGGGTGGGGTGGAGACATTATCCTAATGAAAATAACTTGTATTAAAGGATGCAATTGCCTTTTATGCCGCACAAATATGTGTCCTCCAAATGTGGTTGCGTGACATAATAACATTGTAATCAACTATTTTCGCCCAGTGTTACCCACTTCAAAAAACTCAATTTCGTACATTCAATATGGTTTAATGTGACAACCCTCCCTGTGAAGGCTAGAAAAAACTCAGGTGTGGGTCCAACCCATATCAGGGAGGCACAATCCCACATTACTTGAGAGAGTAGAAAATACATGGTTTATAAGTAAAGTCTCCCTCCCTATTTAGTACAACGCGTTTTTGGCTAACCTTAAGAATAAAATCATACAGACTTCGACGTAAAGTGGACAATATTATACTATGAGCACCTAGGAACGTTACACTTAAAGATATCTGATGCGTCGTTTTTATTTTAGCATATAGTTAATTCTTACAAGGTCGGACTTATTCTATGATGACTTTTCGTGATTGGATGAGTAACTTATAAGTTGTAAATTAAGGAGTGAATTAAGTTGAAAAAACATTAATAGTAATTACTTTTGAATCTAATTATAATTTGAAAATGGGTGTTAATGGAACTTGACGTGGGTTAACATTATGGAGGCAAGTTATGAAGATGGTACCCACAGAATCAAAGCTTTTGATTTAAATTATGTATTGATGTGTTTTTCGTTTAGTTTTAAATCTCTTTTCATGGGTCTGCCAGCTCCCCGTTAATGGTGGGGGGATGTCACCTTCATCAATCTTCTGCCATTCAAAGTGAAAGTGAAACCCTTGTGAGGGAAGCAATAACAAGAATTATTATTATAACATTACATTATAATAAAATTCCATAATATACGGACAGAACACAGTGTATGTCACAAACACAGCACGTCCATCTCTCTCTCTATCTCTCTGTTTCTCTCTCTAGACTCTCTCTTTTATCCAAGAAAAATATCAACCCAAACTCCACAAAATCACCCTGATAGTCTTCTTGTCTATCACCATCAATGGCAATTAAATGTATGTTATGATTTAAATGCACTGTAAAATTTGAAACTTTATTATGACAATTAAATGTATGTTATGATTTAAAACTAAATTAAAAAAAAATTAAGTGTTCTTGCTGCTAGGTGAATTTTTGTAACTTGTGGGCTTTGTTGGTATATGGGTCTGACTCAATAAATTTATAACTTATATGAAACTCTAATCTTCCTCGTTTAGTCATAGAGAGACAATCATAGAGAGGAAATCCTACTAGAAAATGAAACTTTGGCCGAGTTGAAGCAAATAGATGTGTTCGATGCTTAAAAAATCTGAGTTCTCAAGAAACATTCATAAGTTAATTGAATTCGTCTTTGGTTTTGTGTTCTTTATGTGAAATTTAAGTTTTTAAGTGCAAAATTTGTTTAGAACCGAGTTTTCGTCTAAGAGATGTAGGATCGGAATATTAGGAGTTGAACTCATGGAGAAATGAGAAGGAAATACTAGGGTAAGTTTCAATTTTCCTCTTTTTCCATTTGGATCTAGGGTTTTTAGTCAAAATCAAAGTTTTGACCAAAGATATGATTTACGGGTAAAGAAGCTAAACTTTTGCACGAAAATGAAATGAAATAAGTTTTAGAATTGATTATGATTGAGTTGTTTGATTGAATGAAGAGTCAAAGTTTTTTGAATATTCGGGCGGTTAATCACCAATTTAGTCAACCAAGATATTTGTGAGTCGACTGCAGAAGTTGAGAAGTCAACTTGTCGTGTTAGTTGACCAAATTTGTAAGTTCGGGCGATTAGACATGACAGACCAGTTGACTACTTTAGGAAGGGGTCAACTAGTGTGGTGGACTGAATCTAGTAGTCGATCGGTTTGATTGGCTTGACATTTTTGGGGATGATCGAACAGTTCAAGAGGTCGATCGGGTCATGTTGTTAAGTCATTTTTTAAGCCAAAATTTCGTGGAATTGTTTCTATAAGATCCTTAAGTAAGTTTTTATCTAGGTTATGGATTCCAACAAACTTTTTGAGAGTTTGGGAAGCTTATTGATGGTGATACGTGTAATTAGGTGCGAAAAGTTTATTTTGTAACGACCCAGTTTTTCTTATGTTTAAAATCGCGTGAAATTTAAAACTTTTTTTGTCTTTTATAAAAACAACGAGAGTGTTTGTATTATTAAAACCTTTTAAAAACTATAATTAGAATTTTTTTTATTAAAAACCCTTTTTCAAACTACAGCAGAAATAAATAACATTCTTTTCTTTTTCAATTAATTACTTTTCAAAACATCTCACAAACCATTTCTTTTTCTTAAATCCATTAGTCTAGCCAGCCACAAGACTCGTGTGTGCAATTCCTCTATCAACTGCTTCTTAATATGTTCTTTTGTTCTCGTGCGTGTACCTACATCGCAAGACATAAACTAATAAGCTTAAAGCTTAGTAAGTGATATAAAATAAAATGTGAACCTGCTATGCAACATTTAAAATATGTTCTCGTCTTCTGCTTTCGTTTTTTGTTTCTGTTTTCGTTTTCCTTTATCCTTTCTTTATCTTTACGTTTTCTGTATCTTTTCTGTTTATGTATCTTTTCTGTTTCTATTTCGTTTCTATTTCCTTATCTTTTTTGTTTGCATTTCTTAATTTGGCAAGCGTCACTTTTGATGATAAGTAGGTAATCATCAGGCCCAATGGATATTGTCTGTTGTGGTCGGGGTTACGTACCCCACCTCAAGGCTTTTGACCTCATGGATTTGCTCTCGGACCAAGCCTTTTGGCTCAAAACCTCATCCTGGACCAAAACGCGTTCCCTTGTCCGCTTCAGTCGGGGCCCAAGCCCCACCCCCAGGCTTTTGACCTCACAAATCAAGACGGGTCCATTAGGTCATGATGATCACCCACTTATCTCTCAGATCACCTTTCTCTTTAATTTTACCCTTTTCTTTCTTTACATATTCATTTCTTATCTATTTTACTTTCAATGATAAAATGGATATTCCTACAGCCCAAATGATGATAGTCCTCTTCGGGTGGCCAACCCTCGAGAACACTGTACACTTAGTATTTGTGAGCATCCATTAAACCATTCTTTCCATTTATTCAATTACTCTTATCTTATTCTTTACGTATTCATTTTCATTTAGTTCTATTACATTTTCTTTTCAAACTATGCATGACAATCCATTTTCGTATTGTTTTGAAAACCATAATACATAATGCTCGTGAATGCATACAGTTCTATATCTTCTAACCATGTTTATTATCATAACTTTTAATATAAGAAAACCTGCATCTATTAAACATACCATTAAAAGAACCTAATTCTAATAAACACCCAGCAAGCAGCAATATAATCCACGAAACATGCTCAAAATATGGCTATTCTAATAAAACAGTAGACATACTCAATATCTTACTATTCTAATAAAGTGGTAAACAATCAGCATATAATTCTTAACTCTTACAATGAAGGTTCCCAAAGACCAAAACACATGCTTATCACTTACCTGCGTCTGTAGTGTTTCTACACCTCATCCTTCTTCTTCGATTAATACCTTCACAGAACCTTCCCAATTAATAACATTCAATTACTAACAATCACAACTTAATTAACTTCTACATCATAGATACCACTATTCTTTCTTTATTTACCTACCAGGATTTCACAATCCAAATACCACTTAATTCGCTTAACCAAATAACAGAACAGAGTTCAAGCCCCCATCAAAACAGTGAACCAATAAAAGAGCAGTCCCTCATGCATATCATTTGAAGTAGTACACAACAGAAACATAAAGTCTCCAATCAACAGATAACCCCAATATGTTTTATCATTCGGCAACCAAGACATAGAACATAAAACATCCCGAAATAAAGAGACTTTACAATTATTCAACTACTAACATGTATCACATCACCAAACTAAGGGCAGTAAATCATAGGCTGCATTATTCAACAACAGTGCATAATTCACAAAGGAACAGAGAGTTCAACATCAATAAATCACAGCAAGCATATAAGAGTAAACTCATCCAATCGATTCATATTCTTCACTCATTGATCTTCTACTTATTATCTCAATAAATTCCATAAAAGAAGTGAAGAATAGCTTATTAGAGAAGCACTCAAGGAGAACACCCCAGAACCCAAGAGCTTTACTTCCACGCTCACGCTTTCCACCATCTAGAGAGCTTTCCACTTTCCTTCTCTCCCACTGTCTCTTTCTCTTTTCTCGGTGTTTCCATCACTGCTCCATACTTCTCCTTGTATTTTTCACGCAGCTCACAAGGAGCTTCTGGCTTCCCTTCTCTATAATTTTATATCTATAGCAAGCTTCCCATATAAGCTCTCCATTCACTGCACAATCTCATCTAACACCCATTAGAAATTGTCATTCGTAAAGAGGAAACACGTGGAGAATTTACAAGAACTCAGTCACTTAGAGATCAACACTTCAAACCCACAAACTGGGTAACAACATAAAAACACAACCGACCAAAAATGAACTCACGGGTCGATCCCTTCCCACGCTGCTTATCCATCATCTTGCCTTTGTGATTTTCATGACCATTCCACGACAGTTTCCATCAACAGAAACGAACACAACATAGAAGAAATACATCACATAAGAGAACTCAGCACCCAAAATAAAGCCTAGTAAATCAACAACGCGCGGCAATGGAGACCGCGAAACCAACACATAGGGGACTTACTGTTAGTTTCTTTATATTTTCCTTTTATACGAACAATACTTTTATTTCCCAAAATCAATTAACGTAGTTTGATTCAGCCAACAGTTACTTTTAATTGGATAATTAAGAATAAACAAACTGTTATGCTTACTCACCTTGATCCATGCTTTTATTGTAATATCCCAAAGTTTTATATTGGAATTTAAAATTGATAAATTCAAAAATAATTGGAGATATTCGAATTCATCGAATAAGTTATCCGGATATTATGAATGACATTGCTAATGACGTAATTGTTAGATATGGACTAAACTAGTTTTGGTGCAGCTCGGTCCGAAATATGTAGGTGACTCGGGTTTAATTACGAATACAGAAAATAAATGGGAAAGTAATGATTTCAATATTACGTGAAGTTAATAAGGGATGACCAATGAAATTTAGGATAAAAAAGTTAAAGAAAAACACATAAAATGGATTTTGGGATGAGTTGAGACGGTATTTGGCATCCTAAACTTTAAGCTGTCAAGGCTGAAGAATGTTGCAGACGGTAGCCGAGTCGTCCATTTTGAATCTGTACAATTCTGAGACAATTCGGATTGTCGCGGACGACTACGGATGAGAAAAGATGGCGTCCGAATGAATCTGTCTTAAACCTGGACACTTTTGGACGAATGCGGATGAGGATGGCTGGCATCTGAATGAATCTGTCCTAAATTTGGACACATTCGGACGACTCAAAGACGAAGGGCCAGACAAGAAATCTCGTCCGAATATGGCTTGCGAACAGTACAAACGAATGATTAAGGACACGTTTTCTCATCCGAAATTGACTTCGGACGGCTACGGACGACGTACCGCGTCTAGAAGGTCAAAATTGTCCGAGAATTTAAATCTGATGCCTCTCTCCTTCGTATTTCATTGTATTTTTGATTCCTTCATCTGGTGACACGTCCTTGACGAGGTGGAGGTGTTCACCTACCTCCAGAAGGTTTTCCACGTGGTATGCTCCTCTGTGTAATTCGTGTGAATGTTACGGTGTCCGTTTCCTAGCTATATGACAGGTAGGGTCCTTTGAATTTCAGAGTATGAATGAGAGAAACGTTCTCTGTGAAAGAGCCAAGAGTATTCTGTAAACAGAGGAGGAAATTGGGAGGATAATAGGACATAGGGGTGAAGGGTGAAGGAGAGCTTTCTCTCGGGTCTTCTCAGGTAATGCAAAGTTCTCTTCTTGAATTTGTGTAGTGACTTGGACTCTCTGTTCTTTGGGTTATATTCTGTGTTGGACATTGGTTGCTTGAATTGATTGAATTCTTGTAAGTTGCTTGGAATTTTGCTATGTGAAGTAGTGAAGTATGAAAACCTACTAATCAAGCACGACTTTTGTGTTTATAAGCTGGGATGTCATATTCTGCCTAGGAATTGAAGGAACTGTCAAGGAAAGATATGAATTTGTTGAACATGTTAGGACTGAAGTATCGAAGTATACAAAATGTTGTTTTTGTAAAGGATATGACAATTATCATTTCTATTAGAAATTGTACTTCATGTGAAGAGATGATGACTCCTGCTTCGATTCATTTCTTGTTGAGATGAATATAGTTCTTTTAATTGCTTCACAGACTATCATAGCATGAATTGTGACTAAAGACTTCATTGTGTTGGATAATTGTTGGTATTGTTGGTCTAAAGCTGTAAACTTGCATGTGTTGAATAGGTTAGCCCTGTTGGTTAAGGATAAGACTGCTGTGTTTATGATTCTTTAAAGCTTGGTTGGGAATAAAGGATTATGTGTTTAATGGTCACTGTCTAACCTTATTCAATTGAATTGTTTTAAATATTGAATAAATATTGCTGAGAGATAATTTCAAAGGTCTAATGCTCGGTTGAAAATGCTTAACTCCTTTAATAAATGTGGTAGATATTATGATTGGTTATTTGGGGAGTTTGTCTTCTGTATGACTCCTACGGTTTGTCAAGAATTATTGGATGTTGTTGGGTTCCCAATCTGTTGATTTGGGGGTTTCTATTTCACTACCATTTGGCCTTGTTGGGTAATTGTCAAGTTATAACTGTATTCTGGGATTGGAGATCTTTGTGCTTGGTAGAGAATATTTTATTAGATGTTATTGTTTTGTATTGTTAGATTGAGAAGAAATTGAGTAACGTCTTATATTTCGTTAGTGACTGTGAATCTTGGATGATTCACGATATGGAAGTTAACTTTGTACATTATAATTCAATGCTCAAATAGGCATTAAATGGTTCTTTACTTTGCTATGGAAAATGTGGGTTTAAGATGAAATACTATTCGGTTTTGTAAAGTTAATTTATCATGACACATTATTGGAATGAGCAACATTGTAGGGTCATAATTACTCCGTTATATATGTTAAGATCTCGGAATTGGTAATGGGATGTATTAAGTGTTAAGGTTTAAGGGATTGTTATTAATGCATAGTTGTTATGGTTTTAAAGGTACAAAGAAAATAAAGGAAACTGAAACGCACTATGGACGCTAGGTAAGTTGATATTGATTGTGTTTTGGTCTTCGGACCCCACATCGCAAAAATTAGGATTGTATGCTGTGTGTTTACTAGATTTAGGTTCTTTTAATGATGTGTTTATTAGACATTTATTGCATATAGGATTGTATGAATCCACGTGCATATTGTATGAGATAATAATCTATGTAAATAGGCATGTGGGGGTTCGAGAAAGCAATGACGTCCCATTGTCATTAGATCCGCTGGATGGACTATAGAGACCCTAGGTTAGCGACATGGGATACCAGGGTTCATTGCCTCCTGTTCTGAAATCCCCAACGTTCTCGTAACAAATGAGTGTATACGGCATGAGTAATCTCATATATATATATATATATATTGCTCCTTTGTGGATTGACCGGGTTACTCATGGTCCCACGGTGTTTGTCATGTATGCACTCTCAGCTTAAATTGCATTGTATGGTCATGTCTTGCATTACATTTCATTTTATCACTTACTGAGCGTTAGGCTCATTAGTTTAGGTCTTGTGATGTAGGTATGAACGAGCAACAGATGAACAGGTTAAAGACAGTTGATGAAGGATTTGCACGGGTGGATCTTGTGGCTGGCTGGGCTAAAGAGTTAAAGGAAAAGTATTTGAAAAAGAGTTTTGTAACTTATTTCTTATTCTTTAATGTTTTATTTTTATTCCACTGTATTTTATTTGAAAGTAAACTGATAAGGTGATAAAGGTGAAAGGATACTGAGAAAAGTGAAAGTAAAGGATTTTAAAGATCAGGTTTGATAAAGAAAAAAGACTCTGATGTTTTTACGAAAAGAAAATTTTAAATTTTACGCATTTTAAATAAAGGAAAAAACACGGGATGTTACATTTATATTTGTCAACGTTGATCCAAAAATATGTTTCTCGCCTTGAAACTTTTATCTTTGAGTTTTTCTTCATCAAAGGAAAACGAAGATATATACTTTTCTTTCTCTTCTTTTCAGAAGACTTCACAGTTTCAGAAGACTTCACTGTTTCAGAAGACTTCAAGAGAGCTTTTCAAAAGACTTCACGAAATAATCCCGATAGAGATGAGAGAGTTTTAACAATTATGGGAGAGAGAGGATGTGGACAATTATGGAAGAGAGAGTGTGTAGAGCCTTGCATATCCTTCTGAATTGTTTTATTTATAAGTGCAGAAGCACTTAATCACCAACTTCCCAACTCCTCTAGGACCCATTCATTAAGAGAATTAATGAGATATAGAAGAGAGAGTTATTAGATATATCTTTTGGCATCCTCGCGTGCTGGATGCACTTGCTTTTCAAAACAAAATTCACCCACCCCCACTCTCCCGTCCCATGTCAATTAAAAAGACATAAAGATATGTCTTTATAGTAAATTAACTTATATTTTATACCATTTATCTCTATCTCATTTACCATACATTTTCATTGTAACAAGGTCAAGGTGGGGGAATTAAAACTCAATCAACTTAATTCTTTTATGTTTAACAATCATCACATTTAGTACTGTAATATTAAGTTAAGAAACTTTAATTAACGTAGACCACATTTATCGATTATTAGAAAATAAACTAACACTTACCTCACGCTGGCGCTAGAGAAACACTGTCACCCGACGCCCACTTCACAATCTCCTCCAGCTTCCCCAAAACCTGCCTTGGCTTGGCGCTGCAAATTCCCAGCTCGTGGGAGTCTCGCTCGTTCATTCCCACGGGCTCCATTCCACGAACCTAAGTGCCACGAGCCCTAGCTCCACAACCCGTCGCTCCTCACGTCGTCACCGTCAGCTCGCAGTATAGCGTCTCCAGCGTAGCACTCCTCTATCGCGAAGTCCATCGCCCAAGTCTCCCCTGTCGCCCGAGCTCTCTCCCAAATCGCTCTCCCTCTCTCTGCTTCAAAAATGGTCGAGCCATTTTCTTCTTCATGCCTCTCTTTTCTTCTTTCAACAAAACCGAACCAGTTTCCACCGGTTCACTCCTCCATCATTTAATTTCTTCTCTTTTTTTATTTTAATGCCCTCTTATTTTCCTAATAGATATAAACATATAAATTTCTATCTATATACGTATCATATATTAATCGACCCAAATTTTAACTCCTGACTTATTCTTAATATTGATTAACGATTATTACGGATCCAATTTAAATTCTCCGATTCTATTTCCTAAATTAATTTTCCTTAATAACATTGTTCCAAAATCTCCAAAAGTCATAATTGTTATTATCCTTAACCAAGATACCCGCTTAACAATTTCTAATAATTTCTATCAAATAAATCTTTAATAATTATCCAATTAATTCTATTACACCCAATTAATTTTCTGATTATCCTTACTTAATTATGTTACGAGAAATCGGGATATTACATATTTGTTCTTAGATTTCTAGTGTTTGAGCCTTTGGGTATGGTGTACTATAGTAGAGATAAAAGTTTATTTTTATATCTAACATTTCATGCATGTTTTTATAAAAATTTATTTGGATATTTTATGACATGTCATGTCTTTTCGACACGTCGATTTTTATATTATAAATACGTTTTTTATTGGACATGTTTTAATTAAGCATGTACATTTATTTTTTATGATTAACTTTGTTGTGTGAACCAAGTTTGATCGACTCATATGAGGGTCTCGTTTTGTTACGTACATTCTACTGTTGGAAGATGTATTTTTTTGTTTATTAACTAGAGTAATATGACAGTTGTATATGTCATGTCCTTGGGAGCAAATCCTAAATCTGATCATGGTCGTTCGTAACTTTGTGATCGCTGAGTATCATCGTTATTATTATATATGTCTATGACATGGTATTCCCAGAGTCTGTGAGTGACTTTATTTTCACTTAAATTTTAATATAATACAATAGATTTCTATTTTATGTATATACCATACTACAGAGGAATATTTTAACACTTGTCCTACTGTAAGTTTTATACTCTGTTTTTATAAATTATTTTATATTGACATGCTCACGCATCTTTCTTAACTCTAACACTGAATGTAAAATTTTATTCCTACTGGAATTTGTCGATTTACTCCAACAAGTCCCCTCTTTCAAGTCTTAGTCAAGAAGATCATTTGTTGTGATCACAAGAGTAGGCTCGACATTTATTTTCTTAACGTTATTGTACATTGAGGGTTTCATTTTTGTGATATCATATACTTCTTATGTTACTTTTATTAGACCTGCCTTTGTTGTTATTTTTATTTTGTACAGTTTAGTGGATTAATATAATCACTTTATTTTGATATCACTGCTGGACTTGTGAGTAACTCAGAAATCATCTTTCTCCTCTCTAATTTAGTGTCTATCTTTATGTGTAGTGTGTCAGAAAAAGATCGGTCTCGGAATCATTTTGTTGCTGCCATTGACTATCCATGGAAGCACAAAAGATTATTAATGATGGACATTATTTGTGCTATTTTCAAAATCATGATACACCCTTCTCCTCTTACCACTACCATGAGAGTAAATACTCTCCTCTCATCGGCTCTAATCAAGAAATCCTCAAATTCCGACAAATCCTTAAATTCCCATTCTTTCGATGTTCATAACAAACTGCTTCTCTCCCTCTTCAACAGTTCAAAGTGATCAAAACCTGGAGCGTGAAGTACATGCCCTTTACTCTCTCACTGGCCAACTTCCTCAAGTTGGATATCTACATTTTGGCAAGTGTTTCCACTCTCCGATTTGAATTTCCAGAAAATTTTTGCCACCTTCTGGTCTAGTTCAATTGGTTTTGTACAGATGCTACTACAGAATAACTCCATCAGACAACGAGAACGCAAAGCAACCTGAGCTCCAGATTTCCGGCGCCGGCGAAAGCGAAATAGTCTAGCAAATTCAAGTCAATGGATAATGTTTTGACTCGGCAATTCAAGTCACATGCAATAAATTGAGGTCAAAATAATGAAACATTTTGTTTGTGGGTAACAGAACGGCGTGTCGTTCTCGTTTTTTAATAGACATTTAGAGAGAAGAAGGAAGCACCTTCTCAATGTCGGCCTAAAAACACAATTCTCGAAAAGCATTGTTCCACGTCTCTCTTCCTTTAGTTGCAGTCTTTTTTAACAGAATCTTAAGCTCTAGAGTCCAGATGAATCCACTCTAAGATGCAAATTATCCATCTTATCCGTATCGTGAGGAGGATGATTGGATTGTGGCCCATTTGCTGAGATTGCTCTCTCGATACCTTATCTACTGCTATCCTACCTTTCTCTGTTCCTGATTTCCACTCACTTCGCTATTCAATTCTTTTCCTGTGAGGGAATCGACCCCCCTCTTCTTCATTCTTTTGACTAATCAATCTCTTCAATTTTCAATGGCCGCCGTTGTATCCTGTCCGTGTTTTTCTTCTCTAGCTACCTTCAAAGTCCCAGTACCCACTAACCATTTTCGGTTCCCAACTTCTCAGAGAAGCGCTTTGCGCAAGGGATTGGGTCCCAGATGCTCCTTTAAGAGTTCTACTCGATGCCAACTTCAGATCGAGCAGGTAACTTCAAGGAACTGCTATGGTCATTTTTTCTAAATTTAGGAAGTGTTTTTTTTGGGGGTTGATAATATTTTTGGTTGAATGGCTAACTGATGAATGAGTGTTTAATTTTGAGTTATGAAATTGATAGAATTCTAATTGGCAAACACATGGGTATAACTGATTGTCCACTTCCAAGGATCTCATTTTAGCGTGAGTCACTCATTGGAGTTGAAAACTGACTAACCGACCAACTATCAATTTTGAAGCAGATAGGAATGCCATTTTCCCTGAAGAAATGTGCAATGTCGATTGCTTTGGCTGCTGCGTTAATTACAGGAGCTCCTACATTAGGATGGTCTGGGGATGCAAATGCAGCTAATCCAGTGTTTTCGGATTTGTCTGTGTTGATCTCTGGTCCTCCAATTAAGGACCCAGGAGCACTATTAAGATATGCTTTGCCTATTGACAATAAAGCTATTAGGGAAGTACAAAAACCACTTGAAGATATCTCTGAAAGTCTCAAAATTTCTGGAGGCAAGGCTCTGGATTCCGTCGAGAGGGTGAGTTTTTGATCTGTTTTTCGGTCTGTGATTTGTAGCAACTTTAACTTTCTCTGATGATGGGGTTGTTAACTTGGTTTCGTTCTATTTGATGTAGAATACAAGGCAGGCATCCCGCTCTCTCAAGCAAGGGAAGAGTCTAATTATATCTGGGTTAGCAGAAGCAAAGAAGGAACACGGGATTGAACTTCTCGATAAGCTGGAGGTTGGCCTTGAAGAGCTCCAACAGATTGTGGAAAATAGGAATAGAGATGCGGTCGCCCCCAAACAGAAGGAGGTGCTTAATTTTATTGGAGGGTAAGATTAGTGGTTATAACATTCTATACATTTATATTACTTAACAATTTCTTCAATCCTATAAAAAGATTAATCCAGCTCCGATGATTAAACGGTCAAGCACAAAAGAGAAATTTGTTTGTAAGAAAGCAATCTAGGAATAAGATTATAACCTTTAAGAACAAGTGAAACTATCAAATGAATTGTACCCTCCAAAACGTCGACAAAAGCGAAGTAGTCTAATTAGTCCAGATAAATTGGTCATTTGGCTATCAATACAAGCAGATAATTGGTCTTTTTATGTGATTAGTGGATAAAATGGCTTTAAATCTATCCTCAACTGTTTTCCTTAGAACTGTATCAGTGGCATTCACAACGCGTATTGTTTTTTGTCTACGCATACTGTAGAAGCGACAAATGATAGTTTCCGTACCCGGTTGGTAAACGATTCACAACTATGCTTAAAATTAAAAATATGCCTTCTTAGCATAGAAGTTAAGGAATAATAAAACTCAAATCCTCTTAAAATATTTAATTCTCATATATTATCTTGTCATTCACTGCAGCTGAGATCTTCCTGGGGCATTGGATTTCTGCAGTGTTGAAGAGGATATGGTGGATGGATTTCCGTACGAAGTTCCTGAAGAATTCAGAAGTATGCCTCTATTGAAAGGGAGAGCAACTGTTGACATGAAGGTTAAGGTGAAGGACAATCCTAATGTCGACGAGTGCGTCTTTCGCATAGTTCTTGATGGTTACAATGCTCCTGTTACGGCCGGAAACTTTGTAGATTTGGTCGAAAGACACTTCTATGATGGCATGGAAATCCAAAGAGGTAGAATCGAGAAACCTTTTTTTTATTTATGTTTAAATTTTCTTCATCTTTTTGCTATTTTTGATTCATGGTTTTTCCAGTTACATCATTTGAGGCGCAAAAGGAAATTATCATCAGCAAATTTTGTTGTATTAATATGTGATTTGCAATGAAAAAAGAGATATGCACATAGATTAATATCAACTGGCCTCCATTCTCTAAATGCTTGTTTTTCTTATCAAACTCTACTTATAACATAGCTGAGAATTCTGTCCTTGAAATCATACCAGCGGATGGATTTGTTGTTCAAACTGGTGATCCTGAAGGACCTGTTGAGGGTTTTATTGATCCTAGTACTGAGAAAACTAGGACTATACCATTAGAAATCACAGTGGCAGGGGAGAAAGCACCTGTATATGGAGCTACTCTTGAAGTAACTCTCTCTTTCTCTCTCACATTCTCTCTCTCACACTCTATATAGACACACACATGAATTTCTTTATAACAACATTAATCATATACTGTGAGCAGGAGCTTGGTCTATACAAGGCACAAACAAAACTTCCATTCAATGCATTTGGAACAATGGCCATGGCCAGAGATGTAAGAACAACTCTTTTTCCTTGCCTCCTTTGCTGTCTCCCGTTTTACCAACGTTGCCTCCTGTATTCTCACAGGAATTTGAAAATGATTCTGGATCTAGTCAGATATTTTGGCTGCTAAAGGAAAGTGAACTAACTCCCAGTAATGCCAATATACTGGATGGTCGATATGCAGTGTTTGGTTACGTCACAGAAAATGAGGATTATTTAGCGGATCTTAAGGTTGGTGATGTAATCGAATCGATGCAAGTAGTGTCCGGCCTCGATAATTTAGCAAATCCCAGTTACAAGATTGCTGGGTAGACACAGAATACTATCTGGGTGATGATAGACTTTTGCTATAAGATTGTTGTTGAGGATCATGAACAAGTGATATCTAGACTATTTTTTTTTTGTCATTAGCCAAACGATTTATATTTTGATCAAATTCGGTGAATGTCTCGTATTTGTGATTTTTAATGTTTAATTTAATTTAATTTATATTAATAACATTGATTTGCTTTATTTCTTGCACCCACTTGATATCACAATTGATCTTGGAGATTAGAAAATCGTTCATGATAGAAATCGAACAATAACCGGAAAAAGAAAATACGATGCGAGATATCCGATTTACATTGAAAAACCATTTCGAGAAAAAACTACGGGCATAATAAAAAATCTTATATGAAGATCAAAATACAATCGCGAGTTTTGCATCTCTAACTTCCATGAATTTATAGAGAAAACAATACCTTAAATGAAATTTACAATACAGCCCAATTGGCTCGACCCAATAGAGTTCAGATTATATCGAAATCTATCAATTTCCACATTAACATAAATTCTATGAAGGAAATTCATATTGCGTGCTCGTCAGCTCGACTCAACAAAACGAATTGAAAACTCTAAATGCTGACAACCGCTGTCTCGAAACGAATTTTGCTACAAGGGATCAATTTTTAGCTCATCAAATTTTCCTTTTCCTAACCCTTAAAGAAGATCTACAACGAAGATCTGTCTGCCAGTCTCAAAAAAATACACAGATTACCAATATAAAAATCTTAAAGGGTAAATTCAGCAACTAATACTGATTAGATTTAATAAGCACTTAAACCACGATGATTACATCTTCAAATCCTACAAAATATGATTCAAATTTCTACGAGCATATCTTGTCTCTTGATCTACCATATCAAATTTGTCATTCAAAATTTTTTAAAATTTCACTATCATTATTTGACTATAACGAAATATCGAATCTCAATCCAAAAGTGGAATATCTACTTCAAAGATCTTTTCGTCCCAAAAACACATTTTTGAACAAAATATCTTACTCAAAATCACTAGTTTCGATAAAATATTCATCGAAAAAATTGAAGCGGAAAACCATAAATATCATAATATTCTAAAAGATATCTCAAAATATTTAGATATTTCTCTCATAACAAATTATCCCTAAAATCAAATTAAATCTAATCGCCAGAATAATCACAAATATCACCTTATTTGAATATCAACAAAAAATAATTTCCAAGATTAAGATATTCCTACGATTCCAAATCTACCATAAAATTAACAAACTTGATCTCTAAAAAATTTTCCAAAAATCTCAAAGATTTTTAACAATTTTCATCTCCTACAAAAAATCTAACTTTGCAGATGATATTCTTGCGGCAATCCCAATCGAAACGGCTTAATTGTGAGAATGGAAAACAACGATATAGATCTATGGCAATTGGCGATGAATAGATACTCTCCGATGACGAACATGTTGCTCGGAGATACAACGACTCCGACAAACTCAAAATCAGAGAAAGATCAGAGCTTTCACAATAGACATGACAATAGTTTCTAATAGTGGTTGGAAGACAAAGAAGAAAATATCTTCATAAACAACACGAATGGTATAGGAAACAATTTTTTTTTCCTTTTTTTTCCCAAAAAATTGTAATTTTTTGAAAAATTACACAAACTTTGTTCGATACGAAACAACGGGAGAGAATAGTTGTTTCGACGAATTTCGAAACCCAAATTCTATAATCTCTCTCCCAATCAGGCTCTGATACCACTTGTTTGAAATCGAACGATAACCGGAAAAAGAAAATAAAATGTAGGACACTTGATTTACATGAAAATACCATTTCGGGAAAAAACCACGGATAGGAATAAATCTACTATGAAGATCAAAATACAACTGTGAGTTTTGCACCTCTAGCTTTCATGAATTTATAGAGAAAACAAAATCTTAAATGAGGTATACAGTGTGAGCCCATTGGCTCCACCCAATAGAATTTGGCTTACACCGAAATTTCACAGTTCCACTGAGAGTGTATTGCGTAGAATCAAGTGATTCAAAGTGACTACAATGAATTAAAATAACAATTACAAAGCTAAAATGCAAGACATTCGATAAATTTTATCAAAATACATAGACAGTTATTGGTGACCTCTAAGATCAAGTTGAATTAATTTCTCTGATTAATCAATTTTAGCTGAATTATGAAGTCCATTTTACAGGAAACTCCAGTAGTGATCCAACGTCATAACTGGCCTGAAATTTTTACATGTTTTTTTTGTCATAATACAGAGCCAAAGAGTGACAGAGAGCTTTACAAAATCAATAGTACAATACAAATTGCATTCCTCCACTCACCTTTCAAACACCCCTCCATAGTTTCAATATTTCTTCAAATCAGATACAATACAAATTGAATTTCTACATCTCTGTTCGATTCTCTGGCCGCCGCTGTAATAATAACCCGGTCCCGCGTTGAAGTAGTGAATCGATCAAGGCCCTCGATGCCGGCTAAAACATAAACAACCTTGCTGTTGATCTAGAGGAATCATACCTCCACCTTTACTTGTATCAATGGCTTCTAACAGCGCCACTGCCTCGTCCATCTCTGGCCGCTTATCTGGGTTAGCGTCCCAGCATCGCTTCATTACATTGGCAAGAGAGCTTGGGCAACATCGAGGAATCTCAGGCCGCAGATTCTGTTGTTCAATACATAAGTTTGATCTTTCTTCGAGTCCTGAAGGTGTTAAGAAGAAAATCTACGTATTTTTATTTATAGTACTGAGCTAAGTTCGTATTTTAGATACCTGGCGGACAACGGCTGATGTCACTTCCGAGAAGCTAAGATCGGGATAAGGCATGTCACAACAGTATATCTCCCATAAGCATATTCCAAAACTGTACACATCACATTTCCTATTGTATGGATTGCCATTCAGAACCTGTCCAAGTCCAAGTCCAAGTCATCTATGATTGAGTTAGATACATCAGTTTGGCAAACCAAATACATTATATGCTCCCAATTACATAAAACTAATGTCCACTTAACTCTAATTAAGCATTTCAACAAATGTTCAAGGCATCCACTTCAACAAAGCAAAGCAACAGCCTTTACAACGAAAGAAAAGTAGAACACAGAGAGAGATCATTAGCTAGTTTCATTTTAGAGTTCAGCATTAACCTCTGGAGCCATATAACCTAGCGTTCCTGTTTCACCAGTCATGTCGTTTGGATTCGACGCCTCAACACGAGCAACGCCAAAGTCTGCAATTTTTACTGTGCGGGTTTTGTCGAGAAGCATGTTTTCTGTTTTAACATCTCTGTGGACGATCTTCTTCGAATGAAGATAGCTCAATCTACATATATTGAGCATGACATCAGAAATTACAAATGAATGAAAAAAATAAAATTAATAGAGAAAGGGTAAAATAAGATTAACCCTCTTGCCAGGTCAAGAGCCAGATGGACAGCTACTTTAAAAGCCAATTTTTTTCTGCGGTTCTTTATCAGGTATGTTTTCAATGCACCTCCAGGACAGTATTCGACAACAACACAACATATGTTGCTCGGCATGCCAATCCGGCCATTATCTGTTTGTATGTGCAACTCTGATGTCCCCATTGTCGCACCAACGAACTACATAACTCATTACAAAATCATGATTGACAGAAAAAACTATCGAATCTAACCATCACAACAAGCATATTAATATTTAAGACTAAATTTTTCTTAATGCCACTTGCCATTCTGAACATCATTATTAGAACCTCGAATGAAAGTCGAACACCAGCATTTTAATGAACTTGCCTTTGTCACATTTGGATGTTCAAGCTTATGCCACACAGCTACTTCTTGGGTAAAAGCTGCTCTTAGAGCAGCTATTTCAGCATCCGACCTATGACCCTCTTCCCCCCAATCAAGCAGTTTCACTGAAAGAAAACTTGGGTATTAGTTTCTAACAGTGACCCTCTTCAAATTTTCACACAAAGTTCCAATCACTACCTATTGGAGTTAGTAAGAAAGATTTCCAAGTAAAACCAGTCTAATATAAATCTGAACTTCTAAATCTAAAGCCTACAAGAGTATTTGAACAGCAGACAAGAATATTTAAGGCTCGGATATTGTGACTATTAGCTGAGATGAGCATGCATACAATAGAATTCAACAGCTTTTTGTTAATAACACAGTAAAACAGAAAAATGTGCCGTCTATAAATTAAATAGGCGACCTCAAAAGTTCAGAAAAGAAAAGGCGTCAAGTCAATACAGGTAACTGCTCATTCAAGCTAATCTCGTGAATCACAGTTCTGATGAGGATAGATCTCTATAAAGGGACCCTTGCAAAAACTCCATGATCGATAAACTGTTACACGACAGCGAAATTTCTAAATTCTTCAAAAGATTTCTTTTTTTCCAAATCCAAGGCCATTGATTAGAAAATTAGTGGGTTTCCCAGTGAACTCTCTGATTGATGACTTGACTAAAAATGGTTGACAGTGTACCTTTCTGCTAAGTGGTTTTTTGTTCTCATATTACCCAACTATGGTGAGTTAATGGTTTGTGCTCATCTTCTACAGCACGTCCTCCTTGATGAAAACATAGAAGAAGCTAAAGAACTAAGAGAAATACTCCACCAAAATACCCTCCAAGTTAAAACCCACCAAGATCCCGACAAACTATGCTAGAAATGCTGTAAGGAAAAAACATTATTAAAGATTTGGAATACATTTAGGGGCTAAATCTCCGAGATTTCAGCAAGAGCATATGAGTGATGACTCAACTCCAAGGATTTAGATCGATTGTAGGAGTCACATCTATTTCAAGGTGGCAATAATAACGACTTATCCTAATCAAGTAAATTCTGACATCCAAAATTATTAAAAAAATGATAACTCAGTTTAACACTGATCTTCAAGTACTCGAAGAGAGCAGAAACACCCATTAATGGATCCTCCACCTCCAGAAATAGGAGAAGGACAACTGGTCCGTTAACCACAAATGCGACAGCGAGAAGGCAAAGCATGAGGAGGAAAGAACCTCAAGAATAAAAAACATAGAGGAAAGCACTTAAATTCACCTTCATCTGATTTGAATACAAAACGATGGTTGAGAAGTCGAAAATCATTACTTCTCAAACATGAGTATTCATGTTGAAAAAAAAAAATCACTAATCTGAACCAAAAAATCGCCATAATAATTCTGGGTAAAGAGAAGGAGAAAGCCATACCAGCAACGTCAAGACTATCGTAAATTCCACGATGAACTGTTCCAAAAGTGCCACGAGCTATAACGCCCTTGATAATGAGCTTAGACGGGTCAATCTCCCACTCTTGCCTGGTGATCGTAGGCCTCCCTCCGCCTTCTTCATCTTCCTCTTTTTTGATTTTCTCCATGGTCCATGCTCGGTTGAGATGCCTCTGCAGTTGCTCATCCAAGCTTTTCAGATCTATCTGATCTGCCCTCACATACCCACCCCCACTCTCACTCTTCTCCTTCATTTTACTCACTTCCGCAGCGCAAGAAACGAAGAACTGCAGAGAAGTAGCGGAATCTTTAAACGGGCAGCTCGAAAAGATTTGGTTCTGCAGGGGTTACTGTCTTGAAGAAGACTATAATGGCGTACACAAGTAGTACTGCTTCTTCTACTTCGCCATTTCTCTCTCCATCATCCATGTGGGCACATGGATTTTGCCTGAACAAGACTTGTGTTGCTGACCCACCTTGGTCTCTTACCCTCCCCCTTTAATTTATGAAGAAGAAGCAGAAGACTGTTGCCTGTTGGGGAAGTCAGTCAAAATTTTCTCTCTCCGCCGTTTCCATCTCTAACACGAAGCAGCGACAGCTTCTCCATAAACACAAACAGTATTAATGGAAGTCAAAAAAGTGAACAGCATCACATTGTGATGAAAATGATCTCTTATCCCAGTCTCTGCTGTTAAGTATTAAGACATCAACATGTAATTTCAGAAGTTTTGTTTAGACATAGATTTACTGTCAAGAACCAGCAATGTAGGCCATAGTTCAATTGAGGCATCATCAGTATTGAAGATGACGTATAGGCAAATTGAGTTGTCAAAAAAACAGGGTCTATTTTCATTTCTCTCTCTTTGCATTCTCTCACTACGTTGGAGCAATCGATAAAAAATTGTCGGGTCATGCCCAAAAACTTCAGCATTAAACTTATTACCCTACAAGTTTTTGGTAGAACTTTCAACCACAGATCAACTCATGTTCTTCTTCCATGCACGATGACTCGTATGAACAAATAGGAATACTATGCAGCATAAAATGGTAAATTTGAATGCCAAACGCTAAACATTTATGGGTATTAGTAGGGAAAATGACAAATCAACCGTCGTAATTTTAGTTCAATGACAAGTCAACCACTGTGGTTTAAGTTTTAACAAGTTTACCACTAACGTATGGAAAAATGACGAATCTACCATCGCAGTCACGTTTTCCGTTAAAACATAGTCGGGACGCCGCGGCGGCGTCCTAGGACACCGCAGCGGCGTTCTAAGAAACCGTCGCGGCGTCCCGAGCAAACCGCGGCGGCATCTTGCATTTTTTAGGGTTAAAAATGTTTGATAGCAAATTTGAGGGCTTAAACGATTGATTTAGGGCTCGAAAACGGGGGTCATAGAATGAATACATGACAGGTCGTAGATCTCTGAGAGAGCTTCGATTTGATACCTTCTGCGTCTAATTCCGACACTCGTAGCGAAAGTTATGGTCGTTTGAAGTTGAATATGTCAAAAATCTAATAAAAACTGTGAATTTGGCAGGACACCGCCCTAAAATTCGTCATGACGCCGCTGGGGCGTCCTAAAATTTGGCAGGACGCCGCCGCGGTGTCCCGGGACGCCGTAGCGGCATCCTACATAGTTTAGGGCTAAAATTGTTATAATTCGGCGATTTAACAGTTTTAACCTTAAACTATGTAAGCCGTCGCCCCGGCGTCCCAGGACGCCACGGCGGCGTCCTGCCGAATTTTAGGACGCCACTGCTGCGTCCCAGGACACCGCGGCAGTGTCCCGACTGATTTTAACGCCTACGGTAACTGCGATGGTTGATTTGTCATTTACACGTACGTTAATGGTTAACTTGTTAAAATTTATACCACAATAGTTGACTTGTCATTAACTTAAAACCACAATAATTGATTTATCATTTTTCCGGTATTAGTATTACATCTGATATGATGATAAAATACTGACACTAAATCAAAATTTGAACCCGTCATTGAAAATTTTGTTTCTGTAGAAGGCCCAAGTCTTTTCATAATTAATGAATTGCCTCAACCGTGTGGATGGATAGAAAGAGCGTACTTACATTCTGTGGTCAGGACGCCCTCAAGTCATGTTCCTGCAATGGCTAGGAGGCTGAGATTAGAGTAAAAGGAAATCAATAGGTTGATGTAGGATGTCAAAAGGCACTTTCCCATAAAAACACAAGCAAGAATTTCTGTTGTTCTGTTGTACTTCACTGCGTCGGGGGCTTCAATTGATATACCATTTTTGCCCAGCAGGCATCTAATTTATCTCTCCGCCCAAAAGTAGAAACTAATCTTTCACATAATTGGATCTAAGGTTTCTTTTTTGGGCTATATTATATAAAGAAAATAAAAATCTTCGAAACTACACAAGGTAACTAACAAGTTTAGAATGTCCTCTGAGCATTATACTAATCTCTACACAAGATTAGAAAATAACAAACAATCAATTCATAAGAGTAATGCAAAAAAGGAAAAAAAGAAAAAAGGGAGAGTAATAGCACTAAGCCATATAATGATACACATGAATGAGCAAAACATTTTAGGCTGATGAACAGCAGCAGACCCGTGAAAAGTGCCCTTTTTTAGAGCACAAAAATGAAAGAAGAGGTAATGTAATAATAGAGGGGGTGAGAACTGAGAAGAAGGTCACGGGCCAACAAAAGAGGCATCAGACTTTCATACGTTAAATAAAAAGATGATTTAGATTAGAGGCTCGTGAGCCTTCGCAGCCTCTGCCTTCCTGCCAAAGCTCCTTCCCGATAAGCCAAGATTCATGTTTTATCACTACCCAGTAGCTTCTATAAATACAGGTCTAATCTATGTACATCCTTTTAAGGAACAAAGAGTGAGCTGAGCGAAAAGCTTGCCAGTCCTACTATCTTTACAACGAAAAACAGGTCAAACCCCCAATAGCCAAAAAGGACTATGTATATGCTGCATGAAAATGTAGTTTTAAAAGGCCTAGTGTACCAAAAGTATGGCAAATCAAAGTGATCTTGTGTTCTAAATTTATCCTGGCCATGTTATGTTATCTAGAACAAGATAAAAAGTTGTAGAATAAGATGTCATGAAAAAAGATAAACTTGCTTGTGATCTTATGCTATCTCAAAGCCAACCAGAAAAGACTTAAAACCAAGCAAATGTAGCGAACACCAGTAACTTAGAACACACAGAACCCATCAAGCCAATCAATGCAAAGAGCTATATTAGATTCAAAGAAAATGATAGCAGATTAGGAGGAGTCTTGCTTCACTTTCATGTCTTTCAAATAATATTTTCGTAATTGCAAAGATCACAAAAATATAGGAAGATCAGTAATCTGAAGTTATGATTATATGTATGAAATTTATCGAAATTCATATTAGTAAATATACTAAGGTTGAGGATTACTGACCCCATGGGCTGGCTATAATTCATTGTAGAAGGAGAGGCACCATCCATTTCCTTGGACGAGCTCCTAACAAAAATGCCATTTAACTATACAAAAAATCATTCAAATTTTTCTTGGATACACTATTGCGTGTACTAAAACAACTAGTGCTTGTGTGTGACACTGTAATATATGGAAGTTTGGTTTATGTAACCAAAAAAGAGGGTGGCAGCATCCACCATGGAACACTAAATGCGTCGTTTCTTTTTCTCTGGTGTTGCATGTACTTGAGCTTTAATCCCATATGTTTTCAACTGAAAATTTTCAAACGCCTCTGATATGACTCCAACCTGTACAGTTCCATGAAGCTCATAAAAAAATTGATTTACTTATCAGAATGATTAAGCTAAAATAACAACAAACACCCACCAGTTCAGGCTTCTTGGAATACACCCTCACGATCATATCTTGATATGATGTTGGTAATAAGTGACTAATGCGATCATCAGGTATTACAAACTTGTCTTCACTTTCATAATCCTGATTAGAAGTTAAATGAGTCAAAATGCTTTAACAGACATGTTTCAATTCAAATTTAAATACTCAAAATGTTCATACCATGGAACCTTTGAGAATTATATATATCACAATATTATCTTTCAGACATATTGTGTAATAACAACATAAGGAACAAAGATGACCTCTTAGCAAATACTTTGAGGTCCAACCCAAAAAATGTTTCGGCAAACTTTTCTCATTTTTTAAAATTCAACTTTAAGTCATTTTTAATGAGATAATATATGTAATCTGACAAAAGAAAACACCAAATATCATAAATCTCAACTATCATAAGCACCACAATATTGACAAAAAATAATCCATTGAAAATGATTTGTCTCAGAAATAGCCCTCTAAACAAATCAGTACTTCTAACCTACTCTATGATTTAGTCATTACTTTAGTCATTTTAACAATGCGAAAAAATTTCAGGTACATAATTAATAGGAATGGCTATGGAGAAAAGGAAATTGGCCTATCTAGAACTTATAGCACAAACCATATATATGACAATGAAACCATCACCCAAGACAAATTTATCAATTATGTTGAAGAAGACAACTAAGCCTATGACGGAGATTATCAATCTAAGTATCTCTTACTCCAAGATTCCCTACCATTGAAATTAAAATTGATACAAATAAAGAATGATAAACATAATAAAATAGCATTGATACCAGACTAATTCTAAAATCCTAATTGTGTTTGCACAACTGTAAAGAACAGTGAGAGGGTTCAGAATTCAAAGTTGGCGTACCTTGAAAAAATTAATGCTGACAGAATACACATGCACAAACCAACAAAAGAATAATTAGCAAACAACAAACTGTGTCATTACTTCAAGATGAAAAAAATGGACACTCTCTACTTCCTTGAGTACCTTTCAAGAGGATTATGTCTTCCACGAGTCAAATCAATCCTCACATTACTAACAGCAACATCATCCTCTTGTAGCGTCACTTCACCATTTTTCTGTTTGTTTGATGAAATGTCATAATTGTCAAACTAGAGACACTGTTATATTCCCCTAGAGTAAAACTGCTGACATAAAGATGTAAAAATATGGCAAAAAAGAACCTGAGAACAAACTATATCTTGAGCAGTTACACCTCTGAAATTTTCAAGTTTATCTTTTGGGACAGCATATTCATTGCAAAACTGCCACCAACAGAAAGTAAGAAAAAAAAAACTTGGTGATCTTGGTCTATGAGATTGTAGAATAGAGCTGCAACAATAGGCTCTATTGCATCATCAATGCTCTCAATAGAAGAGAAGATAATTACAGATCCTTACAAAATTTTGCTAGTCGTTAAAGCAAAAAGGGATGAGATATTTACTCCGGAAGAACTTCTACCTGGTACAGATTTCTTCTACGTATGCGCAGAATCAAATCCTTAGATTCCTTCAGTTCTTGGTCTGGAGCCGTCTCAATGGTTTTGATTATTGTATCATCTAACTGCATTTTTTTTACATAATGAGAGAAATGTGAGGACTAAGTTAGGTAGATAGTTAAGACTCCATATAACTCAAGTGAATATCTTTTCAAACCTTCCAGTATTCAGAAGGGTCCTGAATGTATGATGATATTTCTAAGTAATCATTTGCTTTCAGTAGAGCATCTACTAGCATGAGCTCTATGGCCTAAAATGAAAATAGAATATAAGAATAAAATCTTTGAAAAATATCAATTCTAATTATAGAATTATAAATAAAGATATGAACATTAATGGCGCAAGTGAGAAAGAAGATGACAGAGGGAAAGAAAAAGAACATACAACCAGTAAATAATAGCCAACCAAACAGATGAAAAATAGAAGAACTGTTATTTACCTTTACTTTTGGATGAGTATAAACTGTTCGATATAAATCAGCTCGTGTAGCAAACAATTTGTGGATGGTAAGATCTACGAAAGATTACGAATCATTAGAAAAATTTTAGTAATTTGTTGAGAATTTCTTTAAAACATTTCTAATTGTAGTAATTCAAATATTGTCAAAGTATGTATATAAATATCAGTGAATAATAACAGATTAATTTTCTCTCAAGTTATGATTTTTTTATTTTTTCTAATAGATTTTTCTTTTTCATTTCTTGGAAGTTATATTTTTTTGGATCTTCAACCGGAGTAACAGCCCAGTTGTATATTAATATAAATCCACAAATCGATATCAAGAGGCATTACTAACAGTCCTTAGCGCGATAGCAAATCTCATCACCCAAGACCCGCATTGTCTCCATTAACCTGGCAATATAATATAAAAGTAAATGCAAATCCATGCCACCCTCTTCCTCCCTTGCCCGTCATGAAAAATAACAACAGATTTTTAAAATACCTCTGAAACTGAAAGTTGCATCCAAGACCACAAGCTCGACAATCACGAACAATGTAATCAAACCTGAATTAAAAATTAAAATAAAAACAAACTTACACTCTTAACTTGGCTAATGAGAAATAATCATGTTATAGCGAGAGATATTATAGATTACTTCTTACTTATCAACATCAATACCGTTTCTTCCATTTGCAACAATGTCATACAAGAAACTTTTTTCCTGAGATCCCTGGAAATTAAATGAGAATGAGAATAATGTAAGGATTTCAATGTTTTCTCCCAGTTCCATAGCCATATTCAGAAGATAATTCCTTAATAAATATCATACTTTTGGTTGTGAAAACTCAGAGCTAGCAAGTATCATCTCCTGCGAAAAGGGATGGGAGGAACAAAAAATTGAGATTAAAAATAAATGCACAACATTTTTGTTTGAATAATCTGCACTGAAAAAGAACCGTTTGACCACGTGTTAAAGTGGTTATTTTAACACTTAGCACTCTCTCATTCACGATAATATCTTAGAAGCTCATATAAAAACAATTGTCATCTTACATATTGAGCTTAACCTACCGTAACTCTTCTAATCATTTCAGAATCAACTTCAATGTTGTGTTCATCAACAATATGGTCAACCATTTTAACTGACATCTGCTCATGAGACCTACAAAAACAAAATCAGACAAATGAACAAAGGTAATGGCAAGTTGCGTCCATGACGAAGAGTAATCACAAACTGCTGCTTTCAACCTCTCCAGACAATGCGAGAACACAAAATATATTAAAAAATTAACCAAAAATTGTGTTTCACCAAGCAAATACATTTAATGGAGAAGGGAAGACATACCAATGAGAACCATTAAGAACCCGAGGAAGAAACTCGCGTTCAAATAAGTGACTAAAAGGCCCATGCCCCACGTCATGCAGAAGTCCTAGAATTTAATTGCACAAATAAGACACAGTAAATTTAGGCAGTAAATCAGCGATGGATTAATAACCTGCAAGTTTCACAGTTTGGATGTCACCACGCTCAATACCAAGCTCTGCACCCTGAAGATTAAACAAATTCACAATTAATTATTGTTGAAATTTTACCCGGCAGTCATAATGATAAGAAAATAACAAAATTGGCTTACTTGATGATTTTTTAGTTTATGGATAGCTTCACTGGCAAGCCAATACACTCCAAGGGAATGTTCAAACCTGGAGTGCACAGCTCCAGGATAAACCATGTGTGTCACGCCTGAAATATTTAAAATTATAAGCAAGTCATATATTTACCAGAAGTTCAACAAGAGAGGATGAAGTAAGTCTTTAACTCATAAAAATACATATAAAAAATAGCCACGAGTTTGAATAGATGAAATTAAAATTCTACTTTCCAAATGAAAGTCAGTTATATAAAGTAGTGAATATTTGAGTCCAACGAAACTACCTAAAGATCTATATATTCGTGTTCCTCCCTTTGAGTTTCAGTAAGATATTTGGGAATTCATTTCTAGCAATAGTGAAAAACCAATTCAAAAAATGAAATTTGACAATATTGATGATTTATAAAGTAAAACCAAATAAAGAAACCTGCCAACGTGTTATAAGAAATTTTTTGGTTCAAAGCCATGAACGCATTGTTGTTTAAGACATCCTCGCTAAGTAAATTAATTTTTCTCACCTTCATCCTTTTTATAAACATGATTTCTCACATAAATAAAAGGTAAATGAACATCCAGGCGAAAATCCACTCTCTGGAGCACAGAGTTTGGTAGTTGAACGTTCAGAGGTACAAGACTATTGAGGAAACTCTTAAGCAGTGATAGGAACAAACAAAAACAAGAAGTTCACCTAGTTGTTTCAGTTCACGAAGCCTGATACACAAAAATAAAATCAAAAAGTTATCGACGATTGCTTCCATTCATGATATTAGGACTACGAAATACATAACAAGAAACTTATAACTTGCCTTTGAAACTGTTCAGTGTCCATAAACTTCAAAGAGAGCTGCAGCCATTGAAAAAAAAACTAATCATCAACACAAAACAAACTAGAAATACTGTCATACTTTCGATAGGGAAAAACGATTGAAATAGTGAAATTTTCAAGGCAGACTGCTAGTATTTCACACTCCTGTTTGAAGTCTTAAGAATTTTTATCAATCGGTAAATGAAACACAGGTCCATGCGGTGTGTGTGTAGAGAGAGTAAGGGGGGGGGGTGGTGGGGTGGGGGTTGAGAGAGCGAGAGAGAGAGAGATACAGGATCGAGGAAAATATTTCCATGGACATTGTCGTGGACATGCTTGACGAATCTAAGATCGTTAGAAGAAGCGAAGGTGGAAATTGGAGAAAGCGAGACATTCTCGTTGCAAAACGCGCCCATGCTCCTGCCAAACTCTCGAGCTCTGCCGCTTTCGTCTCTGACGAAAAATAAGTCAAATAAAGTGGAAGTTAAATCAGAAACAGAGAGAAAATGAAACAGTAAGAGATTGGAGATGAAGTAAACGAGCTACCTGAATTTTGAACTTTCCAGGAGGGATGGTTTCGGAGAGAGACGGACAGAAGAAGAAGGGCCTGTAATGGGGAAGCGAAGAGATGAAATGCCGCCAAAAGATGTTAAATTTTTTTTTATTTTATTATTTTTAATTTTTTTTGCCGGACAAAGTTATTGGACTGCATTCCCACACCTCCATCTTTGTCCAAGAGAAGGGTGAGGTTATGGAATTTAAATGCTTGTAAAGATAGATTCCTCTGAGGAAGGAAATTCTCAAGGAACTCTCAAGACCCTTCTCTCTTTTCTCTCGGATTATCTAGGTATTCAGGGTTTTCTTTCGTGGCTTTTTTATTAATTATATATGAAGTTGTGTTAGAGGAAGAAGATAAGTGATGAAGGAGATAGTGTAATTAAGTAGTTTGGATGTTTAAAGCATGTTGTTTATCTTCTTGGTGTCTTTGGATAAAGTTGTATAGGCATGTTATCTACTACAATTTAAAGAAAAAATGGGTCTTGGAATTGAGGGTTTGGTTAATCATAGAGAAAGTTATGGTTAGCTATTGGTGATTGAGAATTTGGAGAAACCCTAGACTGCATGTGTAATGATTGTATCTCTATCATTTGTTATTGATGGTTATTTATTGGTTTTGAAAGTAATGTGAAGAATAATCATAAGACTGAATCACACTAATAATCTAAGGTAAGAGATATTATATGTTTTTGGCCATTTGGCCTACTTCACAAGAATTTAGGATTTGTTTGAATTATTGTTTATATAAGGTTAGTACTATGAAATGACTTGATTTGTTTGTATATTTTCACATGATTATTGGTATTATGTGATAGGATGATAGAATGTATGCATTCATTTCATAATCATGGTTTTACTAAAATGTACAAAAGCATTTCATGCATATGTTTTAAAATGATATCAACATTGTATGTAAATAAACGTAAATAGAAGCCAAGAGGTATGAGTTCTTGAGTTGGTTGCCCCGTGTGGGTAAAAAGGTATCACTCTACCTTATACAGTGATATCTCTAGCACTTGTATGTGTTAGTGAAACTAAAGAAAAACATAAATAAGTGAAATATATGTAAATAGACGTTGTGAGATATGAGTTCTTGAGTTGGTTGCCCATATAGGACAAGAGGTGTCACTCTCCTTTACACAATGATATCTCAAACACCTAAATAGTTAAGTGAAAGTAAAGTTAAATGTAAAGGTAAAGGTAAATGAAAAATGTAATGGAAACTACATGTGTGTTTATAAAGTTGCATAGCATGAACATAACATATTTTTATATCTCTTACTAAACGTTAGACTCATAGTTTATGTCTTGTGATGTAGGTGATGATCTTATCCATTGATGAGGGCTTAGGAAGGATGCAGCTGATGAAGTATTGCTATGTTGAGCATTTTGTGCTGTTGGCGAACCGACTGGTGGGTTATGGCTCAAAGTAGCATTTTTACATACCATGTTTTGATACTATTATAAAAGTTTAGGAATAGGTTTTAAGTAACGTTGTATGACTATTTTCTACATTATATAAAATATGGTTTGTGATGAAAGATAAGTATGTGAAGTATGTTCATAATATGGAATGAATGTTAGCATGGAATACATTTTATAAACTAAAGAGAAGTCTTCTGTTACGCATTTTATTGGATAAATTTCATTAACGAAAAGTTTTTAAATTTACGTGTTTTATAAAGAAAATGTACTTTAAATTGCAACGTTTTAAAAACAAGGAAAACAGGTCGCTGCACTTGCGTCGAGGGACATCCGTTGTAGGATGAGAGACGTCCATTATGGAACGAGGGACTTCCATCTTAAGTGAAGGGAGCTGTGCCATTTAAAAAAGTGTGTGTCTTGCACATGACCCCTTCAACATAACGCCTTTGGATTCCATCATGGCTATCCATTCTCATGAAGGGATGTCCGCCCCACGATCCAATGGCCATGATCCATTGTCCGTAGATGCCTTTGGAGGATGGCCTAACTCCATTCTGGTTATCCATTCTAGTTGAGGGACGTCCGTCCCTCAATCCAACAACCATGAGCATCGTCCACGGCGCCTCTAGAAAATGGCTTAACTCCATCCTGGTCGTCCATTCTTGTTGAGGGACGTCTATCCCTTGATCCAAGGGGCAGGACAAACGTCCCCTAATTATTACATCTTTCGTCCGCCTGTTGGATCAACCTTGGACGTCTCTTGTCATTGTGAGACGTCCGTTGTTGCTACCTTAAACGTCTCTGTTCAATGGTCCTTGTCGTTAATGAAAGTGCAGCGTTTGCGTCGACGTCTTTTGACGGGAAACATGACTATAAGGTTTGCCTCATTCATTTCTAATAATTTGAAGTTTTAGTTGTTCATAATTCTTCATCAAGGTTTGCCGTGTAACTAATCACAGACTATAGGTTTATTTTGTTAATTTCCCTATATGGAAAGACAAAAGAAGTTATGACCATTCTCGTGTTTCCTCCCCTATAATACTACAATTACACATCATATTATATAACAAATAAAAATTACAGGATAAGATCATAAAGTGAATTTGATATTGGGAAGACTTATTCATTGGTGCATCTATTTGATTTATTGTACAATGTATTTAATTACTTAACGAAAGGATGCAGCGTCATCAAACAAGGTTTGAGCTCCAGGAAGGGAAAGCAATGTCAATATTTGAATTTTCGAGGGCAAGGCGAGAAAATGCAAAATGAGGAAGAAGAAGCATCGTTCTGTTCCATCAAAATCACAATCAACTAGATCAGATTTTGGATCAAGGGTCTGATCTTCAGCAACTTAGAAGACATGAAAATTGCACTGCTGGGCTACCTCCTCTCCAGCAGATGGTGCTAAATTGTAGTGCACGTGTTTTGTTGGGATGGCTAATCAAGGGGTGGAAATCCCAGGAGAATTTGAAGCTTCTGCTTTCCAATTTTTGCAGTTTTCGGTGACTTTAATCATATTTGAGTTGAGAATCTGAACTTTGCAAGAAAGAAGGAGAGAAGGCTGCTGTTTTGTGATTCTGTGTATTGTATTTTTCATAAACTTGAAATTTGTACAGGGCATATATATATATATATAGAAGAAACTAAATCTAACCTTACAATTAATTACAATAATGGAAAATTACAAAGTATGTATTAACACCCTCCACAAGTTCAAGGACATGGGACGTGGAGGTTGGTCTGAAAATCATGAAACTTTGACGATGATAGCGATTTTGTGAGAGCATCTGCTAGTTGATTGCCCAATGGAGTAAAGTGAACATATAAGGATTTTCCTTGAATCTTTTCGCGAACAAAGTGGTAATCAATTTCGACATGTTTGGAATTGGAGTGAAACATTGGATTCGAAGTCAGGTAAGTGGCACTTAGGTTGTCACAAAAGATTACCAGGATACCGGAAGATGATATGCATATCTCATTAAAAAGAGATTTTATCAATAGAAGTTCAGCGGCACCGTTTGCAATACTGTGATATTATGATTCTGTACTTGAGCGGGAAACAACATTTTGCTTAGCAGAAGACCATGATATGAGGTTTGGTCCCAAAAAGGTGCAGAAAGCACTTGTGCTCTTACGATCATCAGGATATTAAGTCCAATCTGCATTAGTGAAACAATGAAGACCAAATCGAGTTGTCGAGGAAAGGATGTACCTAGATTTGTGGTCACCCGAAGGTAACGAAGAATTCATTTTACTGCTTGCCAGTGAACATCGGTGGGAGCATGCATAAATTGACAAACTTTGTTGACTGCAAAGGCAATATCAGGTCGTGTTATACAACAATATTGCAAAGCCCCTACGATGCTCCTATAAAGTGATCCATCTGATAACGAGGTTCCCGAGTTTTTGGATAGAATAGGTCAAGAACCATAGGAGTAGGGACTGGTTTGCTTGAACCCATATATGCTTTGAGAAGTAGATCTGTGATATATCCGGTCTAATGTAGCATCATGCATTTATCAATAGTAATAACAGAAATTTCAAGAAAATAATGAAGTAAACCCAGATCAAGAACCACAAATTTGGAGCATAAGTATCCAAGCAATTTGTCAATAAGTAAAAATGACTTCCTTGTAACTATAATGTCATCGACGTATATGAGCATGAGGATTATGGAGAAATGCTTCTGAAAAATAAATAATGAAGTACTCAACTTTGATGCAGTCAAACCCCAAAGTAACAAAGCGGTATATAATTTGTTATACCACGCACGTGGTGATTGTTTCAAGTCGTACAATGATTTATGCAGTAAGCAAACAACATAGGGATTAGAAGCACTACAAACCCTAGATGTTGTTACATATAAACTGTCTCTATTAAGTCGCCATTCAAAAAGACATTGTTGATGTCTAGTTGTCTTGTAGTCCAACGAAGAGAAATAGCTAATAATAAAGCAATCTGTATAGTAGTGGGTTTGACAACTGGACTAAAGGTTTTATCATAATCAATGTCTTTGATTTGATCATACTCTTTTGCAACTAGGCGAGCTTTCTAACGATTTATGGATCCATCACTATTAAGTTTGATACGAAAGACCCACTTACAATTTATGAGTGTTGCTCTACAAGGGAGGGGAACAAGCTTCCATGTGTTATTCTTATGCAATCATCAATTTTGTGCATGGCAGCAAGCCAAAACGTGCATTTTGAAGTTTGTAAAAATTTAGTAGGTTTGAAGATGGATCCAGTATTAGTGTGGAATGCTTTTGGTTTGAAAATGTCATCATTGGATCTTGTCTACGTGGGTGCAAGCTTTTTGTTTGCCTAGTATTGTTAAGAGCGGACATGTTGTGAATAGGAGATTGTGGAGGTGGGATAGAATTCTGTGGAAATGGGGAACTAGAAGAAAGTAGAGGTGAGTTTGGAATTGGAGGTGTAAAGCTGGAAGGTGCAAAACTAGGTGTGTTATTTGAGGTTGGGATTGGCAGTGATGGAAAGGAGAGGGCAGGGATGGTTATTGATATATTTTGGTTGGGGATATGGGGGTGGGATGGATTGGGAAAAGAAATGAACTTTCATCGAAGACAATTGTGTCTAGTAATATAGACACGATTGGAAGTGGGATCAAAGCATGTATATCTTTTGTGATTAGCACTATAGCCGATGAAGATGTATGAAGAGAAGCGGGGTTGTAGTTTATTTGTAGTGAAAGGTCGGAAGATAGGGAAAGCAAAGGCATCCAAAAACACGAAAAGAGTGATATAGCGGATTGGTGCCATATAAACACTCGTATGGAGATTTGAAGTTTAAAATTCTAATTGGCATATAATTGATAAGAGTGACAGCGGTTTGGAAAGCATAAGGCCAAAAAGATTATGGGACAGAAGAATGGAATGACAAAGTGAGGTCGGTTTCAACTACATGGCAATTTTTGCATTCAACACGACCGTTTTGATTAGGAGTGTGAGGACAAAAGATCCGGTGATGAATACCGTTAGATTTTAAAAGTTTGGAAAGAGATTGGAATTCCTCGCCCCAATCAGATTGGAAGTTTTTAATGGATTTTCCAAATTGATTTTTAATGAATGCAAGGAAGTCTGTAAAACAATGATAAACTTGATCATTTGTTTTAAGACAATATATCCAGGTAAATTGAGTGCAATCATAAACAAATAGGGGAAAATACCGAGCTCCATGATTGAGGAAATTGGTGAGGGTTCCCAAACATCAGAGTGTACTAAATCAAATGAATTTTGAGAATGAGAATTGGAAACTTGAAAAGGCAAATGGTGAATTTTACTTAAATGACAAGAAGTATAAACATTAAATGTTCCAGAGTCTGAAAACAAGAGATTACAGATATTTAAAAAACTAGGTAATTTTGAAAAACTAGGGTGACGTAAGTGGAGGTGCCACAATGTTGAAGATGGGGCCATGGAAGGGTGAGGGGAGGCAATGCTGGTTGTCAGCGAGAAGGCGTGAGGAGGTAGGAGAATTTTGTAAAGACCATCACTGAGAGAGCCTCAAAGGATTATCTAGTGGGAGGTACGATCCTTAACAAAAAAAAAGGGTTTTAATTAAATTCAACAAAAACAGGATTATCACGACAAAGTTAGTGAATGCTGAGTAAATTGTGAGTAATGGAAGGAGCATGAAGAACAGAATGAAGTTTGAGGGGTGAGGAGGCAGTGGGAATCACAGCATGTTCGATATTAACAATGGAGAAAGACTTACCGCTTGCTATAATTACTTGGGAGTGAAGTGGTGAGTAGCACCACTGTCCAGTAGCCAGGCATAGTTGATTTGGTCTGCAAGGTGCAACGTGGCCGTGGGAGTGTTGTAGGAGATGTTGGTCTTTTTGTTGGAGTATTGAAGAAGAGCCGCTGAGTTGGCTTGAGGTGAAACCAATGGAGTGAGTGGGCCGAGAGTAAAATTCATGTTCTGCCTGTGGTAGCAGACCAGGGTCGTGTGGCCCACTTTGTTGCAAATTTGGCAGCATGGCTTGAAGGGTGTCCTAGGCATGGGTTGACGCAAGGTGTAACGACTCGGTTTTTTCTTGCCTTCGAAAATCGTGTGAAATTAAAATTTTTCTTTTCTTTTATAAAAACAGTTGAAATCTTTATCAAAACTTTTTAAGTTGAAATCATAGTTCTTTTCTTAAAACTTGATTGTTAAAAACCTTTTTCTTAAACTCGTTACTTAAATCGTTATAAACAACGGAAAACTATAATTATAAAATACTTTTTCTTAAATCATAGAGGAAACATAAACGATTCATTTAAAAGATAATTAAATTGTTTACATTAAATTTACAAAACTCTTTTCTCTTTATTCCATTAGCCTAGCCTAGCCAGCCACAAGACTCGCCCGTGCAAATCTTTCATCAACTGTTCCTTAATCTGTTCATCGTTTTCTCGTGTTTGTACCTACATTGCAAGACATAAATTAATGAGCCTAACGTTCAGTAAGTGATAGAACTAAATAAATGGATACACATGATGTGCCACTTTAAAACCGTATGTAGTTTCTCTTTTCTTTTATGTTTACATACGTTCCCAAGCCTTTTGACACATTGTTTCATCCTGTAACGCCTACGTTCCCAGACCTTTTGGCACACTGTCTCATCCTATAACGCCTACATTCCCAGGCCTTTTGGCATCCCTAGCTTCATCCTGTAACGCATTCGTTCCCAGGCCTTTTGACACAGTTTCATTCTGTAACGCATTCGTTTCTTTCGTTTATCTTTTATCTTTTTACACTTTCATACTTTCTTTCTGTTTCTGTTTCCGTTCCTGATTCTATATCCATTTCGGTATTCATGATTGTACACATTTCCGTATCCGTTCTCGTGTCGGTTTTCGTATCCATATCTGCATCTATATATGTATCTGTTATCGTTTCTGGAAACTCATTTCCATTTCCATTTCCATTTTTGTTCCCGTTTCCATATCGGTATTGTACTCATACTGTTTCAATATCTGTTTCCCCTTTTGTTTTCGTTTCTGTTCCTACCGTATCTGTTTCTCTTTTTATATTCTTTTCTTTACTTTCCTTTTTTTTCTTTTCTTTTGTTCCTATGACAGGCTTGACCTATCGGACCATAGAAACTTTTATCTTTTCTTTATTTTTTGTTCATGTGCCGGGTTTAACCTACCGGACCACAAGAACCTTTATTATTACTTGGGTTGTCGGGCATTACTTATCCGGACCAAGTCTTTTTCTTTATCTTTCTTAATCGTTCGTTCGTACTTCTTTTCGTTTCTGTTTTCTTTTCTGATGTGCCCCAAGGTCCCTCCACCTGAGCCCGAGCTAAGAACTCCTTTGTTCTCTAACCTTTTTATTTATTTTGTAGGTGTTTCTTCTCTAGTTAGCTTGAAGGAGAGTTTTTTTTTTCAATTACACAAAGAGGAGTCCGTGCATTTGGACAAATGGATGTCATGCAAAACATAGAAGAAATGGTGGCTTTTCAGTTCCGCCTAGAATCTGACCTCCAAGTGTTCAAAGGCACTTTTGGCATTCTGGAAGACTTCATATCAAATTTTTGTCTTTCATGAAGAAATTTTGTCCTTCATGAAGATTGTTTCCAACAATCAAAGCTTTCCAGAGACCAAATGTGGAAAAATTGGAGCTTATTTGCTATGTCAAACACTGCATTTACAGAGACCAAATCCCAGACTCGGACCCCTTTTCTTTGTGTGTTTATTATTAAGGATATTTTTGTAGTTTGACAACTCAACTGCCCTAATTTTGTGTAGAGCTTATAAGCCTCCCTTAGGGCTAATTTAAATGAGATTAGAAACCCCAAAATCAAAATTGAATTTTGTTCTAGAAAGCTCTCTCTCACAGTGTGTGGTTGTTTCACAGCTCACCTCCATCTATCCAAATCTTCTCCTTGTTCTTGCGTGGCCTAGGGGAGGAGACTCATACTATCTCTTCCAACAACTTCACCTTGAGATTGTCATTGTGGTGTGGCGATAGAAGACCTCGATAAAAGCTAGGTTGGAGTGGTGTTTTCTGAAACATCCGAACAAGTTGCCTCTCTCTGTCTAGTGGGAGATCGCAAACCAACTTAGTGCCCTTTGTTCTCTTGTTTTCTCTTAAAGGTGCTTCTGTATTTTTCATTCCATTTCATTGGTATTCTATATTTGTGAAATTTGGAGAGCTGTTTGGTGATTTGGAGATTCAAAATATTGGAATTGTTTGAGTTATTCATTGTTACCGTAAATCTGGATTTTTCTACAAACCCTAGTTATTAGGAGATTAACGAATCAACTCAACACACAATTTTCATTCATTTTTCCTGAAGGACACTACTATATTCTTACTTGAGATTATTGGTCTCCCTGTTCTTGAGAAATGCACGGTGGAATCACTTAAATTGGATTCGTATTTTGAAAGTTATGCCCATTTTTTTAGGATTGGCGCAAAACTGTTTTTCCGCGAATTCCTAATTTCGAGTTCCGAGTTCTCTTAAGTACTACTTTGTTTGTGCAACATCTTTGAAGCTGATTTTTGGAGGCATTCTTATTTAGATTATGAATTAGTGATTCTGTGAATTTGAGCTCCATATATTGTATGCAAGTGAAGTTCTATCTGTTTTAATTCTGGTGTTCGGGTTTAGCACTTAGTCGATTATAAGATTCGATTATTTGTTGACTTAGAATTTTGGGACACATCATTTTCAAAACCATGCATGAAAACTATTTTCGTAATCTTTGAAAACCGTGATGCATGATGCTCATGAATGCATACAATCTCTAGCATATAATTAAGGGAATCTAAATAAACACTCAACATACAATTCACAGATCATACTTCGTAAAATTGTAGACATGCTAATTAAAACTGTAGACATACTGAGAAATCAATAGACATGCTTAAAAACAGTATGCATGCTTATAAAGCGATAGACGTGTTATTAAAATTGTAGACATACTATTAAAAACTATAGACATACTCGTAAAGCTGTAGACATAATCATAAAACGATAGACATGCTCAATAACTACCAAAACAGTAAACAAGCAAACGTACATATCTTATTCTTGCGATGTAGGGCCCCAAAGACCAAAGCACACATATATCACTTACCTCGTTTCCTTAAAAGCGTTTAACACTTAATTGTTATCATTTCTTCCTTTTTAGTACCTTCACAATTAAATAACATATAATTATCAATAAACGTAGCTTATTAATCTCATCGTCTTTTATACCCTAAATCCTTATACATTACTTAATAGAATTTCACAATCTAAATTCAACTACTCACTTAACAATCCTAGGAACCCATGAACTCCCCAAACGGAACACGACTCAATCCAATATCCATCTTCAACCAATCAATAACCCGAACACATAAAGATGTAGAACTATGCATAATCAACAGGGTATACTAACATCAATCAACGTCCAACAGTAGAGATCCAAAGCAGAAACCAACAATATCACTTAAATATGACCCACAGATGATTAACCATTCTGCAGATCATACCCGAGCCTTAACAGGGTATAGACCTAAGCTCCAACTCAACATACATAATATCTTTACTTCACAAAACCAAGCAGCAAGCAAAAAGAGCATAAATTGTAGCATTCAACAAAGAACAACACGGTAGAATCAAAGGACAACATTAATCCAATGATAGAGCATATATCTAACATGCAAAACACTTAACTTTAATCTCACCGTGCATAAATTTAATCCAATATACATGCATAATATCCCCATTCACAAGGCCAACAAACAGCAAGCCACAGAAAGTAGCATTCGAATGATAGAACAATCATCTCAAAGAAAATGCATCCAACATACCTATAATTCACAACAATAACCAACAGGGAGCATTTCCATAAATTTCAACTTCCAATAAATCCATAACAAACAACCATGAACCCAACATCCGTAAACAACGGAGAAGGGATTCGTCTTACCAAAGGAGCAATCGAGGGAAACAACTCCAGTTTCCAATCACAGATCTTTCAGCTCCATCATTGCCATTTCTTCAACATTGCATTCACGCCACAGAAACACCCATTCCACGGTAATGTCCATCACCAGAACCGAACACAACAAAGGAGAATTGCATCACAGAATAGGAATCGACACTCAAAATAACACTTCACGAAATCCACAGCACTCGGCAATGGAGGTCGAGAAGCCAACGTACAGGAGACTTTCCTCACAGAGAAGACCTCACTGCTACCGAAATCGCACTCGGAGGTTCGGCCCCTCGCCCCGGCAAGGAGCTGCGAACACCAGCCTGCAAGAGTTCCATTCCTGCCGTCCCGCGAGTTCAGCAACCCCGAGCCCTAGCCCCACAACTCGACGCCCGCAGCTCCATTGCGAAGCCCAGCCCTCCACATGAGTCGCCTGAACTCTCACCATCGAGGTCCCTCACTCTCGAGTCTCCCTCTCCTCGCTCCTCTTTTCTCGGTTCATAAAGAAGGTCCACCCCCCTTCTATGTCTTTTCTAATTCGCCAAAACACCCTCACCCTATATCTTTTCTCCTTTTCTCCAGAGAGGGGCACCTCCCCTTGCCTCAGTCATCCATGCCATCTCCACCAACTCCCATCACTTGTCTCCCATGCGTGTCCTTAAGCCATACCCTGTCTCCCTCGCCATTCCTCCAGAAAGCGCACACGATACCAGGGTCGACTAAAAAATCAATCAGGAAAAGCTAATCCACATGTATTAAAACACATTTCATACGAGCTCCTCTACCGAAACTCGCAACCAAGATGTGACTGAAACGTCAAAAATACACTCTGCCACACGTTTTAGTCGAGTTCCTTCGACCGCGAATCGACCAAAATGTCCAAATTATAATCGAGAACGCATTTTGGACGAGTAACTCGACCGCACCTTCGACCGCCAAATGACTGAAAACTCAAAATGCAATTTGTATTACATTTTGGATGAGTAACTTGACCGCGCCTTCGACCGCTATGCGACCGAAAACTCAAAATGCAATCTATCACATAATTTGGTCGAGCTGCTTGACTGCGGAGTCAACTGCAGCCTCAACCAAAACATTTTTGCACACATTTTTCTTCCTTAATTAAACCACCCACAATAATACTCCTCTAATTAACCTTAATTATTTTCTAATAATTCCCCTAAATCGTAATCTACCGATTACATCCACGATAATACCCCGATAAAATATCCAATAATCGGAATACCCCAAATTACTTCTCAATTATCTTTATTAAATCCCATTACGAAAAATCGGAGTATTACACCAAGCCTGTTGGGTTGGGTTGGGTGACCCGAGAATGCCGTTGTAAGGATTGAAATTAGGGCGTGGCGATGGCGATGGCGATGGCGAGGGTAGGCAGAAGGGTTGAAAGTGCCTGAAGACTGCATTGGCTTGAAGGGAGTTCAGAGAAGGGAGTTGGGCGACGAAGTTCTGTTTCTCTAGTCGAAAGTCGTAACTGAGGAGAAGACTGTGAATCTCCTCTATTGGCGGTTGATTGGCACGTCCGGTGATGGCGGTGATAAAAGGGTTGTATTCGCTACCTAATCCTAGGAGAAAGTATATGACCTGGTCACGATAAATTATTGGTTCTTCTATTGCGAATAGTGTGTTGCATATGTTGGTTATTTTCTGAATGTAAACAACAGAAATGTAATCAACGGCAGGAACGACATCTTTTGAAATGTTGCGTAGTTGGTTGCGCAAATCTGTGATTCTTGCCATAGAGAAAGAGGCAAACATCGGGTCGAGAGCATTCCAAATTTCTGCAGCGGTGTTGTAGCAGACTAATTGAGGTAGAATATTGTCCGAGAGAGAGGAGAATATTCAACTCATTATGAGCCGATTGTAGCGTTGCTAGAGCCCACATTCTGGATTTGGTTGAAGAGTCATAGTGTCAATGTATTGAGGGGAAGCTAGGTAGGAGGCATCCAAGATGTTGTCGATACCGTTGGCAATGACAACGTTAAGAATTTAAACTTTTTAGACTAAATAGTTGGTAGAATCCAACTTGATTGTTAGTCTGATTTACAAAGAGAAAGAGAAGGAGAAAAGTAGCCTAAAGAGAGGAGGGGATTGTGGTGCTAGATGAAGTTATAGCTTTGATACCAAGTTGAGAATCTGAACTTTGCAAGAAAGGAGAGAAATGTGCTGTTTTGTGATTCTATATATTGTATTTTTGATAAACTTGAAATTTGTATAGAGCATACAGAATATATATATATATATATATATATATATATGCGCCTAGGAAACTAAATTTATACCACAATTAATTGCAATGATGGAAAATTACAAAGTATGTATTAACAATTTGTACTGAATTAAGAGTTTAAATGGTCAAAAATTAAGATTTAAAAAATCAAGCATCGACGCACTTGAAGATCAAAGTTCAAATTACTAATTACCCAAAAATTAATAAAACCTTGTACCCCAAGCTTAATTAAATTAAACGAGAGGAGTTCCATTGTTTCGAATTGAAACATCTTTTTGCATTGGACATCTTATTTTTTAGGGTAAATGACAAATCAATCATCGTGGTTTGTGATCAATGATAAGTCAACCACTATAGTATTTTTTTAACAAGTTAACCACTGACGTATGAGAAAATGACAAACCCAACATCGCGGTGTCTCAGCACCGCAGTTTTGCGGTGTCTTGCAGAGTGGTGTCTTGTGCAAGACACCACACTTTTTTGCGGTGTCTTGAGATTTGAGTGTCTTTCTTTCTAAACGTCGCAACATCTTTCTTCTCAGACGCCGATGAACGTCGCGAAAATGTTCTTTCTTACGTACCTGCGTTTTCTGTTTTGGCTTAATACACTGCAAAATGATAATTGAATTTCTTGCAAACAACGCGTATTAGCAGTGTCTTGTGAAAACACTGAATCACAGTTCTTTGTAGTCTCAAGACACCGCATGTCTCACGTCAACTTGTTAACAGATAACATGATTGCAATGTTAAGTTTGTCATTTTCTCATACGTCAGTGGTTAACTTGTTAAAAAAAATACCATAATAATTGACTTGTCATTGACCACAAACCACGATGGTTGATTTATCATTTACCCTATTTTTTATTTGCTAAAATGAAAATGAGAGCATAAACAAAATATAGGGAGAAAAGTAGTAATAATAACAAGAGTTGATATAGTTGGATCATAGTATTGTTTAGTCAAGGAATCTCCTTGAAATCTTTATACAGAAAACAAGAATATTGTCACAGCCGATGGTGTAGGAGGCTCCTACGGCCCAAATAACACGATTCTAATGCAACCAAAAACCTTCATTGAGTGGTCAATCCAAGATCGTGCCACATTTCGCCATCAGCATGATGGGTCTCCTGATCTGCAAGTATTTTCAAGTGCATCGATTTACTCGAAACAAAGTTGCCAAAGTAAACATGTAGATTAACCACCAATCTTGTCTCCCATCTCTGATCAAACAACCTCACTTTCCTCACATTAGCGTCACATTCTCTCAAAAACATTATATTTTCTAGTGCTCACTCCTTTTGTACATGTTTCTTTTCCAAAATCAATGATTAAGAAAATAATTGAGCTACATTGAATATATCACAGTTGCTTTCTAGACAGTCATCATATCCGCCCAATCCAGCGGTGAAGATAATTTTAAAATTTTATGAATTAAAGGTCAAGAATGAACATAATGAAAAATTTAAGAAGGCCAATGAGACCGATCTAAAAACTAGTATGATTTACCATGTATTTTCATGACATGCTTTGGCCAATACAACCTTCTTATATTTTTTAGCACCGTACAGCATTTACATCACATAAAAGACAGCTTTATTGCCTTTTAACCCAGATTCATTAATTTATTAAATTATTTAGATTGAGCAAATAACATACTTGCATCCTCAGAGTCGTCTGTTCGAACAACTAGAACTGGTGGAAGTGGAAGATCTGAAACAAGAAAACAACATAAGCATGGGAGATCTAAACAATATAATGGAGAAAAAAGCCTGACATGAATTTCTTTGTCCCCGTTCATAAAGAGTTAAAGGTGAGAAATACCATCATCTGGGAGAGTGTCTCTCATCCATTCCTCATCCACGACATCAATAAGTACACCCAGACTAAGTTCCGCCATCTGTTATTCTGTTAAGGAACAATCTAATCAAAAAATAATTCAGTTGTAATAATACATTGAAGTAACAGCTTTAGTTTAAAACATACATTTTCTTACTACCATTATAAAACAAAAATTGAATAAATTTATTTCCGAAGAGCATGAGCAGCATATTTGAAGATACACACACATGATAAGAGGAGAAAAAGAAATCTTCCAAATAAACTTAGTTTGAAGTTCAATACTTCCCTTCTACATCAATAAGTTGAAGTCCTAAATTCCTCTTTTGGCAGGCTTGTTGCTTATAAATCATAAGAGATGAGAATTGAATGGTTAAAGTTAAATTCTTCAATTCAGATGAACAATTAAGAGAGAAGTTTCACTATAAATTTACTTTTCTGAATTGTTTTCAAAGTGAAAAAGTTTGATGACGATGTACAACGATTCATAAAGATTCGTAACTTAAACATCAAAACTCTAAATAAAAAACAATAACGCACTGAATTAGTGCACAAGAAAATCTGAGCAATTTTTTTCCAAAATTGAAAGAGACCGTCTTTGGACCTATGAAAACATCAAAACTAGGAAAAGTAGAAATCATCAATACAAGAGGCACTCAACGTCCACATTAAGAAATCAATTTCTATTATAATCCACCATAATTTAGTTTTGCTTAGAGACAGATAGAGAGGAGAGAAGAGATAGGGATAACAACCTTTGCTGTAAGAAATTACATCTACTTTCTTGACTTTCTAAAATCAGTAAGCTATCCGGAAGCCCATGGATGTTATAATTGCATAATGCATGGCCATTCATATCTTTCATTGACGTACAAATAAGATAAAAGCTGGTGTCTAGTTAATTAGGATATCTAGATCCTTTTTTCTAATTACAAACCCAATGATTAGGGTATTCTGTTCTGTGTGAATATCCATTGTGGATATCAATAGAGATACGTTTTGTCCTCTTTCTCTCTTCTTGCATTTCAACTGCTTCAACTTTCAAACTCTATCAAACAAAATAGAGGATCCCGAATATGATCTCCACCTATTCAATATATTCATATCGTTTGAAAAACTAAGTTTGTCTAATTAATACTTATCAACTTTATTTCTACTGCCAAAGTCAGCTTCATTGTTCAATTTTCAATGAAATATTGACTCAAACTCGTCATTATCCTTAGTGTCATGAATAACATCAATCACAGGCCTACAAGATTATACTATTTTATTATTTAGTTATATTTTCATTACTTTTGAGTTTTGATAATGAATATTATAAGTTTATTGTCTCGGCTCCCTTAATCTTTTGATTTGATTTTATATTTTTGTTATATAATTTTGTTTAAAATTTATATTTTTATATTTTTACCGTGAAAATAGAGAGAATAAGTATTAGAATAAAAAAATGTCAGAGGACAAACACTCTTGTCAATAACTCTTAAAAACAGGTGGAAGGGTCCTATACTGGTTTAGGAACTCAACCGACGTGTAAACAACTCATTTAATAACCTCAACAAAATTCTATTTAGAGGGAGCATCTCAGACTCTTAAGAGTCCTTCTCAACTTAACAGAATCACCTACATATCCCAACAAAATCCTCAAACTTCATCCTTTAGCAAACATCAAAAGTGTGTCAACTATATCTAACAGTTCCAAGAAAACAACATTCACATTGGATCAAGCCTAATGTTTATCTGTAAGCAGCACGGAGGAGTGACATTCTCATCAACTGACCATCAAACAGTGTGCAATATTTACACAACTAACCGTGTTACAGACCCTCAAGCATTTCTCAACTTAAGCAGAATTATTCCGAACATAATGTGGCTATAACTGAACATCTATTTCACAGTTCTCCAAACATAAAATTAGTCACAGAATTCAAGCATTAATCCCTAAAATCACAGCAAGTAAACCGTGAGCTAAACCAGGGAACAAATCACCAATAACAACTCATCCTCGGGTCTCAACAATAAACCATGAGCTTAGAGGTAAACACAGCCAAGCAACTACACATTCTCCAACCTCACTGTCAAAACCGTACCACAACACAGTAACAAACCCTCAAACACCATTCTGTACAATCGAAGCCTAAATAAACACAGCAATATTTATGAATTCATTACTCAAAACAGAAACCAAATTTATCATTTAAAATCGTGGCAAAGAACAGGGACCGAGTTCATCTCTCTCGGTTTTTTCATCATCAATGGCAGTGATTAAACAACAGCAGCAACATTCAAAGCAGAAACCCAAACAGAAATCAAAACAGAACCGGGAATCTAAATCATCAAAATTTGCAGCGAAACAGAAACGGTCCGGCCGAGAGACCAAAACGCACGGGGTTCTTACCTCAATCGAAGAAATGGGAGCCCTCCGTCGTCTAGACCGCTCCGCCCTTCGAAACGTTCCTCGTCGCTGTTTCACCGCTCCCCTCTTGCCGGCTTCCGCTCGAATGCGGTGGTTTCCGAGTTCGCAGCTGTCGTCGGCCGAAGGAATGGAGTTTGCCCTCTTTTCCTTCGAAAGCCTCCACTGCCTTTCCCCGTCTTCACTTTACTTATTTTTTTCATTTAAACATTTTTTACCTTTTTATTTTCCTTCAATCTGCCGCGGCTCCTGCCTTTCTTTCCCCCCCTCATTTTCATTTTTGGGAAAACGAAAAATCAACAATCGTAATTTTCGATCAATGACAAATTAACCACTGTGGTATATTTACTAACAAGTTAACCACTAAAGTATGAGAAATTGACAAATCCAACATCACACTCAAGTTAACCCAGGCAAACAAAAGCTTGGACGCCGCGGCGTCCAGGCAAACAAAAGTCTGGACGCCGAAAGGCCTGTACACCGCGGCGTCTCTGGAACTCTCTATTTGTCATGCATGGCATTCTCGATCAATTGTGTTTCATGGTTACTTTGAATTCGTTATGTATATGTTTTACAAATGCAATGTTTTTATTAGTTTTTTGACCTCTGCACCTTCAAACTAGCATAACTTTTGCTACGGATGTCGGAATTGGGCGCAGAAAGTATCAAATCGAAGCTCTCTCAGAGCTCTATAATCATCATGGGGTAAACCCCATGACCGCCTTTTTCAGCCCCAAAATCAATCATTTAAGCCCTCAAATTTCCCATGTTGTGATCATGGGAACTGTGTTGAGAACTATGTTGGGAACTGTGAAAACCATAAATGTGTCATGCGAGTTTTCTCTGTCGCCTTTGCTTCTGAACCTACGGCTGCAACATGCATTTGACTCGGCGGTATCTGGGTCTCCACCTTGACACGTGTGGGAATTGTGCCTCACACTGACCACATGTCATGTAAAGATGTCTCATGGACAGCAATGTTCGACTTAGGGCCTCGTCAACATCCCTTATTCTTTGTTGTCGCAATCTTCTGAAATGTCTCTTAAAGTGGATCAAGGTCCGTCACAAGCCACATTATTTGTCCACTAATCGGGTGGATAAAGTGGGAGTACATTTTCATGTATGTTTCCTAGTGGTAGCACTCATGCACAAATTCATCGGAAGATCTCCTCATAAAATGCATACACAAAATTGCATGGACATACGGGATGTCAGTCAACTCCCTTATGTAATAATTACAAGTACGTCTATCCAAATCAACAAAGTATTGTTTGTCAGCGTTATTCACCTCAAACTTGTCAGCACCTACAAAAACAGGACTCCAATTTCAATGTGTAAGTTATGAGTAATAACTTCATCATTGGTTCTTGCATGTATTTGATCAGCCTTCCATGTCATTGGTATGTGTCTTTGAATCTCCTCCAATTGATATTGTTGTTAGTTCCCTAGTGTCTTAACCATTTACCCATTTTAGTAAATACTTTGGGTTGTTTTTTATCTTCTAGTGTTGGGATTCTATTTAAGCTCCTTTGTAATTCATTTTCTAAAAAATAAAAAGAAATATAATAATTTGTTAGCCACCTTGTTTGTGACCTAGTGATAGGTGCATGTGGCACATCAGGGGATGTGCCACCTTGTTAGATTTACTACGAGGATATGTGTATTGCTAATTGTTTACTGTTTATACTTGAGACATTGATCGAGGATATGTTTATTGTTTATTGTTTTCTATATTATAATTGAGACATTGATCGAGGACATGCTTATTTGCTGACTATATACCGTATTATACTTGAGACGTTAATCGAAGATATGTTTTATTATTATTATGATTTTCCTTCGAAACACATAATGTTAGTTAAAATATAATGACTTGGGAGATGTGTTACTGATCGTCATGCATGGTAGATCAATTAGTATTGTATGTTATAACTTGTAGGTATGCTCAAGTGAATGTCTCATGCATCATGTTTTCAAGAAAACTGGACTGTTAAGTGGAAGAAAAGAAAGAACGCTGACTGAAAATGAAAATTTATGTTTTTATGAAAAGTTGTATTTCATGTTTATGTCATATTTTTCAATCTCTTATTGAGTGTTAGATTTATAGTTTGAACTTTGTAATGTAATTAATGAAGAAATTACTAAAGAACTAGATGATTAAAACAATTAAAAGCACGGTTGAAGAGGAATTTTTATGGGCAAAGCCCAAGCATAGTCAAAGTGAAGTTGACTTGTGGATAAGAATTGAAGGAAATGAAAATTTTAATAACAAGTTATAAATTTTTTTCGTTCAAAATTATGCTTATTATTTTTTAGATTTAAGTAGAAACATTTTATAAATACTTATGTCTATTTAAAAGATGAGTTTTACTACGTTGATTTTAAATGAGTTTTCATTGAAGCTTCTGCTATATGGTTTTAAAATTATACGAAATGATATTTAATTAATGTTGAGTTTTACTAAACTTAAATTTCAAAAGATAATTAACGCCACCGGGGTCGTTACATTATAAGTGAAAGGGTGTTTGACAGTGGTTTTTTTTATGGAAACCGTAAAAAAAAACCCCTTTGATGGGCAGTTCTTTATTCTCGAAAAAATCTACAAATTCTGGAAACCAAAAACCATCCAAAGTTTTCAGGTAAAATGCATTGAAAATAGTAAAAAGAGACCAATCAGAGTTGACACATTCAGCAAGCGAAGAATGGTGAAACTCATATGAAAGAAACCCATCACATGTGTACAAGAAAAACCAGATAAAAAACCAATGGCCCCGCCTTGTCCATCCTGCTAATAAACTCATCCACTAGCTTCTTTTTTAGAGTCATAAGAGGCAACATGGTAGAGGAAAAATGACCAAACCAACAATCAAAGAGACGATGGAACAAACCTAATAAATAATAACAATACAATTCTGGTTTTCATTTTCAAAATATTGAACAAATGTAATCAAAACTGGCACAAAACCAACTAAAGTGTGGCTCGGTTGTGAGCTTCTCTTATCTAAACCCGAGTTTTTGATTTAAAAACAGAATCGATTCGTAGGATTTCAGTCCGAGTTGATTTCTAATTAGCCAAATCAAGAATCAAGACAAATTTTAATTGAACAGAGCTTGTAAGTACCTTCCTCGATTCAGGCCGCTCTGGTCAGTCCGACCCGATTCCTTTCACCACTAACTCTGAAAGAATAAATATGAATTATCCATCTATAAGAGGTAATTTTGGTTTAACAAATTGATGTGAATGATAATAAGAAAAATAGATAAAAGAAGAGCATAAAACTAACACAAGTGAAGTGAGGAAGAGTATGACGAGAGCTGAACCCAAGCAAATTCTTCTTTGTAAGCTACGCTGGTTTGGCAAGAGGCTTCACACGAATAAACCACTATAGTTGCCCAATCAAGAGAGTCTGCCTCATTCTTAACACCAAAGTAATACAGCAGCTGGGGCAAGACCTGCACCCACCAATCACCATACCCAAATCTATACTCCACAACTTTAAAGGAAGATTCGGTTAAAAGAAATAGTAGTGAGGTTAAAAAGCTACACTGCCTAGAATTAGTCCAACTTAATAAAATCCCAAGCCAAGCCTATTGGTAAATAAATTTGTGCTCTTTGCAAAAAATCAAAAAGTGTTAGGAGCTCAGCAGTGCAGGAATAGACCCAGGTTTGCTGGTTTTGGGATGAGCCAGCTGGTTTTACAATGCTATGAATTCCGCAACGACGTAATATAGTATTTCAATTTCATATGATATACGAGCAAGTTCGTGCGGTGGACACAAATTATACATCAGTGGATCATAAAATTCATACCTGAAATTCAAAACATAAAGGACCACAGCAGTATCTGCATTTTGGAATATCATCTTTAGAAGCCCTACCACCGGCCAAGGGCCATAGGGGTTTGACTCCAATATCCCTACAATATCTATATTTAAAAGACAAAAAAATTTCTCATCTGTGAGCAATGAGCAAGTAAGCCACGATTCTGATCAAAAGAGAATAATAACTGACTATTTTACTTTCAAGCCTAGTTTCAGAAAAGTAAATAACTTAACAGATCTAAGCTCCCCACCTAAATACAAATTGTAATAGAATGAATAACTGTATGACTTGGAAACTGTCTTAAATTGAGGCAGGATACAAAATGAGCTAAAAATTAAGTTAACTGCGCAATTTTGGGGTATAATGCAGGAAGTATATAAGAATAATTCGTACACTGGTTATAATGTTAATTAGAAAATAGGTCAATCCAAAAGCTTTTCTACATTGGTTTGTTCAGTTATTATGCAAGATACTAACTTCCATAAGATATATCAACATTGCCTTTATCTTATAAATTTTCAATCAGACATTTAAAGTTGGCAAAACATCCCCCAGATGTGACACAACAAGCACCAATATGGGCCTCCATAATTCTTGTGTTCCACATGTCCTACAAGAACCAATGAGGCACCCATAATTCTATTGTTCCGCAAGTCCGACAACACAACCCTAAAACATATCATTTTTTTATTCCGCTGATTCAACCACTGTTTCAGGTGCATGCCCATTTCAAATAAATTAACAACTTGGAAAGATGTAATCAAAACATCAGTTACCTCAGCACTTGCTCAGGAGCCCTAGCAAGCCGCTCTTCGAAGGTAGCCCATGTCCTTTTTTCCTCGTCCCCCTATTTATTAATGCTATGTTAAATATTCATAAAGTAAACTCAACTTGTTGCAATAACCGGAAAAAATTAGCACCTCAAATTGGTTTAGAAGCGACTTCATTGATGCATCCGTTGTGTCTTTAGGGACCAGTGAATTTGAGCCTGAAGTATTGGCCATTTCTGAGTCGAACTCACTCTCATGCTCATGAATGATCTCATATTCTGGCCATAAGTAGCTGCTTGAAGCTGATTGTAGGAGAAATTAAGAATATCAGAGAAAAATGACAAAACCCTAACAGTGTTTGTGTGCAAGTATGTTTGTGTTCGTGCTTGTGTTTGCGCCTATTAAACTCTGGCAACTTAAGCTTGAAAATGCAGTGCGGGCTATTTAGGTCAATAATATAAATGGTGTAATATGGTCTCGAATGCTTGACAGGCCTTATCCTAGAATGCTTGACAGTTTAAACTCAAATACATGTTTTATGCATTAGGACTCAACAAAAATAAGGAAGAAGTTTACCGCCAGATGGAAGCCTGCGAAGTTTTCATTTGAGGTCATCTATGTAACTCTTATATCTGTATCCATACTAACCTTTTTGCTTGGCCACTGATTGAACGTCATTACCAATTGGAATAGAATCAGCTAACTGAGAAGATACACTAAATGTCTGACAATCAATTTTATGAGATGATCTCCAATGCATAACCTGATAATAAAGAGGATTTTGCAGGGGTGAATCTGTAAGTTGTGGCGAAAAGCAAGAATAAAAAAACATAAAGAATAAGAATAATGTGCATCCTATTAACCTGATGCTTCTCTGAGCAATATCGTGCTTTTTTGCAATTACTGCAAATTTTATTTCCTTTCCATGTGCCGCACCAGTCACAAAGTTCAGCTGAAACAATATGTGAGCTATGAGCTACCAACAACATAACAATGGTGTACTTCGTTTCGTAGGTCAAGAGTCTACAAAGATTTAATTTATTACTTATCTAAGTTCATATTGCCACTTGCCCGGGAGTACAAATCATGCAACTATGTTTGCTTATTGAGATAGAGAATTGTGTTAAACCATACAAGAAAATAGTAATAAGCAATCACAAAGTTGGGATAAAGCTCTACAAATTCAATTAGAACCAATATTTGCATCAGGAACAATATAACTTTAACACAGATAGTCAAAACAAATTAAATCCAAAGAGAAACTACCCCCAGGTCTAGAAGGTTTATCTGTCCCATCATGTTTTGGAGCTTCCATGGAGTAGAAGGAATTAGCACGTGACAATTGGCAACAAAAGACCTTCACACTTCAAAAACAAATACATAATTGTGAAAGAAACTAAAAGAAAAAACCAAAACAAGTCCGAACTAGAATCTTGAGATATAAACTTCAAAGGCTAGCAATACCTACGAGATGTCTTTTCCGGATGTCGTTTCCATTGCTCGTGTTGATCTCGAAGAAGGCAACCCATTGATGGACACATGAATACATATAGCATTCGGTGGAATGCAAAATCTTTATCTGTAATTGGAGCATAGATCTGGGGTCCCAATGAAAGAGAGAACCACAATAAAACTAATTTCATCCAGAAACTCACTACAACCTCAGCCACCCAGAAAGACTTAAAACCTTAATTTAACATCTCAAAAGTCAAAAGTAACGACTAATAAGTTTACAATTGAACCTAGAACAGCAAGCAATATCATTTTTTTCTTAACAATATTTGTTCCCACATGGTATAAATATTTGATAAGATGAGGTTATCAATCACTAAACTTTTAGGCAAGTTGAACAATACTACTATAAAATCCATTAAAGAGCCTCCTGACCATGTCTTTAAAATACGTATGCATACAAATACCTGGAAAAAAATAATTGGGTGAATAAAAAAATAAAAAAATAATAAAAACGAAGAGATACTAAGTGCATGAATACCTGAAGCAAAAATTGTAAAGGCTCTCCACACATATCACAAACACAAGACCTTCCAGCCGGCAAATTTTCAGGATCCAACCAGGCCTGCATTGAGTAAACTATTAAGAACCTAACAAAAAAGTAATTCAACGAAAAAGAAAATGGAAATTCCTGGATAGGCAAGAACAGAAATTTCATTCTGCAGGAACCCTTTTTTCGTGTGAGAGAATCAGATCAAACGAATGCAGAAGTAATCACAAAAATAAAGGGAAGTATTTGAGAGAAATATACTCACCGGCACACCGCCAGCCTTGCTTGGAAAAAAATGACGGAGAAGGGAGGAGGATTTTTTAACCTTCTTAACAAAACCCAAAGTCACTAATTCCTCTTCTTCATCGTCAGTCTCGTCAATCAAAGCATTATCTATTTCTTCCACAGAATCATCATCGATGCCTTCATCTGGGGAGGAGATGTGCAGGCTGCGAAGCTCATCCATGGCGTTTGCCTCCACAAAATCTAGCAAAAATGGAGGGGTTTCAGCATATATTGAAGAGAAATTAACAAAAAAAAAAACTCCATAGTTTGAGATCCACAACACTGCAAACCTTGAAAAAATTTTGAAGACAACTAAAATTTTGAACTATGAAAAAAAAACGACGTAAACTTCGCAATCACGTTTCTCGTCAAAAGACGTCATAGTTTCGTTAACATGAAAAACCGTCAAACGGAGACATCCAAAGTAGCAAAACGGACGTCCTACAACGACAAAGGACGTCTAAGGCTGATCCAACACGCATACGAAGGATGTAATAATTGAGGGACATTCGTCCTGCCCGTTAGATCGAGGGACAGACGTCCCTCAATGTGGATAGACGACCATGATGTAGTTAGGCCATTTTTCAAAGGAGCTTGCGAACGATGGTTCATGAGCATTGGATTGAGACGGATGTTCCTCAACGAGCATGAACGACCAAGTTGGACTCCAAAGGCGTTATGTTGAAAGGGGTTACATGCAAGGCACACCAACTCCACTTAAGATGGACGTCCCTCATTCCATAACAGGCATTTCTCGACTTATAACGAACATCCTTCGTCCCACAACAGACATCCCTCGTCATAAGACTACATCGTTCAGCCCACAATAGACATCTGTTATAGGCTGAGGGACAGTCGTTATAAGTTTAGGAACGTCCGTTGTGGAACCACGAACATCCATCTTATGTTGAGGGCATTGTTGGACGTCCATCATGCCATGAACGTCCCTTAATTCTAAACGACGACGTTGACCTACCTTTAACTATATCTATATAACCAATAAGGACGTCCTCTGAAAGAACAAGTAGTAATTCTAAATCCCTGGACACAATCGAACAACGAAGTTTTTGTGTAAATATCCATTATCAATAGAGATACGTTACGTCCCCTTTCTCTCTTCCTGCATTTCATCTTCGTCGATTTTCAAACTCTATCAAACCAAATAAAGGATCCCGAATATGACCTCCACCTATTCAATATAACCATATTGTTTGAAAAATTCTCAAGTTTGTCTGATTAATACTTCTCAACTTTATTTCTACAACCAAAGTCATCTTTATTGTTCAATTCTCCATGAAATGTTGACTCAAACTCGTCATCATCCATAGTGTCATGAATAACATCAACCACAGGCCTACAAGATTATACTATTTTATTATTTAGTTATATTTACATTATTTTTGAGTTTTGATAATGAATATTATAAGTTTATTTCTTCGGTCCCTTAATCTTTCGATTTGATTTTATATTTTTTTTATTGTTTTGTTTGAAATTTATATTTTTATACTTCTACCGTGGAAATAGAGAGAATAAAGTATTAGAATAAGAAAATATCAAAGGACAAACACTCTTGTGAATGACTCTCAAGAAACAAGTGGAAAGTTCCTATACCGATTTAGGAACCCAACCGACACGTAAACGACTCATCTAACAACCTCAACGAAATTCTATAGACATTGAGCTTCTCGTACCCTGAAGAGTTCTCCTCAACTTATACAGAATCATCTACATATCCCAACAAAATCCTCAAACTTCGTCCTTTAGTAAACATCCAAAGTGTACCACAACACAGTAACAAACCCTCAAACACCATTCTGTACAATCGAAGCCCAAATAAACACAGCAACATTTATGAATCCATTACTCAAAACAGAAACCAAATTTATCATTTAAAATCGTGGCAAAGAACAGGGACCGAGTTCATCTCTCTCGGTTTTTTCATCATCAATGGCAGTGATTAAACAACAGCAGAAACATTCAAAGCAGAAACCCAAACAGAAATCAAAACAGAACCGGGAGTCTAAATCATCAAAATTTGCAGCGAAACAGAAACGGTCCCGCCGAGAGACCAAAACGCACGGGGTTCTTACCTCAATCGAATAAATGGGAGCCCTCCGTTGTCTAGACCGCTCCGCCCTTCGAAACTTTCCTCGTCGCGGTTTCACCGTCGCCCGCGATCGACAGTCATCTGCTCGCAGCTGCCGTCAGCAGAGGGGTTCGTTCCTCGCCCGCTCGCCTCTTGCCGGCTTCCGCTCGAATGCGGTGGTTTCCGAGTTCGCAGCTCGGCAGCTGTCGTCGGCCGCAGGAATGGAGTTTGCCCTCTTGTTCCTTCGAAAGACTCCACCGCCTTTCCCCTCTCTTTCTTCTATTTAATTTTTTTCTTCATTTAAACATTTTTTTCCTTTTTCATCTTCTTCAATCTGCTGCGGCCGGAGGTGCGACAGTTCGGTTTTGTTCGGTTCGATTTGAAATGAGAACGGAATCAATTTGATTTGGTTTTTCATTTTAGAAAATCAAAATTGAACTGAGAGAGTTCGGTTCTCCTCGGTTTGGTTCTCTTCGATTTCGGTTCTAATCGATTCGTTTTTTTATGGCATCAATTTGTATGTTTTCGATTTGATTTTTCAGCTTTGTACTCAACTTTGAAATCGGTTTGGTTTAATTTAATTCCTAACTTTCCTAATAGATTTTATACAAACATTTTCTTTACCACCAATTGAAAAAGTTTTTAATCCTATAATCCTAAATACATAGCAAGAACTTCCCTCAACAATATAATTAAAATTCATTAATGTAGATTCTTACATCCAAAACTAAAAACAAAACTAATCTTAACAATGTTTACAAACTGAGGGTGGGTTGGGATTTTTTTATATAATCGGTTCGGGTCTCAGTTTACTCGGTTTTTAAGAATTAGAACCGAGAACCGAACCGACATTTTCGATTCGGTTCTAAACTAAAAAAATTTCTTATTTAAACCAAACAGAACCAATCAAAATTGATCGGTTCGATTCGGTTACCCGCTTCGAACCGAACCGATTCCCACCCCTAGCTGCGGCTAGATGTTAGCCTTTTTGTTAGGCTAAGTTTTATTTTGATGATGACTAAATTGTGTGTTAATTTAGTAAATCAATAAGTTGTATTTTAGTAGCATGTTGCTTGGATTAATTGGTGGATAAATTGCATAACTTAATTGAGTAAATCAAATATGCAATATTTGTGGCACATGCTTAGGTTAGAATATAAACAACTTTATATGTGATGGACATCATCTATAAGGGAGCTTGCGTAGACTATGTGATAAAGATGATGTGAAATTTAATAAAGTGCAAAAGTTGTTTATACATTGAATTTTTATATATCTTATTTATCGCTTAAATTGAGAATACCCTTGATTAAGGGTATTGGGAATGTTTAATGTGTTTCTCTAAGTCTATGCAAGAGAATGGAAGGTTCATATGACTTAGAGGAAACATTTTGTAGATGTATGAAGTAGGCTGTGCAGTTGCGGATGCTGCGGATGAGGCGGACGCAAGGTTTAATCGTCCGATTTGCCTCTGTCTATTTTGATGAACACGTGGACGATGGTCGCGGACGAGGCAGACGTGAAATGGCGTCCGCAGGTCTTCGACTGTGCTGACGGATACGAAGAAGAGGACGATGGTTTTGCGTCCCCCTCAATGTTGTGCAGTCGCGGACGATAGACCCAGTAGGTGCCGACGGTGGGGACGCGAATATTGGCGTCCGCTTTGAATCTGTCCAATTCTGGATTTGTGCGGACGATATATGCAGACTCAGCGAACAACGGATTGGCGTCCGCAAGTGCAGAATTTTCTGTCCAACGGCTATATTCTCAACGGGCATTTTTGCAACGGTCGTGCGGACGATAGGTGCGGACGCTGAGGTAGTCCGAAAGCAGCAGTGGGAGTGTTTATAAATAGAGGATCACTCTATGCTCTCCACAAGGAACAAATCGGATATTCGAGGCGAAGCCCTGGCAAAATCAACACTCGAATACTACTCAGTGAGCTTGTTAATTGCGTTGTAAATCCAATTCTCCCTATTCCGAACTTGTGAGTTATATTTTGGGAGAATTCGGATTAGCTAGATTTAAGCTTAAATTTCCGAGTTTAGTATTGTGCTTGATAGTAGAGGGTGATACCCTTAGAATTCATTACACTTGGGTGGCGCCCCGAAATAGTCAAATTTAGGGTGACGACTCGTTAGAGTCAAAGATTGACAACCTAAGAATTAGTCAAGGGTGACGCCCTGTTTAATAGTCAACTTGTAAACGGTTTTATTGGCACCTGTAAGCCAATTATTTAGTATATCTCCAAGTGAAACTTGGAGCGCGGACGTAGGCGAGTTTGCCGAACCGCGTAAACAAATATTGTTTGCATTGCTCTAACCCTTTTCTTTAATTTACGCATTTAATGTTATCGATATTTTAATTATATGCATTAAATCACTTATGGTAATTAGATATTAAAATATCGCACGAAAAAGCTAAAAACGCTATATTCACCCTCCTCTATAGGCGTATATCGATCCTACACTAGGGATAGAAATAATTCGGTTCTGCTTCGGTTCGGTTCAGTTCTATTTTTTATCAAAATAGAATCACACTAAGTCAGTTCAGTTTTGTAATTTTAAAATTGAAATTGAACTAAGGATAGCAAAAAATTGAGTAAAAAATCAAACCTCAATTTCAGTTTTCATCAGCGCGCGTGCTGCACCCTCCATCACTGACCAGTTGTCCTCCCTCACGCGCCACCTACGCAAGTTCACACCCGGCGCTGCGTTCGCCGATCGCGCGCCTTCTGACTGTCGCCCACGCACCTGCTGAGCGTACCGCAGCCTTGCGCCGCCTCCCGCATGCCACTCGCAACATTTTTTACCTAAATTTGATTTTTTTTCCAATTTTTTTGTATATTTTAAGTCATTTTATATTGTTTTGAGGTCCTCTTTATTGTTGTCTATACAAGCATGGGCAACTCTAAAACAATTCATAACTTACAACTAGAAATTTGAGAGTATTTTGCTTAGAGAGTGATTGAGTTCTTCTTGAATGACTTGATATTCTTCAAGTGTTTGCTTGAAAATTTTGAACTTGATAGTTTTGGTTTGATCAACAAATTTTGTTCAGGTCAAGTTCATTTCCTTAATAGTTTTGGTTCTTATCTTTTTATAAATAATAGGTCGAGCTCCTAATCTTTTTGAATCTCCTAGGCGTCCTATGATTATTCCTCATTGTTGTTCGGTCTCAAATCTCTAATATCCGTAGTTCACATCATAATGGCTTGGAAGATATATTATTGATTGTCGTGCATGGTAGATTAGACAGTATTGTGTGTTATAACTTGTAAGTATGCTCAAGTGAATCTCTCATGCATCATATTTTCAAGAAAACTGGATTGTTAAGTGGAAAAAAGAAAAGTACACTTATTGAAAATGAAAATTTATGTTTTTATGAAAAACTGTACTTCATGTTTATGTCATATTTCTACATCTTTTATTGAACGTTACACTTGTTAGTTTGAACTTTGCGATGTAGTTAATGATAAAATTACTAAAGAACTAAATGATGAAAACAATTGATAACACGGTTGAAGAGGAATTCTCATAGGTAAAGCCCAAGCGTGGTCAAAGTGAAGTTTACCGTTTGATGAAGATTGAAGGAAATGAAGATTTTAATAACGAATTATAAAGTTTTTCGTTTAAAGTTATGTTTATTATTGTTTGAATTTAAGTATAAATATTTTATAAATACTTATGTTTATTTACATAATGAGTTTTACTAAATGAATTTTTATTAAGACTTCCACTATATTATTTTAAAATGATACGACATGATATTTAATTAATATTGAATTATATTAAGTTTAAATTTCAAAAGAGAAATATTTTAATGACTTTTGCTGTGTATGATTTAAAGACATACTTTTTATATATGACATATTAAAAAAATAGCAAAAAAAATTTTTTTAACATCACGGGGCATTACATTATCTAAAGTTGTAATGATTTCTCTACATTTTGGACACCAAATTCAATAATTTTAACTACCTATTATATTTTTCACAACAAAAAGTGTATTTAATTTCTCTTCATTTTTTTATAATTGAGTGATATATTTATTAATAAAAATTATTTACTATTTATCTTGTTTGTGATCATATAATTTCATAGTTGTTTTGATAGTCACCTAATAATTTACTTAATTTTGAAAAAATAAAGAATAAATATTTTAATAAGAAACCAATTGTATTTTAGGAAAAGACATTAAAAATACAACTAGTAAGTTACAAATATCAATATTTGACTATGTTTTACAAATTAGATAGTTATTTCCTTCTCAAATAAAATGCATAATTATATACTTTTTAATTATACTAAAATACAGTAAATAAATAATTAATATTATAATTTAATCCAGTTCTTTTCATGAAGACTGGATATATAGAGGAATGCAGATAATATATAATATCAGAGGTGAGTTTGATTAATCAATTAGAGATTTCTTCTGCACAGGCTGCCCTATCCATGGCTATGGCACTATGGCAGTGGTTTCTACTTCCAATTCTTCTTCTCTCCAAACCCATCTCGAACCCCAAATCATCCTCTTCAAACCCACTGCATTTTCTCACCTTTTTCTCCGCCAAATTTATGGGCAACCCACGAGACCCAAAGCCACGAGTTCTTCTGGTTTCTTCTCGGTTAGAGCTTACACGGAAAACTCAAACTATGTATCCGGTTTCGCCGACAAATTCGTCGGTCCTTCTTGTTCTCGGCCTCGTCGCGAGAATTTTGAGCGATGAAGGTGGAGTAGGTGGCGACGTTATTGATGATTTATACTTCCTTCCGCCCAGTTTCCGTCATGTAAAAATTGGAGAGGGAATTCATGGAACGAAGTATCTTTTACAGTTTTACTTAACACTTTGACGCAACCTTTTTAGGCCCTGTTTTCCACTCAAGTTGCTGCTGCAGAAAAGTGCGAAGATACGGGTTGAGAAAGCTGTCGTAGCCATATATAGTATTTGTTGCTTCGGAAAAGACGCTATAGAAGAAGAAGAAGAAGACAGAGACACTCCTATCTACCATGCTTAAAGCTGTTTTCCCATCAGTTGAGGAAAGGAAACCGAGCTACAAAAGATTGTTGAAGACAAGGCAGTGGAAGCGGGTGTAGGAGGTGATGAAGACAATGGCTCAGACCCAATGCCCTTGTCTAAAGAAGATGTTAAGCTCCAAATAAAGGACCTCAAGTTCCTTCAACAGCAATCTCATATTTGAACTAAATTGAGAATTTCAATAGGAAACACTGCTAATTTTGGCCGTTTGTATTTAGCATATCGAGCTTAATGCCAATTTAGTGGTTGTTTTGATTGAATTTAGTAAGATTTACTCAAAAGGGTTGCTCTTCCACTTCAAGAAACAAATAAGACTCTCAACAAATTCGGCATTACATTAAAATCATAACAGAGCACTGAATACAAGCTGACAACATTGGAGCTCAAACAGAGCCACATTATTACGAAAATTACAGGACAATCTCAAGCCAGAAGGCTATTTGATGTACATTAAGATAATCACTGGTACTGACTTGCAAGTTTCCCTTCCTTCACAATGTAGTTCTGAGCAGGAAATTCCTCTCCCTTGAAGTAACAGTCAAGCATATCCTTCACCCCAGCTGCATATCGCAACTGCATATATTCCGGTCGGCAACGATGTTAAGATCAGGATCGACATTTGGGGGGCGAGAAAGAATAATAGACATGAAAAGAACCAAAAAAAAGGTATGGAATAATAAACTACCTGTGCGTCAATGGTGGTGCCAGAAATATGTGGTGTCATTGCTTGATTGGGCATGTATCGCCAAGGATGATCCTTTGGAGCTGGTTGTGGATACCAGACATCACCACTATAGCCTGAAAGAAGAACAGCGTAGAAAAATTGGCTGAGAAAGGAAAATGAAATGCCTATTTTGAAAATAAGCATTTCCATTGTTTTAGATTGATTTTTCTTTTATAAATTTGCTCTGAGATACCTCCTATCTGCCCGCTAGAACAAGCATCGGCGACTGCTTGAGTATCCATGATCGCTCCTCGAGCATTGTTGACAATCAACACTCCCTTCTTACACTTGGCAATTCTAGCTGCGTCGAATAATCCCCTGATTCACACAATCAAATTTTCTCTTGATTATTATTAGCTCAAAATCAATTTATTCAGTGACCCGAATGAAGAGTTTGATAAAAGTTGAACGGTCAGTACTTTGTTTTCTCAGTGAGAGGAGTGTTAATGACAATGATGTCACATTTAGGAAGCATTTTGTCCAAATCCTCCTCGTACGTTGCTCCGATCTGACTTTCTAACTCTGCATCCATCTTAAGCCGATCATGGTAGAGAAGATTGCAGTTGAAAGGTTTCAATCTTTGCAGCAAAAGCTTTCCAATTCTTCCCGCCCCAACTGTCCCCACTGTCTTTCCTTCAAGATCATAAGCTCTGTAAGCGATTCCGGCCACATTCCACTCCCCATTGATGACCTGATGATGGCCAGGCAAGAAATTACGGACAAGAATGAGAATTCTCATGAGCTCATCCTCTGCAACTGAAACTACATTGCTTCCGGTGACCTCAGCCACAGTTAGTCCAGCAGCAGCAGCAGCCTTCAGATCAATGTGGTCAGACCCAATTCCAGCGGTCAAAAGTAGTTGCAAGTTTTTGGCCTTCTTGATTCGCTCTTCCGTAACATATGCAGGGTGGAAGGGTGTTGATATAAGAACGTGGAGATCTGGAATGTGCTTTTCCAGCTCTGAAACACAGCAAAAACATTAAGATATGACCAAATTTAGCAGCAACAATGGATTAGATAATTGTTTCCATGAACATTTCTTTTAGGAAGCAGTCACTAGACTTAGATATGCATTCAGCAGAACATGTTTAAACCAACACAGACCAATAAAATCGATGGTATGATCAAGAGATGGCTTTTTTCACTTCTCCTAGAGCACCAAAAAAGAATGAAGATGAAAACAAAAACCAGTTTTGGAAAATCTTAAAACCATTCTGGAAGTGCTTTGTTTTTTACAGTATTGTTATTTGAAAACAGTTTTTAAAAATACATCTCTTCGCTGTTTTCAATCAAAACTGATAAGTGTTTTCAAAAACCAAACACAAATAACTCCTTGATGTGGATCGAGATTCATTCCTAGAGATAGGAAAAATCAAACACTTGAGAATGTAGTTGTTCTAACTTAAGTCACATGAATAAAAACTAAAGGTAGGTTTAAATTGTAACACTGACCACTATCAGGTCCTTCCTTGTCATCCGTGACAATGTACTGGTGGCCTTGTGATTCCAGCCAACCACGTATACCTAAGCTTCCCTCTACACATCCCACAAAGTTTGGATTCTTTGTAAAGTATTCATTCGCCTTGTAGAACACCCCTACTATCTTCTTGCTTCCTGGTGTAGCCTGTTCAAAATTGACAAAATACAGCCAAAAAATTATAATCAAGTATATAGGATTCATTAGTTTATTGATCCCCCAAAACATGCAATGAAATCATTATAAACGCCGTGCAAGGACTTTGGAGCTGCGATTGACGAAGATTAAACCACACGAAAACAAAACTCGTAAGAAAACGAAAAGGATATACTGAAAATCAAAAACCCTTGCGAAAGTTCAGGTACCCATCAAAGAAAAAAGGATAATAAGAAAAGAAGAGAGCTCAAGATGATCACTCACATGGAGATTCCGAGTTAAAATAGAAGGTGGTTGAGAGGTAAGAACTTGAGATGCAGAGGCAGCTACACGCTTCATCGCCATCACTCTCTCTTTCTCTATGAAGTTTTGGGTAAGAAAATTTGGACTGGAACAATGGAAGAAACGGGTTTTCAAATTGATCAATGCTCTCTGATTGGTCGCCACTACCCATCTCCTCTATTTATATTATTTTTTGCAGAAATCTCTTCCCATGACAAATTGGAACTCATCTTTTCCTTCTCTTTGTTGTATTATTTGAGTGTTGACATCGACTGCACATTTTACCACGTGTCAATTTTTTGTTCTGCCACCTAAATTTCGGTAAGCTGACGTAAATATTACCAGGAATGGAACGTCGAACTCTACAATAGAAATAGGGGTGTTCACGGTTTAGTTCGATTCAATTTTGATGTGAAATCAAACTAAATTAGTCAATTTCGGTTTTAAAATTACAAAACCGGATTCGGTTTTAAAAAAATCAGAACCGAGTCGATTTCGATTTTTAAATCTTGGTTCCGGTTTCGATTCGGTTTCGATTTTTTCTTTATTAATTTTTTTTCAAATATTATAATAAAAATTATAAAAACATAATTAATAACAATAAAATTATTCTTCCTCTTCTTTTTTCAAAACAAAGTTTTGTCCAAAAAATAGTTATTAGGTCTTTTGGAGTTAAAATCACTTCAGAGGCTGAGACACGAATGACCGAATATGGAACTTCAAAGACAAAAAACACTATAAACTTATTTATGTGGTTCAGTTTTGGTTTTTCAGTTTTGAAAAACTAAAACCGGTAACCGAACCAAAACACTTGGTTCTTACAAAAGAGAACCTTATTCGATTTTTTTAATAGAAAAAACCTTATTCGATTTTGGTTTTTTGATCGGTTTCTGTTCGGTTCGTCGGTTCGGTTCGGTTTTGAACACCTCTACTTTAAGCTGACATTTCGATACATCGTTGAGAGGTTTTCCCATAACTCATCATTTTCAATGGTGTTGAGATATTTAGGGGTGTTCAAGATCTGGTTCAGTCTGATTCTAGAGTGAAACGAAATCAAAATCGATAGGTTTCAGTTTTATGAATGACCGATGGCCTAGAATTTCAGACTCAGAAGAATTTCTTTTTTTTTTATTTAAAAAAATTTCAGAAAATGATGATATTGGCAATCAAGAACTCTTCTAGAATTTTAAAAATTTTAATATAAATACAAGAAAAAGAGGAAAAGAATATATTGAAATATAATATATATATATTTAATTATTCTATATAAAATGAGTACAAAATTAAAAATTAAGAGAAGAAGATAAAGATGACTACCTAAGTGTGATGATGAAAAAGACTTGTATAAAATTGAATAAATATTAAACTATAAAAGTAGTGACAAGACAAACATTAAATTAATTGTGCTAATAAATATAATATTAAACTAAAGAAAATGAACAAAAAAAAATTTTACATACATGTTTTCTATTAAAAAAACATGTTCTGAATGTTCGTACCAACCCGCATACATTTGCTTATATCTCTTTACATGAATGCAAATTGTCATACTTATATGACGGATATCTACGTCTTCGCATGGCATCCCTTGAACATGTATCGGCGTTGTGTTCAGCAATCTCTCCAGTATCACTTTTAGCAGTATATTTGTTATATGTGGATATTCTAATTGTAAAATTGTATAATTAATAACAAATAAAGAGGAAATTAAAAATATAAGTGTTATAAGGTTTAATTTTTTTTTTCTTATTATGAAAATAAAAATTCTTTCTTAGTTTCTTAGACAAAGAATTCTTTATTTTTTTCATAAAATGATGATATTGACAATCAAGAACTTCTAGATCTTTAAATTTTTAATATAAAATTAAATAAAAAGAGGAAAATAATATAATATATATTTTTTATTATTTCTATGTAAAATAAGATTTGTCTAAAATAAGATAAGAACGTACGGATGTCGAGCTCCACGTGTACCCATAATGCCGCCATAGAAATTGTGCAACGTGGCAGAATCCACAATCAAATTTGGACTTTATGTACCCTCCAATAACAAACGTACACGTTTAAGACGAAGAATGGACCAGCCAAGCGGAATGGGGAGCTGGTTGGTTGAATCATCCGACGTGGCGGAAATGAGGGGAGAAGTATGAGAGTTCTCTAGAGGATTCTTCGTCAATCCAGCCTTCATCTGGTGCAGGTCGCAGTTGCTTCCAGGGTGGACTTAATATGAACTAGTTAAAACCCACATGATCCAACATCAGATTGGTCACGTCCAACTCTTTAGTCAAGTAAATTTCAATTTAGACCTTAATTTTAGGTAGAAAAAAATACAAATAATTGAAAGAAACATTTTTTTCAACATAATTTTATTTTTCAAGTTATTCATAAAGTCAAATATCACAAATGATCCTACTTAAAATTCTGTCTCATGGATAGAACAGATTTCGGTGTGACCCGAATTCGATTGGGCCAGACCATTGGGTCCGCATTGTAGATCTCATTTAGAGTTTTATCTTCTCTATAAATTTATGTAAGCAAGAGTCACAATACTAGCGGTTGTGTTGTAATCTTTATAGTAGATTCATTCCTCTGTCCGTGATTTTTTCCTGAAATAGTTTTTTCACATAAATCTGGTGTCTCACATCGTATTTTCTTTTTTCAGTTATCGTTCGATCTCTAACATACACATTACAATTACATCACTAATTAGTATGAAATATGATAATAGATGTTCTCTAAAGAATATCAAAAATATTTTTTTCACGTTGTTATAATTTAACAATCAATAAATAAGAGAAATATAAATAAAAATAGATACTTAGAATTTTACTTGAAATAAAAAAAAAGGAGAAAAAATAACCCTAAAGTTTGTGAAGTTCCAAATACGTTTCTATCCTCTTATATTATAATAATCTGGCAGTGATTTACGTGAAAAAATTAAATATTTACTCTTCATCCATAAGTTTGGGATATGGTTTCCGGGACGAGAAGGCGACAACTTGACAAGTGTATAAAAATATATATTAAAATAATAGACATTATCAACATTATATTATATTTTATGTATAAAAAGGTCGTATTTTAAGGAGTTGGCAAGTGTCGAGAAAAGCAATTATTAGAGATACAACATTTTAGATTGCAATATTAATAACAATCCAATAATTTCTTTCCCATGGGACCCCCACCCCCCAATTAGGGTCTATCAATCATTACAATTTAAAAGATAACACCCAATAGATGAATGATTATTCTTAATTTAATGGCTTCATCTTTGTTTATATGCATGGACATTGTGACAAATCAAACTCATTGATCTTCTTCCTTGTATGACCAATAAAATTCTCTGTAGACACTTTCGTCAATTGAGCGAAAATTTGAAGTGGCTATCTAATATGTATTCTCAAAGTCAAACATTGCTAACATTTTTTTTATTGTAGATACAACAAAATTGTAAAAGTTGAAACGATTTTTTGAGAGGTGGACGACAGTTATGACTGCAAGAGTACGAACAAAGTTTTGTGAAGAGGGTGGATGTCTCTCAAACGGAAGAACTTGACGTCCGTCAGACCTGTTGGAAAATGTCTGTCTTCTAATTTGGAGCTTCAGACTAAATAAATAGCAGGTTAATCTGCTATGTTAAAAGAATGAGAGATTAATCTTCAGGATTAGAATCAAAATGAGAGAATAAAACAGAGAGAGAGATTAGCGACTCTGAAGGACGAAGAAGAGCGACAAAGAAAGAAAGCAAGATGGAGAAGAATCTATAATAGAGAAAAAGTTTGGGTTTTTCAATTGGTTTTTTGGGTTTCAACAAAGAGGATGTTTTCTGTAAATTCTCCAAGGTTTAGCTTTGTGGTACTCTTGTAGTAATGTTTCGGTTCTTTGTACTATTGGATGTTAATAATCTAATCGGCGATTACCTCTATGGACGTAGGGCGAGTTTGTCTGAACCACGTAAAATCTGTGTTATCTACTTTTCTATTTTCTTTCATTTCTTTTCGTTTGTTCAACTGTATTGGCTCAAGTTCACAATAATAAAATTTTATTAAGTATTACAAAGTTTTATCTCAATAAAAATTAAGTTGATCATTTCGTGTTATTATGTCTTATTACTATGTATTGTCCACTTCTAAAGTAGAGTTATACTCTATATCTAGAACAACGCATTTTGAGCTAACCCAAATAATAAAATAATATAAAATTTGATTCAAAACGAACAATATTATATTGGAGAACTGAAAATGTTATATCCTTAATAGATAATTTTATAAGATTTGTTTGAGTTTTGATCATCGGTTATTGGAAGGACCTTTAAATCGAAGTTCGAGAGTGCAACCGAGAAGTTTTTTTGTTAAGAACTTGACAATTAAGTGGTCGGTTGGTTAATCATCAAGGGGATGAGATGAGGATGATCCTTAACCTCTATGTTTTTGGGCCTTGGGCCGTGAAAGTGGGCCGAAGCTCGTATTCCACTGGGCTGAATGTGGTTCCAGAACGCGGAGAACAATACAGATGTCAGTCTGTCATTGGCTGCTTTTTAAATAAAAAAGGGAAAGGAATTGGTCTAGTTTGGAATATAGGGTCTTCATGTTTTCTGTTCGCGAACTCCTTCAAACTCTTCTTTGATCGTCTTCCATCCCGATTTTCTCAGCTCAATTCGAACTTTGAGCGTGAAAAATGAACTATGATCACGAAGATAAAGATGCAGATGGAGATGGATACGAAGATCATGGTGTGTTTGATTCGCCTATCTTCTACTCTCCTGCACCAAGTGTCTGGGAACAGAGAGTTCCGTCGCCGCTGGTTGTTTCACCGGTGCACTCCGGGGTCTTGTCTGAAAATTCATCTCTTAGCCACGAACTGTCTCATGGGGAAGACAACCATCCGAGTACTCATCCGGGGTATTCATCCGCTCAATCTCCGGCGATTGTCAGGGCTAACCGCTCTTATCGAGCGGAGCCCCTTGTGGTGACTAAGAAGAACGTGGAATTTGAAGATGTGAGATATGTTGAAGAAGGAAGTAAAGCTGTTGTTGAAGGGAGCGGAGGAAGTGATGGAGGTCGTCGATTGAGGCCGAACCTGTCAATTTTGAAGAGGACGAGCATGGACAATATACGAAAGAGGATCTCGATTGGATTTAGGGTTTTCGCGTTCAATCTTTGTTTAATGTCTCTAGCGGTCATGGCGGCTGACAAGAATAAGGGCTGGGCACTGGACTCCTATTATCGCTACAAAGAGTTCAGGTTGTCAAACCAAACTCACTTATCTCAATTCTCGTTCCATCCTTAAATTTAACTCATAAATTTCAGAGATGAACATTCTCAAACTTCACTAATTGAAGGCTAGTGTTAAATCCAATCAAATTCCTTCTTAATTCGATCAACTGGCGACGGTGTTGTTGTTGCAGGTACTGTTTCGCAGTAAACGTAATTGGGTCTGTGTATTCAGGCCTGCAACTCTGTGATATGGTCTACCATAAGAGTGCCGGAAAGGACGCCGATCATCTAAATCTCCGGGGCTATTTCGATTTCTTCATGGATCAGGCAATCATTTTCTCCATTAATTACACTATTGACTGAATCTGAATTATTGCTAAAACCTCTATCTTGGACCACATTGAGAATGATAAAACTTTTGCTAGGTCTAAGTGCCCAACCCCACCATTAAAGTCATGTCCATGTTTTCAATTATGATGATGCAATTATATGATTTCGTGAAACATAATCTTAATTATTACTCTAATTAAAGAATTAGAGTATAAAATTAAAAAAAAAAATTTCTTCCACCACAGGCCCTCACTGTGGTTTCTATTTTGGGTTGGTACTGCAGATGTTGGCCTATTTTCTTCTATCAGCATCATCTTCTGCAGCGACCCGAGTTTATGATTGGCGCTTAAACTGGGGAGAAGACCAGTTCCCAACGCTGGCGGGTGCGTCTGTAGCACTGTCTTGTGTTGCTTTTGTGGCATTTTCCTTGTCCTGTGTCGTCTCTGGATATATGGTGTTTAGATCGATGTAGCACAAATAATTATTTCTGTATTAAGAATTTCAAGAACAAGTTGATTGCAAACTATGCCATGTAAATTAAAATAAAGGGTAAAATTCAATTTAGCATTTGATTTTAAGCATAATGTAGAGATCGAACGATAACTAGAAAAAAAAAATATGATGTGAGACACTAGATTTACATAAAAAAATCATTTCAGAAAAAAACTACGAGCAGAGGAATAATCTATTATGAAGATCAAAATACAACCGCGAGTTTAGCTACTCGAGTTTACATCAATTTATAGAAAAAATAAAACCTTAAATGAGATTTACAATGCTATCCCACCGGCCCGACCTAATAAAATTTGGGTCACATCAAAATCTAATACATTATAGGGAAAATGACAAATCAACCATCGTGGTTTGCGGTCAATGACAAGTCAACCACTGTGGTATGTTTTCTAACAAGTTAACCACCAACGTATGTGAAAATGACAAATGCACCATCGCTGTCCGTAAAAAAAAGCTGATGGCCCTAGCGTCCAGGCAATTTTGGCCTGGACGCCGCGACGTGTAGGCCAAAATGATTTTGAAATAAAAAAAAAAAAAAAAATTTATACTTAAACCAATTTCGCCCAAATTTCAAGCCCTAATCTGCAACTCTCGACAGACTTGCGACGAGGAGTGCGACGAGGAGAGGAGCTGCGTGCGACTAGGAGAGGATCTGCGTGCGACGAAGAGAGGAGAGGAGCTACGTCCGACGACGATTTGAGGTAGATTTGTGTGTATATGTTGATGATTTGAGGTAGATTTGTGTGTATATGTTGATTTGAGGTAGATTTGCTGCGTTTCTTCGAAGTTTCTTCGAAGTCTCTTCGGCGCCGGTCACATTTCCGCGGCGTGCAGGCAATTTTGGCCTGGACGCCAAAAAAAAAAAAAATTGGAAAACTAACTGAGACATGTTGTGTGGGTTATTATATTGCAGGTTGGTGAATTACTCTCAACTATCAGAATGCAATCCCGGATTAAGAAATTGACCTCCAAGCGTGGGAAGGCAACGATGGAGGCAGTTGAACCTGTTCAAACTGCGGCGTTCGAAGCCGATGTAGTGGCGGCGGTGGAAGAAACCGCTGAGCCTGAAGAAGGAGAAGCCGGCTGCTCCAGCGACCCGACCCAACCCGTTCAAGTGGGTTCAAGGTCGAAACTATATTGGAACCGGAATTGCAAAGCACGGTTCGTAGAAGATATCCAACGCCGTACCATTATTGTGTCCAAGATAGTAGATTTGGACTCATTCGCAGAGATGGGAATTGATCGTATGCTTGAGGCTGCTGGGTTAGCCGGGTTGTGCCGGATGAGGGGCAGTTATTGCGAGCGAGTTATACGATTGTTCTATGCAAATCTGAGCATCTCCACCCAACCCTTAGAGGTGCACACATATATTTTTGGACATGAGGTCAGGTTCACGGCCAATGATGTGAACATTATGCTTGGATGTGTCTTGGAGGAGCCAAGCGATGAATATTATCAGATGTCTCGGGCGCCACCATTTGTCAAACAAGGACGTGGGTTAGAGGTGATTAGATTGTTGCATCAGGATCCCGAGGTTGCCGAGTACAGCAAGCCAAAGGGCAAGGAGTTGAATGCCTTAGCCCGATTGATCCATCTGATAATGACGTACACAATTTTGCCTCGGAATGGGCATCGAGACCTTGTTACCAGCATGGATCTCTACATGCTAGAGAAGGTGTTCACGGGACAAAAGGTGGACATCGGATATATCATCCTGAGCCACATGCAAGAGGTGCTCAACAACTCAGCGAAGTCACTGCCGTACAACTGACTCATCCAGAGTATCGTTGAGCAGTTAGGGGTCCCCATCCCGGAGACGGAACCTAGAATTGAAGAGTCCGTCAATGACATTTACAACAATTCATTAGTGGACCGAATGAGGATCACCCAAACTGGAGGGGAATGGATTCGCAAGTCAAAGAAGGAAGCAAGACATCCACCCCGGTCAGAGCCAAGGCATTCAGTCCCGTTTCCTGAACAACCTCCTCCTCCTCAGGCATCTCATTTTAGTTCGATGCCTGATGAGACGTTCGCTTGGATGAGCAGGATGGAGGAGCTCCACCATATGTCCATGACCCACATGCAAAAAATGCAAGAGCAGCTGCAAATGCAACAGGTCCAAATACAAGAAGCGGCCAAGCTCGCAGAAGATAGGTGGGCCATAGCACAACAATGGCATATGCAATCTGCCGAGTGGCATCGTGACATGGTGGCAGCCCTGAACCCAGGTGACAGGCGATCACCCCATTTTGCATCCGCGTCATCCTCCTCAGACGCACCTGATACGACATTCCTTTTTTGTGCAGGATGTACGAGAGTAGCTTTGGGGGAGTAAAGAAACAAGGCATATTATGTCAAAATTTTTAAAAAATTATGAAGTCAGGTCAATTGATTAGTTGTAACGCCCCTGGAATTGAAAAAAAAAACATTAACTTAGTAACCCAAAACTTTGAATTTGCAAAACTTCTTTTTATATCAGAAAAACACAACTTTACATCAGTGCCATTTCACTGTCATCTACATTTGTCGAAAGAAAAAACAATTGTATCACGGCAGGTTAAGGTCCACATTTGTGTACGTTTGTGTGGGAGGACCTTCCGTACCAGACTCCTGTAGATCACATTGAAAAGGAAATGAGCATATTTCAAATAACAATTGAAAGCATAACGTGATAATGCACGGACCTGCGTCCCATGAACTATATCAGGAACTCTGAACCCCATAAAGGTGTCCTCCGACCTTCCTCTGCCGCCTCTGCCTCTCCCTGTGTTGCCACTGCCAGCCCCTGCACTGGATTGGCCTCCCCCTTCGCACGTGCGGGCATTGTGCCCCACACTACCACACCGCCCACACGTGACGCTCAAATGTCTTCTGCTTAGCACTGTCCGGCTGGGGGCCTCGTCCACATCCCGTATTCGACGGACGCGCGGCCTTCCTGGAAGCCTTTTAAAAGGCGGTGGGATAATTGGATCAAGATTCGTCACAGGAAGCCACTCGATTGGTCCATTAAGGGGGCGGAGAAAGTGGGAGTACATCACCATGTATGTTTCCCGGTGATAGCACCAATGCACAAAATCCTCAGGAGATCTCCTCATGAAGTGAATGCACGGGATTGCATGCACACACGGGATGCCGGTCAACTCCCACCGGTAACATGTACAGGTACACCTTTCCAAATCAACAGCGTACATGTCGGTACCGTTGCTGACCTCAAACTGGGCAGCTCCTGCAAACTGAGGGCTCCAATTTCTACTGGCATGTTGTACTTTGGCGAGGCGGTTGCTGATCATTGGACACAACCGTTCGGTCGACTGAGCCATCTTTTCATATTTTTTGACGATCCTACCCATGATGCCCTTTCGAATGATCTCGAACATACTTAGAATAGGTTTGTCCCGGGGGGGTAGGATGCAGGCATTGAAGGACTCGCTGAGGTTGTTGAGGCTTATGTCGCACTTTGGGATCGAAGAGAAGGCATGTTTGGCCCAGCATGTCGCCTCTATTCCATGTAAATAGTCATGGGCCGCCAGGTCAAGGACACGTAACTTGGCCATCTCTTTCTCAAATTGCCTCACTGTTGTGGCTCTTGATGCAGCCCACATTGCATCTTTCAACAACTTGCCTTTAAATTGTTTTTGAAAATTGGCATACAGGTGTCGGATGCAAAACCGCTGGTCTGCTTGCCATGCCACATCTCTCACAGCTGGCACTAGTCCCTGCAAAGATGCATAATATGAGACAGACATTGGTAATATATGACAAACATAAACACATAATGCAAAAGCAGTGCATAACACCTTACCTTTTGTCGATCAGAAATAATCGTCCACCCATTGCCAGAAGGGGTGTTTAGATCGTCCAGCAACAATTCTAGAAACCACCTCCATGAAGCCCTATTTTCTGCTTCAACGACTGCTACAGCAATCAGGTACATACCATCGTTCCCGTCGATGGTGACAGCAGTAAGCAGTTGCCCCGGAGTCGCTCCCTTCAAGTGGCAGCCATCTAAACAAATAACAGGTCTACCACCATTCAGCACTGCCCTTTTGCATGCATCCAAGCACATGTACATCCTTTTAAATACACTCATATCGAGGTCAACACGCAGTGAACTTCCGGGATTCGACCTCCGAATCTCCTCAGCATAGGACCATATGAGCTTGTATTGCTCATTGGCATCCCCTTCGTTAATTTTCTTAGCCGCATTTCTTGCCCTTCTAGCAAGGCTGGAAGTAATGTTGACGTTGAAGTCCTTCCTGACAGTCTCAATTATGGAAGATATGGCCCAGTCGGCCTGACTTTTAAATCTGTCCAAGTAATGCGTTGCCACCCATTTGGCTGTGGCATGGCGGCTTTCCATTTGTCTGGAGCATGTGTGAACGTCGTTGTACATCTTTATTTGAAACGTCATTTCATTTTTTATTTGTGAGGCGTGCAGCCGCCACATGCACCCTTCTTGACAAGCAGCGCTCAATCGATGCGCATCACTGTGGGTGAATTTTATCCCGTACCCATTATCCATTGCATAATCAACAATTTCTTCTCTAATTTTATTCAAGGAACTATATTTTTTGCCTAGCCCCATACCAACAAATGTGCACTCTGCTTCTGGTTGGCGTCTCAATCTACTCTCTACCATGTCCATCTCTTCATCACTAGTGGATTGACATGCTGATCGGAGTTCCTCATCGTCCTCTTCGTTTAAATTTGCTGAGACAGAATGCAAAATAATAGCAACTTCGTTTCCAAAGCCACGTACCTCCTTATTGGCCAATAATGTCTCTGAAGGGCCCACTTCAGCTTCACGGTTAATACCACCTTCTGTAACACTTCAAGATGCCATTTTTTCCAACAAATTCTTCAACTTTTCCAAAATCTCTTTCTCTACTCGCTTCAGCGCAGCTCAGACTTCTCTAGGGTTAGCTAATAAGGGAAAACGATAGAATACATGCGAATATCGCAGACCACTCGGATTATGTATTCTGCTGAATTAATTCACCTGACTTAACAGAGGGACGCAAATGGCCTGGAGGCAAATTGTCTGAACGCCGCGGCGTCCAGGCCAGAAATTGCCTAGACGCCGCGGCGTGCAGGCCAAAATTGCCTGGACGCCGGGCCATCAGCTTTTTTTTACGGACAGCGATGGTGCATTTGTCATTTTCACATACGTTGGTGGTTAACTTGTTAGAAAACATACCACAGTGGTTGACTTGTCATTGATCGCAAACCACGATGGTTGATTTGTCATTTTCCCTACATTATATACACACACTTCCCACTTTACAATTTATTTATTTTTAGTGTAGACTAAGTATTTGCAAGTAAATAATATTATATTTACCCTCGTTTTACTACTTTAAACAGTTTATAGGGCGTGTATTTTGCATTTAGGCAACTGGGTGTTGAGAAAAAAGTGGAAGAGAGAGAGAGACAGAGGGAGAGAGATGCGACTGTTAATCAGTGATTTTGAGTAATTAGGAAAGAGAGAGAAGGAGGTGACTGTTAATTTAGAAAATTCCAATTATGGTAAGTTAATTAATGTGTAATTAAATAATGAAATCATAATTATTCCCTGAGTTGTGAGGATATAGGATTTTCAGAACCTATAAATATGACAAGAACAGACTGCGGAGGTATTGTCTTGTTTTGTACTTGTTCTCTAACAGCTGTTGAAGAACTCTTCTTTCTTCCTCACAGCAACTCAGAAAAATTTCCGGCTGTCGCCAATCACTGGAATTCGTCGCTGAAAAAGGTTTACAATATAACACTATGAATGTGTATAATATGGTCAAATATGTCACGCATGTGTATAATATATAGTCTTTTTGCTGTGCAGATTTAGCTTTACTTTGTAAGATGGGCAGAGGAAAGTTGGCGATGCAGCTCATAACCAAGGAGAAAGCACGAACATTGACTTTCCAAAAGAGGAAAAAAAGCCTTTTTAAGAAAGCTTTCGAACTATCCATTCTTTGCGACGTTGATGTATGCGTGATCATCAACAGGTTTCTAAATGCCAACACATCAAAAGCCAGAGCCGAGTCTGAGACTTGGCCGGAGAATTTGGTCGATATAGGACGGATTATAGCCAACTATGAGGCCAAGAGTTTGAGCAAACGGTGCAACACTGCTTCGAATTTATCGACGTTTTTCTTAGACAGACAAAGTAATGCCGATAACAACGCACAATCAGTAGACAAGATGGCTATCAAAGCCAAGTTTCCAGATTGGGATAATCGCATAGATTGTTTCTCAGGCGAACAGCTGTTTGAACTTTTAAACGGGATTGACCAGAAAATCATGGTGGTTGATCAGAGATTGAACACTCTCCGGACGATGCAGAGTCAACAATTCTCCATCGTCGATCAATACTCCGGGCCGGAACAACTAACCAACCAAACTTCTAGTTTCCAGTCCGACTACCAAAATTTCTGGTTTGATTGGGTGAATGAATGCCCAGAAACTGAAAGCAATTTAGGAGTTTTGGACAATGAAATGCTTCAACCTCAAATGGAGTTACCCTTGCAGCTCATCGAGTATCCTACAGCAGTCACTCCCCTGCAAACCTGGCTTCCACCCCTCCTCCCTTCTCATCCATCCATACCAAGGATGCCTTTTCTTCCCCAGTGTCATACTCCATGGTCAGACTTGATCAATGGTGGTTATTATCAGATGATGGACGATGAATATGAAGAAAGACTTTCTACCATGAATGACTTTTGTAATTTCTGAGGTATTTAAAGGTTCAGCCTTTTTTCTTTCTGTACCCCAGCCTTTTTACTACACAAATTTAATAGAACAATGAACATTATACAGTCATTAATTTCTTTTACATATTGCAAGTCTGTCTGTATGCGACACATGATGGAACAACTCGAAAAGCATTGTTAATCAGCCATAAACACACTTATTTCTCACTCACACACAAATATTACCATACATACTACAATTTGAGAATTACCTCCCACCAGACTCGCCCCAAGCTTACGCTCTGCGGAAAGCTACCAAAGTAAAGTGCACCTGCAGGGTACCTTCTCGTCCATTTCCTTAATCTGTCAACAAATATGTTGCTCATGCAATAGAGCCTGCCTGTTCGCACAGGTCCAGAAGGTCTAGGGTCTGCATTCGTTTTTACGTTGAAAACAACGAAAAGACACAAGTATCAGAAATCACAAGCTCTAGAGAAAATCATGCAATTTGAAGAGCAATCAATCACATGAAAATTATAGTGAAATTGGTTATTCAATTGTGATATTGTGGGAAATTAACGCATCTTTTGTTGCGCGTACCTCTGGAATTGAGAGCTCAAGTCGAAACTTGGGGCCATCGTAATGGTGCAGTACTGGTCTAAAGGCATCTTCTTCAAGAGCTTTGCAGAGCTTTCTAATACGGATCCTAACCTATTGATCAAAAGGAAAAAAATATTAGATTTGAAAAATTTGATACCTTCCAGTCACCTCATAGAAAAGATAACAAATTCATCTGTTATATTATAAATTCTACCTGAGCAGGAAACCTGGATTCTCCTTTACATTTTTTATCTTCCCAAGCAGTTGGATCTATGTTAGAACCCCCAAAACTTGATGCCTGCAGACCTCCCATTAAGAAGGAATAAATGTAACAGCAAAACTTAAGCCAATAACAGATGAGCTCTGATAGGAACTCCGTCCCAAAAAGGGAACAAATGAAATATATATATATATATAAATAAGAGAAATTGTAACAGATAGGGAGATGAATCACAAACCTCAAAAATTCCATGCAACTGATGGGTCGTGTAATTATACAGAAACAGAGGTAAGCCTGGTGTTATTGCCCGGACTGAATCCCGATATCTTGGAGGTAAACCTGCCAAAATAACAGAGGGTGAATGGCATAAAATACACGACTGCATTAGTTAGTATCCCCAATGAAACCATAAATATGAGTATAGCAACGAAAATTTTAATTGAGTACCAAAAAGCTGTCTCTTTAAATCTTCCTGCATCGTGTCATTGTTACACACAAAGATATATCCCCCAAGCACCTCGTTCCTAGGTAGTGTCTCCGTGGCAGGCAAGGTCTTGAACCTTTTTTCATTTGTACTAGAGTTGGCATGTTCATTGTTGCTGCCATTGCTATTGTTGCTAGGCTCTTTCATGATGTGGTTATTTCCACTGTACTTGTTACTAGTCATATTTCCCATAAGATTAGCATTGTTTTTCGGATAGACAGCATTCATGTTGTAAATACTATTCCCAAATGAACCTTTCCCAATGTTTTCAGATATTTTTGATTCTAAGCTCAACAAGTTAAAGTTAAGGCTGTCAAACTTGTTATCCTCCTGAAATCCAGACTTCTCCCTAGGCTTGATATCAAGGGGCCCCTTTGTAAAATCGAGGTTATTCATGCGCTCACCTTTTATTCTTGTCTGTTCAGCCAATTTGGAAGCAGCCACTAACCATTTGTGATCCTCTGAGACTTTAGATTGACCTCGGAGCTCATCTCCCAACTGCCAAAAGCTATCCATTTTGCAAATATATTGAGGGAGACACAAATAACAAGAGCTTCTTTCACGCTTGAGAGGGCTATAAATGAGGAAATAAATGAAAACAATTAGAAAACAGATGAAGAAATTAAATATTTTCTTTAAATATAAATATAAGAAACCAACTCCAGAAACAAGGGAAAAAAACGAACCTTCTTTAAAACGACTAAAGGGGAAAACCCAATAAAATTTCAATGATTCCAAAGTAAAATCAGATCACAAAAGAAAATTGATTAGATAATAAAAAAAACTAAATAATGAACCGAATCCTCTGTAACATCGAGCAATTTGTTTTTTAAAAACAGCAAACTCTCCCAATCAACTTCGTTTCAACTGTTCTAGAAAATACAATCTGTTTCCAAAAAAGAGGAGCCCGAAATGGCAGCACTTCAATTCAGCCCACCCACTATGGATATGTTTAGATTAATGCATGATAAAAATGAAATTTTGTATACTGCTCCGACCAAGGTGCAAGATATATCGTTTCAAGGCTTAACCTTAAATTTCCACGATTTTTCCACCAGAAAATAGAATAGCAACGTCTGTACAGTGACAGAATGGACCATTTTTACCAATATACTTCAAGTCTTAAGGTAAAATACACCAATCAAATCAGGTCCTTCAATGTTTACGGCGTAGAACATCGATGTGTCTTACTCAGAAGAACAAGTACTGCCAAATTATACAACTACAAGCTAAACCAGCAGAGAAAAATTCAAGATTTAACTCAAAAGCCAAGAAGTAAAGCCTAGATTCGATGACTACAAGAACATCGGAAGCCCTATATTTAGGGATCGGAGAGAGCAGGAGCAAGCGTACCTTTTATCAGCTTTGCAGAAACACCGGGCGAGAAAACAAAGGACAGAAGCAGGTGGAGTTTCACTGTATATATAGAGACCGAAATGCCGGAAATGCCGGTGAAATATTCCCAAACCACATCTTTGCCACTGTCCACGTGTAGCTCGATAAAATTTAAAAAATTGAGTGAATATTTAATGCTTTCACATGATTGGCCAGCCAAAAGTGTGACCGAGTCCAAATATGACATATCTATCTTGTCTAAAGTGGGCAAAATGCACCCTCAATTTAAATTAGGAGATTTAAATATTATCTAAAATCTCCTTTAATCCGACCATTAAATTTAACACCTATGTATGATGATGGCTAAGAAACAATAATTTGTCACGAATTATTGTTCAAAAAAATCGTTAAATTTAACTCGTATTGTATGATATGATAGTTAAGAAAAAATAAATTGTATTCAATAATCCAAATTGAGTTCTAATAGAAAAAACAAAAAGAAAGCGGAAAAAATTTAGCTTAGTTTTATCTCTTTTTATATTCGTATCTAAATCAAGTTGAGAGTCACTAAAATGCCTCAAATTTCTCCAACGTTACGTTGTTAATCTTAGACCTGTGATTGTATAAATTAAAGTTTGGAGTGACCCAAATTCTATTTGAGTCGAGAAAGTGGGTCTGGACGGCATTGTAAATCTTATTTAGAATTATGTTTTCTCTACAAATTCATGTAAGATAAAGTCAAAAAACTTTCATTTATATTCGATCTTCATATGATAGATTTACCTTTTGCCTATAGTTTTTTTTTTTTTTTCTCAAAATAGTTTTTCCATTTAAATCTTGGTGTTCCAATTTTGTATTTTATTTTTTTGTTTCGTTGTTTGATTTTTTAAAAAACTCCGAACTTCAGGCCCTCAGTTGCAAGTCTGATCTATTATCGACTATAACTGAAAGTTGTTTGACGTGCATAAAAATATCGTCACATGACACATTTAGTTAAATTTAAACCATTTAAAAATCAAATTAAAAACTATAAAATTTAAACTTATACCAACTAAATTGAAATGCTTTGTTTTTTTTTAAGTCAAGACAAATAGTCTTCTATGCTTTATATAAATTAAAAACTAAGAAAATTTGTAAAACTCATGCATGACTCGTGAGCTTGACCCGTCAACCTCGTCCAATGTATTTATCTTTGTGGTTTTTATTTAGTGTTGGATTAGCAAGTCGTGCCAAACTTTTTGGCAATTGGGTCATTTAATTCTACAAAATTCAAACTTTTGAATTTTAGAGTAATAATATAATTTATCTGCAGGATTAAGGAGTAATTTACAACAGACACGTTAATTTGATCGCCTTGTTTTCTTCGAGCACGCTCGTAAGAATGCCGAAGCTACTTTCGTAAAGAACCCCTTGGATGCCGATGTTCGTTTTCTTCTTATTTAGTTCCATTTCTCTGCATCTCCTTCACTGGTTCAATGCTTTGAGTAGCGTTCTTCTTTGTTCTTAGCTAAGCTACTTTTTTAGTGTTCGTGACGAGCAGGACAGAAAGAGGCTTTTTGTTTTTCATGATTATCAGCTACCTTCTTTTCCTTTTCATTTTTTTGGGTATTTTATGATCATTGACCATTATTGTTGTTATTAGTATTTGTAGAACTTGACGAGTTGTAGTGGTGCTCTATTGGAATTATCTCAATTTCAGACTGTCCCGGAATCGAAGAAGATGATTGAAGGTGATTTTTTTTCTTCTTCTTTCCTTTTTGGGGTCCAACTATGTTTATCTTAAGAGGACGTATTTCGGTGGATTAAACCGATCCAGTGAAATTAATCTGGTCGCCAGACACCTTTCTGCAAGATAACATAGTATCGTGAATTAATTAGCTTTTCGCTGTGGGTTGGCTATGTTAAGTCTGTATGTAGTTCATGTTAATTAGAATCAGCAAGCAAGTTATTAAATTAACATGGCGAGAAGGAAACTAGTTCTTCTCTAGTAATGTATCTCTTTGAGGCATCCCTCTCTCCTTTAGAGTGAGGAAATGAGGAAGAATCTTTCAAATGAGGACGCTGAAGGATGCCTAGATTTATCGTGACGAGCTTCAACATCTTGACTACTGGTTATCAGATGTCCGATTTTGGCTGTCAATTCACTATCCATCTGGCTTTAGTAGAATTGATCTTAGGGGACAAATCTTATGTGGTCTCATAGTGGTGCTCCATAGAATGAGGTTTGATGTTGAGCAGCTAGAGGAAATTATGTTGGTAACAGACACTGTCCATCAGGATGGTTAAACTTGATGTAGATCTGCTGCTTAGATATAAAGTCATTATACTTTTTTGGCTAGTTTTGAATTGTGGACCTAAAAGATGGCCTCTAAGTCGCAAACCTTGACTGCCACCTCATTTAAAAAGGCTTCTTAGGTTGAATCTTAACTTTGGTTGATTAGATGGGGAAAGTACCTGTTACATGTCCTCCCGAGACTGAGTTTATAACTTCTTATGGTAAATGTTTTTACATATTTGTTAGTTTGACTCAAGTATGTTTTTCTGTAAGTGATTGAAGTATTCTTTTGTAGTTAGAACAGTTAAACTGTGAGTATCCAATTGATCATGGTTTGATTTAGATGCAACATCGAAGCTCGAGGATGCCTCGTTGGTGAATTCCAAAAAGCAGGATACACTTTGGTGTCTGGGAAATGCTCACACTCTTTTAGATAATGTCTTCTATCCGTTTTGAAATTTTGGAAATAGAAACCGTTGGATGGATTAGAGTTGTCATTCTTCAGATTATGAGCAATGCAAATGACTACTGGCTTATATGTAGATATACGTATTTAGCTTTTATTTGATGTACGCATTCCTTGCTTCTTGTTTCTTATGTGGTTTCCGCTGAGAATAGTGTAGAGAAGTACCCTTATGGAGCGTTCGCAATGAAACATCAATAGACATTTTAATCCATAGCCCACCCACAGTGGCACCTGCTCTCTTCTTCTCTACCATTGCGGTAAATCTGTTTCTACACTACAGATTCGTAGTACTAAGTTGGATCACACAACAAACAGGATGCTAGGCTTTCAATCCTAAAGTTATTAAGGATTTTTCGTCACCAAGGCAAAAATTGAGAGTTAAAACGCTTGAACCCGGTTAATTTGAGAAGCAATGCAAGAAATGGACACGAGAAGGGCATCAATAGCTTTATTCTTCAGAGATGTTGCTGGCGTGGCGTGCAGGTTCTCTATCTGGAGATCAGAAGCCAATCAATGCAGTCAAATTAGAGTATTTCCAAATCTCGTTCCACTAAACAAATGGCTTCAACAGTCTCGGTGAAGCTCAAGTTTGACATAACACAAATTCAAATGCATATGGCAATGCCTTTGTATGGCTGCAAAGCCGCACATTCTGTCTCTATCTGTACATTGTGATTGCTAAGACAGCACAAATTTTCTGGGGTTATAATTTTATCAAAGGACAAACTTTTTCTTCCCCTCTAAATATCTACTTTTACACCTTACCATATCAATCGTCCGTACCAAAGTAACGATCGCCAAACTCACCCAGACCGGGAATGACACGGAATTCTTCATTCAATCCAGCGTCTATTTCTGAAGTGACAATTTTTAAGGATGGAAATTGTCTAAAAACACAATGGATGCCCTCGGGAGCCTGGAGATGATGGACACAATGTCAAAATCAATATATCTAAGGATCAGCACAAGTATATATGAAGGGAAAACAAAAATCAACTATGACTCACGGATATTAGGTTAAGAAATATAATGTGCGCTTCCGGAACACCCTTTTGTATTAAAAGCTTAATTGCTTGGTTGGCAGAGTTACCTACAAGAAATTAGTGAAGGAAGCATTGCAAGCATCATGAAGACTACATCTTTAATGGCCCATGCCATTGAAATGTGCAAATGACAGCATATCGCAGCTGAAATTTTTCGAAATGTGCCCTGACCATGCAAATATTATTTTCTACACTACTATCAACAAGCAAGAAGAAGAATGTTCATAAGCAATTGGTGAAAATTATTAGAGTAAAAGATAACTTTCCTCCTCAGAATTTCTTCTTTAATTTATTTGTAGCAGCAGCTAAGGTTGAGTATTCTCTAAAATTCAGGAATATTATTATATCCCGCACAAAATTTCTACATACAAGTTGGCGCAACTCAATCCATCTAGAAATCATGATTCAAAGGGTTTCAATTTTCAATAGAAAAGATCAAACACTGTAACCAATATCTACGACACTCAAGTTATTCATGCAAAGAGCAGAAAAAAGTCAATCTTTTAAACAATGAATGAGATATAATTTCGAGGAAACTATAAAAAAATACCTGTAGCCAGAACAGGGTCAAGAAGCAAGACATGACGTTCTGATATATCCTTTGGTAGTTTTTCATATATAAGCTGTTTAAGTCGAAACAGAAGACCTTCATTAAGTTAGTTTATCAAATTCACTTATTAAAAAAGTTCTATTGCAAAGACGATATTTCATAAGAAAAGGTGACTGTACCTGCTTCCCATTGTCTCCATCACGGTGAATAAGAATCTTTCCAATTTTTATACCCTTGCAGCATGCACGCAATGCATTTTCCATGCTTTCACCACTATAAATTAGGAGAATATTTCGTTAAAAGAAAATTAGAATAAAAGAGTTTCATAGCAGCAATTTGGATAAAATGCTCAAAATTAAAGTCAGGATTTCACCTATAGTTAATAGAAATTTGGAAATAACAGGCTGCTGAAAGCTAAAACATTTTTGATTAGATGCCCGAAATTAAAGTCTAGCATTATATCAAGGGTCAAGCAATAGACGAAACTGGCTAAACTTCACTCTTTTTCCAAGATCTAGAACAATGAAAACCAATACGTGATCAGTACTCACCTTCGAATAATTGAAACTCCACATAATTTCTTACAAAAATCAACACCGGGATATTCAGAACCTGAAAAAACGTAGTTTGTTTATCAGTAGAAAAGAAATGATCCAAAAATGAAAGGATCATATTATTTGAGAAAGAACACATTTCTTCTAACCGTTGCATAGTTTTCCATTCATTCAAAAGACAAATTTATATAATAGAAGATGATGAAGGACAAGGTGGTCGCCAAGCCTATAAGCACGTGATTTTTTAATATTTGAGATCTTCTTAATATTTTATCTTATTTATTATTTTCTTATATATTTTGTTCGTTTTAATTTTTTAGATAGATTTTATCTTGTTCAATAAAAAATTATTTTATCTTACGTGGAATTTCAAATCATAACTCAAATTCTATTTAAAGAATTATAGCAAACATTAAAAAAAATTTTACAATTTTTTATATTTAATTATTCTTTTTTCCTGAGAATTATTTCTTTAGTGTTTTTTAATTCCCTGTTTCGATTATGAAACAAAACGTCTATTGCACCAAATTGATATCAGAGCAAAGATTTTCACCTCGATAGCTGACATATATTCAAGTGGGCAACGAATAACGATTTGACATCATTGATCAACAATTTTAAAAAATAGAACGAGAGATCGGTGAAATTCACGAAACCCTTCACAATTTTCCGCAGATGATAACTGCGTCAATTAACAAAGTGTGACAACATCATAGGGCTCAAAGATTTGATTTTGCGAATCAGTCGAAAGACGAGAAAACGATAAACAGTGGAAAAATAATAATAATCAAAATACTATGGCAAACTTTAATATGACCGAGGAAGGCAACCACTCATTTAGGGTTTGGTCTGCTGTTGGCTTATCCAGATTGATCGGACAGAGTCGTTAGACGAGACCCACAAACATCGCAGACTACGGCTCGACGTGGAAAAGGAATTAGCAGTGCCGATCGTCATGAATGAAAAAGCGAACGCGTACACCGCGCCGAGAGTCGAGCAGCAGCGACCCCTCGACAACCCACAATACCACCAACTGACCGTGATGAACGTCTGGACAACGAAGACTCACGTGGAGGTGGTCGGAAATCGCGACTCCCTTCAGCACGATCCAACAGTCCAAGAAACCGCTGGGTTTCGCACTGTTAGCAGAGCATTTTCAGCTCACACATTAGCAATGAAATATTTCTAACAAACTCTATAACAAACTTTAGTCTAGAACGTTCCTCTAGCATATATAAGCTATATTCTCTTATTTATACATAAGCTTTACAAACTAGAATCATTAATCTTCTACTTGATTTCCTTTTCTAATTTGGTATAAGAGCCAGCCGAATGGCTTCCTCCAGCACTACCTCCTCTCCTCAAGCTTAATTCATCCCTCCCACCGTCCCATCTCTTCCTTCCTTCAATCAATCTCTTACAGTGAAGGTCGATTCCACAAACTATCTAATCTAGAAAAACCAACTTCTTAATGTTATAATTGCCAATGATCTGGAAGCTTTTTTAGATAGTTCCTCTCCCCCTCCTCCGCCCTTCCTTGACCTTTCCAACCTTCAACCCAATTTGGCCTTCACTATACGGCAATGTTATGACAAGCTCCTTCTCAGTTGGTTCTAGACATGACAAACGAGCCGAGCCTGGAAAAGTCTAGCTCGTTGGCTCATCGAGCCTGCCAAGCTTAACGAGTTGAGTTTAACGATCCGAGTCTAACGAGACGAGCCTAACGAGCTTTTCCTAAAAAAATTTCAACCCGAGCCAGCTCACGAGCCACAAGCCGAGCCTAACGAGCCAAATATATATAAATAATATTATTTTATATAAATTATTTTAAATATTATACTATTAAAAACTATAATGAAATATAAAAATATAGGTATATAATTAATTATAAATTTGAAAACGAGGAATTGAGTAGAAAAGCTCTTGTATTTATCGCGTGAACTGCTGTTTCTTTTATTTTGATTAATTTTTTTTTCTCATCGACTAATAGTTTAGAGCCTTGTAAATTGAGAAAGGTTTGGTCTTTTGAGTAATCAACCCCAAAAAACTCATTTTCCAAAAACCATGTGGAGTGATGAGTCCCACAAATTCTACATACACACTAGTGTCCACAAACTCAGATATTATACTCATCTCTCTCTCTCTCTTTTCTTTAGATCTCTCTGTCGACAAGCAGATGAGCTACCAGCTGCAACAGGGGTTTCATCAACAGCTGCATCAACTTCAACCAGAAGATCAATGATTTCACTGCAATCGCAGCCAATAACAGAGTATTTAAAACTAAAATCAAGAGAATCATAGCTTGAAAGACAAAAAAGAGTAATAAGGTACAGGATTCATGGTCGAGCTGGTCAAGAAGCAAATCTATGGCGTCGTCTTCGGCACCACGGAACCGGCAAGCAAAGGAGAGGATATCGTCTAAGGCATCCACTTTGAGGCTATATCCCCTAATCTTTGATTTCCGCTGCACCTTCCTTCCCAAAGCCAATTCCTCTATTTTCTCTCGATTTGAACACTGCGGCTATGGCTGTGAAATGAATGTGATGGGATGAGATCATTGGGACTGTGGCCAACGAGTGGCGGCCGGGCTCGTGAGCCCCAGTTTTCGAGCTCGGCTCGGCCTGCCTTCCGGGCTCGGGCAGAGCCCGCTCGGTTACTGTAGCGAGCCGAGCTCAGCTTGACCCGCTACAGTAATGGGCCGAGCGGGCGGGCTGGCTCGTTGGTTCTATGCCTCTCTGTCGGACTCCTTACTGTCTCAAATAGTTTGCTATTCGTCTTCTTCGAAAGTATGAAATGCTCTAGCTCGCATCTTCTCCTCTACATCTCTAGCAAAACTCATAGAAATTCGTAGTTAGCTTCATAATATCTTTAAGAATGGTAACTCTGCTTCAAAATATATCTAGAAAATCAAATCATTGGACAATACTCTGCAAGCTATTGGCGAGCCTATTTCTGCAAAAGATCATCTCTTGTATTTGCATGGAGGTTTAGGCACTGAGTACAATGCCTTCGTGACGTCCATTACAAACCAGTCCAAACCATGCTTCCACTGCCAATGGTACGTCCTTTCACATTTCTGCCTTCGAGAACTCTTCTCTTCCCCTACAGTCATCATCTCTGTCTCTCCTTAATATTTTCCATTCCCCTTCCATTACCAATAAATTGATTAGTGTGCATCGTTTGTGTTGATAATAATGTTTTTGTTGAATTTCATTTGACATTTTTTCTTGTCAAGGATCGCTGTTCAAAGACGATCCTTTTCCGCGGTGAAGTTTGCCATGGTCTCTATTCTATTCCAGCTCTTCAGTCCTCCTCTCCTATGGTGTTGCTCACTTCATCGTCCCCATCTGTTGCTTGCTGGCACTCCAGACTTGGACATCCTCATATGTAGTGTCTCAAGCGTTGATTACTATTGTGTTTTGTTTCTTCAAATTTTCAGTGTACTGCTTGTGATGTTAGTAAATCCCATCGCCTTCTGTTTTCCAATTCTTTATCTCGTGCATCTTCACCATTTGAACTCATTCATTCTGATCTTTGGGGTCCATCTCCAGAAAACTCAATCTCTACAGCTCGTTCCTTTCTGTTATTCATTGACGATTACAACCATTTTTCTTGGTTCTACACACTTAAAACGAAGGATGAAGTTCATTCCATTTCCATTCAATTCTATAATTTAACTCTAAAACAATTTCACGTTTCCATTAAATCACTCCAATCTGACTGGGGTGGTGAGTTTCGTGCTCTCACACCCTTTCTCGCTTCCAAAGGTATTACACATCGCGTTTCTTGTTCTTATACTCCTGTTCAGAATGACAGAGTCGAATGCAAAAATAGACATGTGGTTGAAATTAGTCTCTCCTTGCTGCATCATTCCAGCCTTCCAATTCGTTTTTGGCCTTATGCATTTGCCATAGCTACCTTCCTTATAAACAAACTTCTCACCCTTGTTCTTTCCAATATTTCTCCCTTTCAATGCCTATTTAATCGTTTACCTGATTATCTTTCTCTTAGGGTTTTTGGATGCCTCGGTTTTCCGTGTCTTCGTCCTTATAGACCACAAAAACTCCTCCTTCATTCCTCCATTTGTGTTTTTCTTGGATACAATAATTCTCACAAAGGATATCTATGTTTTGATATTCATAATTAACATCAATATATCAGCCGACATGTCGTCTTTTACGAAAACCAGTTTCCTTTTTCAACACATTTACCTCAGTCTATGCATACTCACTCTTTTACTCTTGTTACTATCTCATTTCCAGCTCACCTTTCCAGCTCTACTCTCCAACACGTGTCCCCTTCATCCACTAGTTCCCTTGCCTCGTCCTCTTCTTCTCCTCCCTTCCAGCCACCTATTTCTCCTACCCTTCCTCTTGTTTCTTGTCCTCTTACAGTTAGGGGTGTGCACGGTCCGGTTCGGTACCGGTTTCACAGTAAACCGTACCGCACCGGTGGGTACCGATTTGAAAAATTCAAGACCGGTACCGGTATCGGTATCGTTGGAGTCTGGTACCGGACCGGTTTTTCGGTACCGGTTCCGGTTCGGTGCCCGTCCGTACCGAAGTTTAAAAAAAATTTAAACAGTTTTTTTAATATGTCCAAAACATATTCATAACTATCGTTGCATAATTGGTATTCCAATCTCGAAGACGAGGAAACACATTCCATGCTTTCTTCTTTCTACCTATCAAAGCTTCCAAATTCTCCATATCTACAAGGTGAAGCCTGTCAAGGCTTGGCAGAACAAAGGAAGAAAAAGATGAAGTAGAACCAACTCTCCTACCGCATTGCAACCAGTAATTATACAGTCTCTCAAATCCATTGCAGAATTCAAAAATGCTAAAGCACATAAATAAGAACAAAACAAAAATCACAATTAAGGTTCATATACTGACCTAGCTGGCGACGGAAGCTGGAAGGGCCAGATCCATAGACGAAATCGGGACTGGCGCGCCGTAGACAGAATCGAGATAGGAGCTCCAGAGACTGAATCAAGACAAGAGCTCGAGACTTCAGACTTGAAAGAGAAGTGGGAGACGAAGTCGGGAGTCGGGACTGGAGCTCGGGACTTGGGAGCTCCGGCGCCGTAGTGGAGACAAAGGCGAGACTGGAGCTCGCGGGAGTCGGGACTGGAGCTCACAGGTGCGGGCTGCAAGGTCATCACTTCAGGGACACGGTGTGAAGTAGAGTGAATTTGCCCTAATTTAAATAGATCCCCAGGCTTCTCGATCCTACGGCTCGGTACCAGTTCTACGTACCGAGGACCGAGTACCAGACCATAAAATTCGGTCCTGTTAAAACAAGAAAGAATTCGGTCCGGTACCGAGGAAACTTGTACCAAACCGGTACCGAAACCGCCGGTTCCGGTCCGGTTCTTCGGTACTAGTTCGGTTCTGCACACCCCTACTTACAGTGACTAATACTCATCAAATGACTACGAGATCCAAATCTGGTATTTTCAAGCCAAAAGTTCTCACTACAGGTATGTTTGATTTTTTTGAACCACAAACATTTCTTCAGGCTTCTAAATTCAGCCATTGGGTGGAGGCTATGCAGCTGGAATTCGATGCCCTAGTATGTAATAAAACTTGGTCCTTGGTTCCTATCCCATTGGCCAAAAAGTCATCGGTTGCAAGTGGATTTTTAAGAGAAAATACAACACCGACGGTTCGCTAAACAGGTTTAAGGCTCGTCTTGTGGCAAAAGGGTATGATCAGATTGAGGGTATTGACTGCACTGAAACGTTCAGTCCTGTTGTGAAGCCCCAAACGATTCGAGTTACACTATCTCTTGCACTCTCATTTGGTTGGGATATAAGACAGTTAGATGTGTCCAATGCTTTTCTTCATGGAGATTTACTGGATACTATTTATAAGGAGAAACTTCGGGGCTTTGAAGACTCATCTCATCCTTCCTTTGTCTACAAGCTTCACAAGTCTTTGTATGGTCTCAAGCAATCCCCCAGAACATGGTATGATAAATTACAGTTTGCTCTAGTGTCTTGGGGATTCACAGTTTCTAAGGTTAATGCTTCAATGTTTTTATTTCGTTCTGGTTCTTCGATTATTATCATGCTCGTTTGTGTTGATGATATTTTATTAGCTGGCAATTCTTCCTCTCTTCTGGACAATTTACTTCAATTCTTGCAAACCAAATTTTCGGTCAAAGATCTTGGTCCTCTTCATATTTTCTGGGCATTCGAGTTACTTGTAATTCTAATGGCTTCCGACTCTGTCAATCTCAATATATTTCGGATCTTCTCTCTAGAGCACGAATGTCAGATTGCAACCAAGTTCCAATTCCGATGGTTTGTGGATCTCTTCTGTCCAAGAATGTTGGAAATCCTCTTCCTAATGGTACTCTTTTCCGTCAGCTTGTCAGTGCTCTGCAGTACTGCACATTGACTAGGCCAGACATTGCATTTGCAATGAACAAAATTTGTCAATTTATGCATGGTCCAACAAATTTCATTGGCAGTATCTAAAGAGGATACTTCGCTATCTTCAGGGTACGCGATTTTTCTCTCTTGTCTTTCATCCTTCTGATTCTTTGAACTTGCGCTGCTTCACAGACTCCAATTGGGCAGCTTGCCCTGATGACCGTTGTAGCACGAGTGTGTATTATATCTTCCTTGGTCGCAATCTAGTGTCTTGGTCTTCCTCTAAACAACATGGGGTTTCACGCTCTAGCATTGAAGCGGAGTACAGAAGCATAGCGAATGGAGCTTCTGAAGTTATTTGGTTACGGTCTTTGCTTCTTGACATGGGTTTTGCTTTCTCCTGCTGTCCGACTATATTCTGTGATAATTCCGGTTTTCCACTCGAAATCAAAACATGTTGAGCTTGACTTCCACTTTGTCTCTGAAAAGGTTGCTAAGAATGAGCTCAAAGTTGAATTCACGCCCTCCTCCTCACAACTCGCTGATGGTCTTACTAAACCACCGTCGATTTCAAAGTTTCAATCCTCTCGGGACAATCTCTGTGTTCTTCGGCCTTGAGATTGCAGGGGGATGATAGTAGAGCATTTCCAGCTCACACATTAGCAATGGAATATTTCTAACAAACTCTGTAACAAACTTTAGTCTAGAACGTTCTTCTAGCATATATAAGCTATATTCTCTTATTTGTACGTAAGCTTTACAAAATAGAATCATTAATCTTCTGCTTGATTTCCTTTTTTGATTCGCACCTACCAACATCGGCCTCATTCGATTCAAGGTCGACCAAGCCTCCCTAAACCCCAACGAGGTTTTCAACATGATGACAGGGGTGATTCCGACGACAGAGATGACTTCGATGAATTTTCCAACAAGCCAGCTAGGGTTTCGACCTACCCAACTTGAAACCCTAACACCTTAAAAAAGAACTGTCTTTTTCCTGTTACATCAATTAAGTGATTATCCTGAGCGAAACTTGCGGAAAAATTTATGACAAGAACTAACTCAGACAATAAATTATTTGGTTGACAAAGAAGATAATTTGAATTTGTCTGAAGACTGCATTTTCACTCAAAGGCCAAATACTCACGAATTCAATGTGAAAATGGATTTACCAAGTTTCAGTAGTCAATGGAAAACATATTGCGATTTGAGAAACCCTAATATGATGGACAACTACAAATTTAAAGCATCAAACTTAATTTTTGAAGTATGAAACACTAAATTCATATTCGATCCAAGAAGAGTTTTTTGCATCTACAAAACTCGAAGACAAGTTTTTTTCCAGAAGAACAAATTGATGCAAGACCATAACTCCGTGATCTTCTAATATTCCCGATCTTTTTAATATTTTATCTTATTTATTATTTTCGTATTTGATTTTATTCATTTTAATTTCTTAGATAGATTTTATCTTTTTCATAGAAGATTTACTCTATCATATTAGAGATTTCAAATCAAGACTCGATTTCTATTTAAAACGTTGTAGTGAATATGATGCAAAATTAAATCCATCAAAAGATATCAAGTTGATGATTAAGAAAACTTTCCTCATCGGTCAAAAATCACATGGAAAGATCATGAATTTAATAACTTCATACAAGGCAAAATTAAAAAAAGGAAAATTACCAAATATATCATCTCTTGAAGACAAAGCAAGCTGCAAGTTACTAAAATCATACATTTGGAAAGTTACTAAAATAGCTTATACCAATCGGCCAATTATGGACCGAATATTTAAGTGTGTTTTGTTATTGTTTTCTATTTTATTGTCTTCTAAATTATGCTTTGTAAAAGGTTATATAAAGCCACCTAGTGATATGTTTAAAGATAATTCAGAGTTTACTACAAAATAGGTTTTTGCTAATCTCGAAATTGGAGTGATTCCTCTTTCAAACCCCTTTGGTGAGTTATATCCAAAGACCTCCTCGTGTGAGTCATATCACGGGAGAACTATCCTAAGATTACTTTCTAAAAGTAATCTCTTTCTTCATTTACATTTTTCTTTCTTTAAAGAAGAGAGTTTGGAAGATCGTTGAACTTTCCTAAGTTCAAATCAAAGCGGATCAAATATACTCGAGAAGAACACTTTCCTAATTCAAATAAGGAAAGGACGTACGCCGACTATTGATCATCTATTGTCATTATATTTACAAGTTATATCTAAATCTCTTCCGTTCACGCATCATTTGGTATCAGAGCTAAACACATCCTTACACATTTTTTTCTTATGATGACATGAGGAACATCCAAAGCGGCACATAGAGATGATGTTACAAACTCATCAACAATCAAGTTGTCAAGATCCCACTCTGAGGCGAACATGATGGAACTCATCGTCGCACTCCAACAAGTTGCTCAATTGATGATGAACCAAAACCAACAGCGGGCTCAGCATCCTCATAATACCGAAGAAAACGCCACAAGAGAAGAGACCGAAGAGATAGGCGAAATTTAGCAAAGAGGACCAACACAACGAGATGATTTAAATTTTGTCAAAGTATTTATTCCGCCATTCAATAGATCCACCAACGGCCATAACTACATCGAGTGGAGAGACAAAGTAGACCAAATATTCAATTGTTATAGCCTCACGGACAGCAAAAAGTTACAACTAATCACAATTGGATTAACAAGTTATACAAGTATTGGTGGAAGAACATTAGCATCCAACGACAACAAGGAGGAGAAGCAATCCGAACCTGGCTCTTACTCAAAGATTGATGGAAGCAATTACATTCAAGATCTCTACCAACAATTCCAAAGCCTCAAACAAGAAACCTCCACGGCAGATGAATATGTTGCCAAGTTCGAAACTTTGCAAATCCAATGCAATTGGCAAGAACCGACAGAACAAACAATCTCCCGATTCATCAAAGGCCTCCACTACGACATTAGTGACATTGTCGAATTGCAACCCTACACTACATTGGAGCAAGTCATCAAAATAGCACAAAGGTGACATCAAACGTACTACTATTCAAGCAAGCGACAACAAGCCATTATCTATTGAAGCAAAGCCAAAATCAAGAGAGATCAAATGTTTCAAATGCCTTGGAATCGGACACTATGCTCGCCAATGTCCAAATATGAAAGTGATGATACTAAAAGAAGGCACTAATGAGGTTGAGAGTGAAGATGAGGGTGAGATACAAGAAACACACAAGGAGGAAAAACAAGTTGAAACAATATATGGTCACGAGGGTTCCCTCCTTATGATCATTTGAAAGGTACTCACTACTAAGACAAGCATCGGCGACAGTCAAAGGGAAACCATTTTTCATAGTTGTTGCAAGGTCAAAGAAAAAGTTTGTTCTCTAATAATTGATGGAGGAAGTTGTGCTAATGTGGTTTCTACATATCTTGTCAACAAATTGGACATAGCAACAACATGCATCCAACACCTTACAAGATAAATTAGTTGAACGACAAAGAAGACACCAAGATTAGTAAGTAAGCTCCAGTTGAGTTCTCTATAGAGAGTTTTTCGGATAATGTACTATGCGATGCAGTTCCTATGAGCGTTAGCCACCTAATTTTGGGAAGACCATGGCAATATGATCGAAAAACTATGCATGATGGCTCCACCAATTGTTACTCATTCAAGCTCCATAGAAGGATAGTCAATCTAACCCCACTTCCACCGAAACAAGTAGCCAAGGATTGCGAAGAAATAAAGGAAGGAAAGTTAAAAACTACCTTATTCATATCAAAGAAAGAAAATTTGGGGTCAAATCCCCAAAAACCAAAATTAAATCTATCAAAAGATATCAAATCAAAGATTAAGGAAACCTTTCTTATCGGCCAAGCATCACAATGGAAAGATTATGAATTTAGTAACTTCGTACAAGGCGGAATTAAAGAAAGAAAAGTTATCAAAGATATCATCTCTCTTGAAGACAAAGCAAGCTGAAAGTTACTAAAATCATGTTTTTGGAAAGTATCTAAAATAACTTATACTAATCGGCCAATTATGGACAAAATATTTAAGTGTGTTTAGTTATTGTTTCCTATTTTATTGTTTCCTAATTTATGCTTTGTAAAAAACTATATAAGGTCACATAGTGTTATGTTTAAAGACAATTCAGAGTTTACTACAAAATAACTTTTTGCTAATTTCGAAATTGGAGTGATTTATCTTTCAAACCCCTTTGGTGAGTTATATTTAAAGACCTCGTATGAGTCATATTATGGGAGAACTATCCTAAGGTTACTTTCTAAAAGTAATCTGTTTCTTCATTCACATTTTTTTTTCTTTAAAAAAGAAAGTTTGGAAGATCATTGAACTTTCCTAAGTTCAAATTAAGGCGAATCAAGCATAGCCGAGGAGAACACTTTCCTAATTCAAACAAAGAAATGACGTACGTCGACTAATGATTTTCATCCATTGTTATCATATTTACAAGTTAGATCTAAACCCCTTCTGTTCACGCATCAGAATATTAAAAAAACTATTATAATTTTTTATATTGAATTATTATTTTTTTCCTAAAAGCTATTTCTCTAATTTTTTGTAGAAAATTTATTTTATCTTATTAGAGATTTCAAATTATGACCCAAAAGAGTTGTAGGGAACATTTAAAAAAACTCTTACAATTTTTAATATTGAATTGTTCTTTTTCACTAAGAGTTATTTCTCTAGTTTTATCTAATTCCCCATTTCGATTAAGAAACAAATCTTCTACTGCACTAGAAGAACATGCGAATAAAAATTATGATGCCATCTCTGAGCCAACCACTAAAGGCCAACTAGCAAGAAAACAATATATTCCATCCATTTATAGATAACAGATAAGCTATAACATACTACAGTCTGTTATTTTCAAATTTTGAATAAAAAATTAGATTTTCCCCCAAAACAATTCCAACAACTCTAATCCTAATATGCTGAAATAACCTAAAAATCTATCCAACTCGTTGAAGAATCCAAGCTGATTGGAATTTTCAGAACTCAACAGCTTCAATCTCTTGAGTGGAATCCGATGTAGACTTAGATTTTGGGGAGGTCTCAGTTGTAAATCTCCTCTATAAATAGGAGTCACTGTGAATGAGTAATACTCACCTTTGAAGAGCTAAAAGTCTCTTCACTGCCTCAACCTCCGACCACTTCATCGCTCCTTGTCAACCTCTAGAGCAAAGAAATCCTCCTCGGCCGAGCCCTAGTGCGTCGAAGCCCCTTCCAGTGGCGACTACCAACAACAACGAACCGAAGAGAGAAGTTCTCTAATCGCAGCTCTCTGTTTTTATTGCGAAGAAGGAGAAACAATGAAGAAGCGAAAGAAGATCAGTTCATTTTATGTTTGAGTGAACGGGTTCTGCCTGGACCGGACCTGCTGAACTGGATCGGACCTACTACACAAAACCAGACCGAACCTGTTAAACAAACCCGAACCCAACCTAGTTCAAATTCAATCCAATTTCTCTCAAATAGTCTAGAACGACCTGATTTCAACTCCAATCCGTTTAAAGATTTTATCGATAAGAAACTTATGCTCAATTTCTTTCAAGGGAATATAGTTAAGGAGAAATTTAACCACAATTAATTTTTTAAACAGACTAAATTATTCGAAAGCTCAAGAAACCTTTAAAACCCTAATATTCTCATAATCCAAATCAGTAAAAATACATGTTTTTCATTGTTTTGGCCATTAGCCTTACAACACAAAACATATGTTTTATTAATTTATTTGTGCAACTATATTCTTCTGTTTTAATTCTAATGTTTTAAATGCACAAACATAATTAGATATTGACATAAGAATAAAGAAATATAAAATTGGTAGATCATTTTGAATGCGAACATGAATGCATGAATCTGATGAAATTGACAGAAAAACATGATGAGATAACTAATGAAAGCCTAAACGCATAAAAATTTTGAGATGACTAATGAAAGCCTAAACACGAGAAAATTTGAGATGATTAATAAAAATCTGAATGCATAGTGTTGGAAAATCAATTTTAACCAGTATGTAACTTGAATGCATAGTAAGGTTGGGAAATCAATTTTAATCAGTATATAACTTGAAGCATGAAAATTAAATAATAAATTAATTTAATTCTATACGTATTTTTACTCAATGAGTTTATCGCATTCCTAGTTTTGTGATGTCGATAAATTTTTAACAAAAGAAGAATTTAGGCTTATCGAGGATATTCCAGAGGCATATGAGCATACAGAGGAGGACGTCGTCGGGTCAGAGAATAATTTTTGTTTAATTTTCCCATTGTTTTTAATAAATAAATTCCGCTGAAATTTTAAGGATATTGTGTCATTGGATATTTTCTTATCATAAACTCAATTTGATATTTTACATGATGGTTCATATTTAATTTAATTATCAAATGAAATTTTAATTCTTTTTAGTATTTTAATGTGATTGTTTAATGAAGGTATTTTATTAAATAAGATTTGCTTAATGTTTTAAGCAACAATGAATTAAATAAACACTTTCTACTATGCAATTTTCCTGCTTAATCAATGAATTCGACAATTTCAAGGATTTACAAGTGTTAATTACGATTTTACAAGGTCATAATCAAACCAAATTTGTTAATTGATTTTGAGAAAATTTTGGAGAAAATAAATTTTGGGACGTTATACAAGCCCAGAGAGAGAAAATCAATACTTCATTTCTTGTCGCCATCTAACATTTATGTATAATTTCTTGGGTTAGTAGAGCAATGGAATCAAAAAGATATTGCTACATTCCTTACTCTCTACTGAAGCATTCCCTCATTGTAGAAACTAGGTCATAAATGTTCACATGAATCCCCATAAAAGAGAAAAAGCACGGATATCTAGTTATCTGCACGAATGTCTTTATGAGCCATTTCAATATACCCAAAGTGTAGTATGCACACACCTGTAGGAGTGGTTACTTGCTTTTTAGTAAATGGCAAATGGCCAAGGCCATGCTCCACCACCTGAATATTTAAAGCAGTCATATAATTAGTTTGGAACACTAGTTTCTTTAATTAGTATGTCATGTAATTGAACTGCAACTAAGCTCAGAAGGAAGTACCAGACGAATAAGTCTATCTGAGTAAAATACGAAATCATGCTTTGATATGTCTCGATCTCTGATTAATGTATGCATGCCTCTTATCTGTAATATTTACCAGTAATATAAGTATAACGAACCAAACATTAAACTAAAAAAAGAGTTTCATATGGTCTAGGAAATATAAGGGGCCTCAATAAGAAGCTCCACATCCAAATAGACTTGGTATTATGTAGTACGACCAGACAAGTTAACATCTAGAAAAACCTTTTACAAGTAAAATTTTCAATTTTGAGGCTGCCAATTGTAAGAAAACAACTGATGATTTACATCCTAATTTGTTTCCAATTAATCTAGTTAGGAGATAGAGTTTCTAACTTTTTAATACAGTATTTTAAGATTATTTGTTGTAAATATGATTGTCATATTTTGTGAGGATATGAATTTAGAAAGTTAGAAAGGATGTGAGGAAGGCAACACATCACAATGAATCGAGTAACTAACACCAAGAATAATGGAGGATGCAATTGGTAACATCCAACCAAGAAACCTAGCATAATTATGTAAACAGATGTAGCAATTTCCAATTGAGAAGGTGCGGCAACCTATCGTGTGAACGTAATGGCATCATAGTTAAAATCTAACCGAAAGTGTAGCCGACAAGGACGTCGAACCTCCAAAGAGGGGAGAAAATTGTGACACTTATCCTGTGAAGGCAAAGATAACCCAATTGAGGGTCTATTGCAAACCAGTGAAGATGCAGAATCTCACGTTGCTTGGAAGAGTAGAAATTGCATGGTTTATAAGCAAATGTTTCATCCCTACCTATTACAACGCATTTTGAGCTAACCTCAAGAACAAAACTGTGCAGGCTTAGGCCCAAAGAGTTACCTTAATCACATCTCATTTTAAAATCCATACAAAGATAATTCTCATTCTCATAAATTACTGAATGGATACAATGCTTCCTTAGGGTCCCTTTGTAGGCCACCAAATCAAACATCACCATCATCACGATATTTTTCATTTAAAGATCTTAAGCTCATTCTTATTTATAACACATTAAATTGTTACTTTTAGCAAGAGACATTATGAAACCAACAATTATATTATGATTCATTGCAAATTAGTATGGAAATTTGAGCGGGGCTTTTCTCAAACTTTGGAAGACTTTGGGTCCCACATAATTGAACCATTACTTTCGATTATTCTTTTGATATGGAAGAATGAAATAAGAACTAAATCTCTTTAGAGAAATGAAATTCTAGCAACTTCATTGGAACATATGACTTCAATCCAACACTATCATCTGTGAGAATATGGTGCCAAATAATAATTCTTCGTGAGACAAGTTAATTTCTTCTTTATAAAATGCACATATTCCATGAAATGCTTGAGCATGTTTTCTTTCTTTTTAGGTCCTTTCCATTGAATGGGTATAACAAGATCATAATTGGTAACTTTCTTTGCTATTTTTGCTTTTGGAATAGAATTTGTATTTTTCTTCAATCTTATACACTTTACACTATCTCAATATCATACATTAAAAGACTTGTTAAGGAGCCCAAATCAAATGATCCCACTATGAAACATCCAAGGCAAAGAATTAATTGTGTAAGTTGTGGCATTTGAATTTTATGAAGGTTGAAACAGGAAACCTTTTTTTTTCCTTGTCACTGCCAAGAGAGTTTTGACTTGGTTAGCAAAACAGCCAAACCTACTAAAATAGAGATGATGAACCTATGTTAATGAATTGAAGGTAAAGAATTCATGAAACAAACTAAGGTGATATCGATATTATTTTCTAATATAATGCACACAAAGTCCTATGGGAAGAGTTGGTCGGGTTTAAAAGAAGAGAAAGGGCGATGAATTCGTTGCTAGACTCTAGCAAAATTGGATCAAACTGAGCAATGCATTAACACTTCACTTTGACAAGCTTGGCGTCTAGGTTAGATCAAAAGAGTTTTACATGGAAAAGACAATGAAAACTTCATTTGAGATCTGTAAATACTTTGTGGCAAGTAGGTCAAGGGTCAAAGCCAAGTCTACAGCCTTGACACTTGGGATCCGTGAGATGACATGGATAATAAATTTATTAAAGCAACTAAACTTCAAGGTGAACCAATCTCGCCACATGGACTATGTACATGATACCCACGAGAACATTTAGTGAAAAGGCTCCAATAAGTAAGACACACAATCCTAGTCCACACGACAAAACAAATCAGTGTTGAACATAAATTGCATAAAAGAACAAATATAAATGAAGCTATTTGTACACTTGTAGTTACAAGCCAACATCTCCACTAAGAGCTCACCTAATATCAAACGTAGATCCATGATTCACAATGGAATGAAGGGAATATATTTATGTGATTATAAAAGAATATACATACATATATATATATATACCCATACATATTTATAAACTACAGGCACAATTCATATTTTCTAATTTGTAGAATAGAGTTGTTTAGGAAATTATTTAGGGCAAACAAGATCAACGATTCGTGTTTGTAGTTCATGACTATAGAAACTTTATGTGTTTTGTAAAATGCTCTAAAGAAGCACCTTTTCTACTTGGATTTGACTGTAACTATAGCATGACATCGGTTCAAAATATAATTTTTGAGCTCACAGGAATGAGGCAGATAAAAGCAACAAAATGCACTTTTCCTTTTTATCAATAAATCCATTTCCATTACAAATATTAACCTAATAGCACTTTGTTGAAAATATATTCCATTCTATCTTGATTTACACGTGAAAATCTAAATTGGTTAGAAGAGTTTTTTGTAATATTTTGAATTAGGATTATATTTGATTTGAAGATTTGAGTTTGATTAGATAGCCACAGATTCTGGAATTTGAGATAGAGTAGTTAATCTTTTGAAGTTTTAGAAGTTGATTTAATAGTTGTAGTTCGAGAAATTGAGCAATGAGGCAAGATTCTGTCTCACTTAACGATATTATCTCTTTTTTCCATTTAATACTGTTCCCTTCACTTCATTCATCAATATCTTACCGAGTGTATTTTGGGTAAAAAAGCAGCTATGATAAACATTGTCTTATAGTCTTTGAAATTAATAGATAAATAAATAACATGAATAATACCCAAGGGTAGAGAAAGAGAGACTAACCTGAAACGTTGACAGAATTACAGTAAGATGGAGATATATCTTGCAAAGGTCATGCAAACCAAGCTTTGTGCGAATATGTTGGACAATCAAATCAATGGCAACATGGTTATCCCCTCCACGGGGTATGATCACGTCAGCATATTTCTTAGATGGCAGAATAAAATCATCAAAAGCAGGTTTCACAAACTTTGCATACTGTACAGGCAGCAAGACACATAATGATCAATAAGTATTCAATGCTAGATTGGAATATACACAAAAACTGTGACATGGTAACTAAATAATCCAAGAGTGTCAGGTCATTTGTTGCTACAAATTGGAAGATGCTGCGTAATACTTCCCTGAACAGACAATTAAACTACAAAACCGGAAGAACTACCTCGAACCAGAGTCTATCCCTCAGTCTGTCTACTCCTAAGTTTACTGTAGAAACATAAACACATAATGGTCCTCCATAGAATTCCCCTCCCTCTTTTATTCTCTCGCCATACATCATTTCCTTTAGCCTCAGACTACTCACCTCCAACTAATTCCTCCAGCACAACATCTAATTCCCAATCTGCCCTTCCTTTAGCTTGCTTGTCTTTCTCCTCCTTTCGAACATTTTCCCAAAATGTTTGTTAGAGTGTGTGCCTCGTGGAGAGGGACCTTGTCCTCAAAGTCGAAGTCTAGAAATCGCAGCTTGAAATCCTCCAAATTCTTCCTACATAGCATCCTCCACTGACTTTCCCAACCACTGAATCCAGCACCTTTAATTTGTTTAAATTTAGTTGTCTGCCAAGAATACATTCTGGAATAAAACACGCTTCACTTGAAATGCCTCATGAGTACCAAATCAATTAATGCCTCATGAGTACCAACAACTTTTTTTCATTTTGAGACATGAAACATCGGGTGTATGCGAGATCCAACAGGAAGACGAAGTTTGTAAGCCAGAGACCCGATTTTAGCAATAATCTCATAAAGCCAGAAATACGTAGAGGCGGGCTTGTTGGATGAGCATTTGTGAACAGAAATTTGGCAAATGACTGAAGTTTAAGCCAAACTAACTCGCCAACTTGAAACTATCGATCAACCCTAGAAGTGTTGGCATAGTGCCTCATCCTTTCCTGAGCTTTGTGAAGGTTGAGATGGAGAATTTTCAGTAACTCATCCCATTCTTGCAACTGCTGATAAGCAGATCCAACAAATGTTTTACGCCCACAAAATTGTATAAGATCTGATGGGTCGTGACCATAAAAAGAACAGAAATGAGTTGTGTTAGCTGAGCCATGAAAATTGGTATTATACCAATACTCAGCCCAATTCAACCATTTACTCCACTGGCGAGGTGACTATGAAAAAAACACTAGAGGTATGTTTCACGGTAATGATTAAGGTCCTAGGTTTGGTCATACAATTGCCAGTACACCTATTGTGATTCCGAATATAGAGAAAAAAATAGGGACAAGCACCCATATAATTTCACAGACCTCTTTTAAGAATTCCAATTTTGAAAAAAGAATTGATATCTTGTACATTTGTTGTATTAATTATCATTTTACCGGTCAACTTCTCCCATAATGATATCTATACTACCTAGTATTGTCATAACATCGACCAATTTCATCCTTTTAAGTAACTGAGAAAGAATTTGCAAATTGATAAAACTTGGTTGTCGAATTTTCTATTTCCAAGGAAAACTACCTTGATCCCCTATCAGAAAAATGCCCAATTCCCCTTTCGAAGCTTCGACTCTCACATAAAGTTCTTGTTTCAACAACTCAAAAGTGGTCAAAGATCTTTTACTAATGGATCTATATTCAAAATCATTCAACTGCAAATACCTTTCTCAATCAAAACATCGGCTTTCTAAATTTTCATAAGGTCCCCTTGAAATTATTTCCAAAGCCTGTTAGATAATTTTTATGGATTACATGATTTTATCCAAGTCTAACTAAATAACAAACTAATGAATCTCCTTTTTTGGCCGTTAAACTTCCCAATCAAATTCATCATAACACTCATAATGATCAAATTTACAAATAACTCATTGTATTCTTCTCATTTCCATTTTAGTTTGTTGTAAACAAAAGTAATCTTACCAAAATTTGTTGATAAAAATCTTATCTCAATCATTTATTGTCCTCTTGGAACCTCGTGTAGGTAGACTATTTCCTTCCAAAAAATTTAGCAACCATTTTGGCCATAAATGGATGCTCTAAAGCCAAAAAATGTGCATACTTCCTAAGCCGATCAACAACCACCAAAATAAATTTGAAGCCAAAGGATTTGGGAAGTCATTCAATAAAATCCAAATAGATGTCCTCCCAAATGTTGTCTCAAATAGGTAAGGGCTGGAGAAAACCTACTAGACAGAAGATTCCACCTTATTTTTCTGACAAATGCTACAATTAGCCACCATCTTATGAACATCCTTAAGTAAACCCTCCCAATAAACATTGGCGCTGATACGTTTGTAAAATCTCAAAACACCGAAATACCATCCAATAGGTGATACATGAAACTCTTCAAGTAGTGGTTGTTTTAAGGAAGAATTGGTGGACGCATAACTTTTGTCTTTAAATATCAGCATATCGTTGCTTAAAAAATATCTAAAATCTGTGTTCGTATTTGATGTAGGACAAATCATGATTCTATTAGATTTTCTTTTTTATTATTTTGTACTTTATTTGCTTCCTAATTTAATTAATATCTTATTTTATTAGGATACTTATTTCCTTAATTTTTCAATTAATTAATTTCTTAATTTATCATATTATATTATGATTATTTTCTGTTATGTTATTATTGAAAAAAAACTCTATAAAAGAATGGTTTGAAAAAATTGATCAAGAAGTCAAAGAAAATCACAAAACCCTTCGCAATCTTTTGTACTTGCAGAAATTAACGAGGATCTACGAAATCGTAGGAATTAAAGATTCCATTTTGGCAAATCAAACGAAGCGAAAGAACTTGATGAACCTTGAAAAACAAAACGATCAAAAACAACAATTGTTCATCCTAAAAGGTAGTCATCCAACAATTGATAGACCTTGCACACCATCGATTTGTGTGGTTCCAAAGTCGAATCATGAGATTCAAAACCTAAAATGCAATTTTTTTTATTTAGAGATCCTCCAATTTGATGATCACTACCTCCAGTAAGAGCTTTTAGTCTATGACAATATTAAATCGTAGACAAGTGATGATTTTATGAACGAGACACTAAAGGTGTTGGGCGAGACAACTGATATTTTAAAAAACATAATGAACTTATCCCATCACAAAAGCATATGTTTTTTCAACACCAAAATATCGTAGATTACAAACGTGGCAAAACAAAATTAGAACTATTTGAGCAATTTAAATAATCAAACTTTACTATCGTATTCAAGATTTGTGATCAACTTGAAGCTACCAAGGTTCAAAAACATATAGTGTGGTATGTGTCAAACTTAATTTTCAAAACCACACAACCCAAATTCATATTCGATCCAGGAGTTCTTTTACATCTACAAAACTCGATGACGAGTTTTCTTTAAGAGGAAGAGGTTGATGTAGGACATATCATGATTTTATTATATTTTCTTTTTTATTATTTTATATTTTATTAGTTTCTTATTTTATTTAAATATCTTATTTCCCTAAGTTTCTAATTAATTAGTTTCTTAATTTATTCCTATTATGATTATTTCATTTTATATCATTATTGAAAAAACTCTATAAAATGGTTTTATTTGTAATAGTTGAATAAGACTTTAGACAATTAATAAAATTATCTTTATTTTTAGAAGTGTTTATCTGTTATTTATTTTATTTTGTTGTTTTGATTACGAAACAAAACTTCTGTTGCGCCAGTATTTTCTAAACTGTCCGCTTTAATTTGAGCGAGCTTCAATACACCAAAATTTTCCACTTTAAAATGACCAAATCTAGTAATTGGGAATTAGAAAAAAGGTAATAACAACTCATATTCATGCCACCCGCCTCACCTAAGAAAGAGCATCATCAATTACTTGATTTTCTCGCCCGAGTTTATATTCAACAACAAAATCATACCCGATAAGTTTTACCAGCCACTTATGTTGATCTGGTGTAGATAATATCAGTCATGATTGTCTATAATGTAGCTGGAACATTGATTAACCCAAACAATAGGACCAGAAATTCAGTGTCTTTCGTGGGTACGAAATGTTATTCTTTCCACATCGTCTAGTTACATACGAATTTGGTGATATCCGCTTTTGAGATCCAATTTCGAAAAACAAATGGCCCATTAAGTTCGTCGATCAACTCCTCAATTAGTGAAATTAAAAATTTATCAAGAATTGTCAATCTGTTCAACTCGCGAAAATCAACACAGAATCGTCATCCTTCATCCTTCTTCCTAACCACGAGAACTAGACTTGAATAAGGACTCTGACTATGGCAAATTATACCAGCAACAGTCATGTCACACACTAGTTTTTTTATCTCATTTTTTGTGCCAACTTGCCCTATAAATGCCAGGAAAGACGCAGGTGTAGGTCCGCCCATATTAGTGGGGGTACACAATCTAACATCGCTTGGAAGAGTAGAAAATATATGATTTATAAGTAAGGTTCTCTTCCTTATCTAGTACAATGTGTTTTGGGCTAACCCCAAAAACAAAACTGTGCAGGCTTCAACCCAAAGCGGACAATATTGTACTAGGAGTACCGAGGAAAGTTACAAATGGTATCGGAGCAAAATCTCAACTAGAAGTGTGGCCGATGAAGACATCGGGTCCCCAAGGGGGGGAAATTGTAGCAGCCCGCCCTGTGAAGGCTAGGAAAGGCCCAGGTGTGAGTCCGGCCAATATTAGTGGGGGTGCACAATCCTACATTGCTTAAAAGAGTAAAAAATGCATAGTTTATAAATAAGATTCTCCTCCCTACCTAGTACAACGCGTTTTGAGCTAACACTAAGAACAAAACTGTGTAGGCTCCCGCTCAAAGCAGACAATATTTTACTAAGAGTACTAGAGGACGTTACATTTTTTGAGTACGTGGGTATTGAGAGGGCCTTACAAGAGGCGGAGCGACACCCGCCTTCAATTTCATAGAATAGTTTTAGGCTCGAAGGGGGCAACTCCATGATCCCTTCAAAAACAGCTGCATACTCCACTTTAAGTTCTTCTAGAAAAATTGAAAAGTCGTATCCCAAAGCAGTTTTGTTTCTGCAAAGAAGCTCTCATTTCCACTAGAAAAAATTCCTCCCCTGCATTGCCGCTTTTGCAGCATTCTTTACTAATACTTGCTTTATTGCTAATTCAGTTTCTCCTTGTAAAATGTGTTCCACTGCATGGCTTGTAAACAACAAATGGTTCTCAACCATTCCACTCCCAAAAACAAGGTCTACATCAGGTATATCAAAAGGAAATGTGTTAATGCAAACTCTATACAGTTTAAGGAAAGTTTCACTGTTCGGCAAACTGAAGACAATGGCACACAAAATCCATCTCCCACTTTGACATCAAATGAAGGCACTGAATGCAAAACTAGTGCTAATGCCTTGACCACCCTGCTACTAATAAATGATGAATTTGCTCCCGAATCCACCAACATCATAACTCACCTATCACCAATGAACCAAAACAATTTCAGCGCATGGTTTCCACTCAACCCCCAGCCATGGCGAAAATTGAGATATCTGACTCCAGCAACATCAAATTTTCAGCCACATTGTCTTCCTCCTCTACTAAGGGTTCGTCATCCTCTCTCCCTCTAGATTCTTCCACCTCTAACAACTTCAAACTGCTTTGCTGCGATGTTCTGCCTCCCATTTGTCTCCACATTTAAAACACATGCTGGCCTCTCGCCGGTGTTGTCTTTCAGCAAGAGTAGTTGCAACTCGCTGACCTGTATTCTCCAGTCGCCCTTCCCCACCTGAAATCGCATTCAGTGCTCCGATCCGGCGTGGTAACCCGATATGTTTGAGCTGTAATTTGGGAAGAGGTCTGTTTGAGCTGTAATTTGGGAAGAGGTCTGAGTCTGGGTTCTCCCCTGCCATCAGTTTTCCTTCCCCTTCATTTGGGCTTGGTGTTTATGCTCGAATTTGAGGGCTAGCATAAGTGCAACATAAACAGTTTTAGGCTGCAATATTCTCACATCATCCTGAAGTTCACCAGTCAGCCCATTTAGGAAGGTCGCTAAAATAGCCTCACGGTCCATCCCTCAAATGCAGGCTGCCAATTCCTGAAACTTATCTCCATATTCCTCCACACTGCCCTTCTGGCATAGGTCCATTATTTTTTCTCGAGGGGACCAAAATTCCTTAGGCCCAAAGCGATGGCCCATTGCAAAATTCAAACCCTCCGAGCTCATCTTGGGCTCTTCTTCAATAATCCAATCGAAAAAATCTCAGGCTTTACTTGTGAGATAGTCTGATACAACGGTAGCCTGGTTTTTTGAATGCACCTGAACCACCTAAAAAAACAATCCACTTTTTTCGCTCACGCATCCCTTCCATCCCTATCGAACACTATCATCTCCACCCAAAGGAGAACTACTCCACCCGGCTCATTTGCGAAAAGCGACAGGGCTATACCAATTGCCCTAATGAGGAGGAGAACTGCTATCCGATGGTCAACGCTCAAACGGCAGATCCCAACTGTCGTCCTCCTGATGTCTATCTCATCGCCAAAACGATCGAGATATCCTTTCTTCACTCTGCCCACTACTGAAAAAGTCTGTGTCGAACAAATCAGGGGTTTTCTCCACGCCTCTCAACACTGACTCATGACCATTCAGAATGCCTTCGTCAGGAGGTCGTGGAGAAGTGCCTCGCCATATGTTAAACTATCAATACTGGCACAAGGTTAATAGTTTCTTGCATCCGGGGAAACTTATTTGTGAAGAAAAAAAATTAGGCCAACACTTTTTCTATGTCCGACCTCATTCCAGCAACATACCCTTCGAGCTCTTTCATCCGATCACTCCTCGTCGGCTTGGCCATGTCAAGCTCTGATCCCAAATGCAGTGTAAGCCTTCTCTGAACAGAATGAAACTACTTAACTGTAAAAACTACCTCAAACCAGAGTCAATTCCACTGGCCATCTACTCCTAAGTTTACCATAAAATCAAAAACGCGTAACGGTCCTCCACAAAATCCCCTCCCTCTTTTATTCTCTCCTCTAGTTCAGCATCTAATTCCCAATCTACCCTTCCTTTAGCATATTTGCCTTCTTCCTCCTTTCGTGAGTTTTCCCAAAGTGTTTGTTAGAGTGTGTTGAAGTTGCATCAAACGGCTATTCAAACTCATAAAAAATATTAATGGGAAGATAGTAGAAGATCTAACTCAAGGCTCCACACACAAACAGTAGAAGATCTTGCTTAACTCAAGGTTCCATACACAATCGATGGTATTCAATGTCGAGATTGAAGAACTCGTGCAGTAAGACAGTTTAACAACCAGAAATGCTTATCTTTTGTTGGTGCTCTCACACCATATCTACTATCATAGAAGCCATAAGTAGTAAAATTCAAAACTAATGGGAATTTAAGGTCTGAAATGAATTCATGATAAAAACAATCAAGCACAAAGCACAACCTGTTCAAGAACAGAGTCGATGTCCCTTCCCCGCTCCACAGTATCGCGTCTAATTCTACGTGCAAGCCTCACATCAGCATCTAAAATTGATCAAAACCACAAAAAGACTCAAATTAGTTAGAGATAGAGATATGAATAAAAGCTGATCTGAATTTGTCTTAATAACAAAATACTAACTTAGTTTTCCCCATACAACAAAAGTGTGCAACCAATCAAAAACACAACAGAATGTGCAATTGTATAATCAACAAGCTATTAAATAGGCTTAATGCTAAGCTAAACAAACTCATATAGAAAATTTTGGCAAATTACACCAAGTTTGCTCTCAAGTAATAAGTAGACATGCCATAAAACTAAATAATAAATGCAAGACCATTCCCAAACCAAGTGAACATCAGTATTAACACAAGTACATTCCAGGTCACTTTCACATTGTACTTGCACATTATTGTGTAAACTAATAACAAAAATGGGAAAAAGAAAATTATTTTAAATTCTCTATTGACATCAAAACACTCGTCTGAAGGGTAGAAGAATTTCATAGAATCAAGTCTCTTCAAAAGAAGTCTTGAATGAAACTCAACTTGATTTAAACATTCAATCACAACAAACTTTCAGATATATTAATGCAGTCCCTAACACAGATAACGTATCACTCTGTATTATTTTCTAATCAGCCAATGCTCTTGATGGTCACCAGTAAATACTTCTATTTTCTTCCACTTTGATTGAGTGGCTTAACATCAAAATGATTCATATTTAAAATAAAAAAGAGAGAGAGTGAGAAAGAAAAGGAGAGAAAAAAACTGAATACTGAGAAAACTGATTAGCATTTGGGAACTTAAAAGGAATAACAAGAATGTGATAATAAACAACAAGCAGAGATGAAGAGACCTGTGTCTACAAAAATCTTCATATTCATTAGATCTCGTACACGTTGATCATGGAAAACAAGAATTCCTTCCAAAATAATAACATCAGATGCATTTACCTATAAAAGAACATGTGTATAAGGCCAAGGGACTGCTTCCTGAAGTGCATTCTTCAAATAAAACAAATAAGAGTGACACCCAACAGCATGTATGTAAAGGCATTTGGTTACCGGCTGTGGTGATCAATTAACAATAACCTCTCTTGAACTAAGTCATTCATCTTTCCATTCACAGAAAGAGCATCTAGCGGATGAATCATTTTCTCATTATTTATGCAAATGCTGCAAAATCATATTTAACATTTAGCATTTAGAATATGATCTCAAGTCCATATGGTGCCCTCATATTGAGCTTCTTGGGTTCGACATGGTGCCAACTCACTAGTCTCCCTAATCGGGAGGGTTCTCATGAATTTTCCAATGCCAGAAATCTAATACTACCAGACTAGAGAGAACCATGCGTAGGAAACCACCCAATGTGGCGTGAGAAAAGCCACACTCGACATCAATATACCCACCTCCCTTAGTTTAGCCCTTGACAACTTTCCACCTTCTAACGTTAGTTAAAAATATAAATAGACCAGAATGGTAGTAATAAAGAGGCTCCAGAACAGAGTAAACAAGGAAAAAAACTAGCATGGTGAAATTAATAATCTCGTGGAAGATCCACTAATTTGTGATTCATTAAAGCTTTCACTGGCATCTGTCAAACAATTAACAGAAGAACATTACTCGGCAAATTACTTAACAAATTTATTTCATCTGCGGAAGAGTAGGCTAAAAATTAGGAAAAAAAAGTATCCAGAGAATCTTTATATTCGTGGTTGACAAAATAGCTAGGACTTGGACAATGCTGGCAGATTCTCATTTAAAGTAGACGTCAAAAAGCCCTTTGTTGATTTCAATTTCTATGAGTTAAGCATTCAATACCTGCCGAAAGCTATCCGAAGAGCGGCGATGTTTTTTGAAATCGTATATTGGAACATGGTAAGATTGCCCACTCTTTAACTTTTGAATGCAATCCAAAAGCTGATCGGTGTCAAAAGCATCTAGAAAGAAAATGACATACATTTAAGAACGTCAAAAGTTTGGCCAAATTGTCATTAGAGTAAGACGCCATAAAAACTCTCTGCCGCCTTGCAGGAACAGTGGCAAATACTACCACCATAACGTAGCTTGGTTTAAAAATCAGTAATATTAAACACGTAATCATGAAATTTACTACCAGGATGATCAAAGTTGTATTCCTGCACACACTGGGATTCCTCGGGTGTCAAACCACGATAAAAAGAATCCTGTGGGATAGTGAGAAATACAATGGAAAACAGTGAAAAAAATGTTTGGGAAAGCAGAAAGCAGCAGTCGCCGTTTTTTTTTTTTTGTGCGGACACAAGAAAGCAAAGGAAACAAACCTGATTGACAAGTACAACCCTGTGATCATGAAGCTGCTGGATTATCATGTCACAGATCGTGGTCTTACCCGAAGCCGTACCCCCCGAAACTCCTATTTGATCGAGAAGATTACAAAGTAAATTTTATAGAAACGAAAACCGCTTTTAGATGAAAAATTACAAAAAAATAAGAAGGAAAGCAAGTATTTTGTTAGGGATGACGACATTCTTAGAGATATAGATATGCAGTCAAATTGACCACAGGCATACCAAAAGAAGTAGAAATACCAAAGAGGCAAAGCGAAATAAAGAGAAATCTCACCGATGACGAATGGCTGCCTGAAAGCATTGGAGTCTGACGGGGAAAAGGAAGTAGCCGAAGAAGAGCGATGAGTAGCAGAAGAAGGGGACGAAGAAGGGGCCGACGATGAGCGAAGACCGTCCAATCTGAGGCCGGAAAAGTGTGGTCCAGAGGCTGCCTCCATCGCGTAGTCGATTGTCATCGTCTCCTCCATCATCGCTGCGTCTGTCTCGCTCTCTTTAGCGTTGCCCCTACTCTATGTTATGAGCAGCACCTTTTTCTACTTCGCTTTGATTCTTGTGCTTTCCTTTCCAACGAGGCTGGCAATTATGAATAATTAATTAATACCTCTTCTTATAATATACTTATATAAATAACAAATTAATATTACACTATTAAATACTCAAATATAAAAATATTGTCATTAAATAACTGTATTTTTTGAAATTTAGCTTTAAAAGTATATTCTCAAACTTATTTTGTTTATGGTGTTTCCAACAAAATTGTTGAGACGTGACTACTTTACGTAGTGGAAACGCGTGTTCCACTAAGAAATCTTAATTTTCTCACCAAAAATGTGTCTTTTCTTTTTATATCTGTCAATGTATCAAAATATAATTTTTTAAAAACAATAATAATTGAACAATTTTTAATATCAACTTTATATATATCGTTCGACAATTCAGTCTTGAATACCGGTGAGTATAAACAATATGATATATATTAGAGACAGACCAATTGAGATATTAGTTGTACTTGAGGTTAAGGTTGAAATTGTGTTTCAGGTTGAGATCATATTTCACTCTCGGATTGTGCTGAGGAAACTACAATTCTACAGCAAAAGTCAAGTATCCATGGCAGAAAATATCATTTCCATTGCAGATACTTAGTATATTATTTTAAAAAAATTAAATTTCTATCAGAAAACATGATAGCGAAATTTACCTTATTCATTTTCCATAGTTCGAGATTTTAGTTGTTCACAAAATTATTTTAAAATTTAATTTATCGCTGACCTAATAGTTCAAAATTTGTTGGGTTAATTTTCTTATATTTTTTTAAGACAATTTATTTAAGCAACATAGATCATGTCCGTCATGTCGCACACTTAGTCATATTGCAAATCATGTTTAGGAAACTACTTAGTTACTTTCTATCGAGGTTATTTTGATCTTATTTGCTGATCATAATCTTGGGTTTATGATTAAATATACGGCGATGTATTGTCCTTTTGTGTTAGGGCAAAACTTTCACGTGACGACATTTCATTTGAAACTCTAGTAATTTCGTTGTTCATAGTTTGAATTGATGGGTGTCAAAGAGTGAATAAGTTATCTTGTTCAGTAATTCATAATCATCTCATTGAATATTTGAGATTAACGTTTGCACCAACCTCGACACTAGACCAAGTTGGTTAGGCCTGATCTGAGGAAATTATGCTTAAATCTTAGCGAGTTAATAATTTTTTTTGAATTTCTAAATTGAATTGTAACTCAAGATATAAGAATTGAGACCCCAAATAAATGTTGAGATAATCAACACCAACAATTCGAGCCATTGTCTAAGTTACATTTTATTAAAAAGTTAGACAATGTTGTTGAAATTGCTTCCCAAGACTACATGGAGTAGACACTAGTTGTCCAATGGTAGGACGACATCGGGTTGACCTCGTGGATAAAACCTATTGGACTCGTCTTACATGATCTAAGCTTGCATTTATTTATAAAAAAACTAATGGCACCTTTATTTTATAATTTCCACTTTATGATGAGTAACCATTTATGAGTACAATTACCTTAATAAATTATAAGGAATTAAAATAAAGAGTTATTATTAATAAGATCATTAAAAAAAGTACGAGGGTCTCGTTAACTGATATTCTAAATTTTAAATTTTGAATTATGACATCTCAATATTGTTGAGAAAAATAACCCATATACGCAGCAGAATAAAAATACTTTTTTCTCTCTTTGTGCAATCAAATAGGTAAAGCAAACCAACAAAATTAACGAGATCAACAACACCAATTTTTAGCGTGGAAAACCCCAAATTAGGTCAAAACCATGGGACCCGATTAGGCCGCTTAAAACTTTCACTATCAACAATAATAATGGGTACACCAAGGTTCTCTCTAGTTCGACAAACTAGAGGCATACAATAATCATCAAGATTAAACAATCTAATCTTGGAAGATAACAAAAAACCGTAAGAGAGGATAAACCTAGGGTTACCAAACAATGCAGTCCCATTTTTACCCTAGTCTGCCGCCTTGGAGAGTTCAGAAGACGATCTCCACCGTTCAGAATGTACTCCTTGATGTCACAAACCTATTGTCCAAATTTCAAGGTGATCCAACGGTTGATTCTGTGATTCTCGTATGACTGCCCTGGAAAATCCGAAAATCCCTTTTCGTCTTTCTTCTCTTCTCTTTATGTTTTGTTCTCTCTCTCTCTAAGGTTTCATTAAAACCCCCTTTTATACTCAGCCCACGAAATATGGGCCGAGCCCAACAAATCTTCCCCCCGGCTCATATATTGGGCTCTAGCGTGCCCGCTTTCTGCCTGCAAGTTTTAAGCTTCTCTTGAGGCAAAGTTTTCATCATAATGTCCGATCCATTTTCATCATAGTCAATACCTTTTGTTTGACTGAATCCTTCCACAAATTTTCTTACCTTATACCTTGGCTGTAAGTTGTTTTCATCTGACTTCAATATGAACATCTGCTTGTTTTTCAAAGCTCTCTTACCTTTCGGTAGTTTCACCAAGTCGTAAGTGTTGTTATCATGCAAGGACTTTATCTCATCTTGCATTGTATACAACCAATCGTTTTTATTCTCATGCGAAAGAACCTCCTCATAGGTCTCTGGTTCTCCCCCTTCAGTGAGTAACACATAATCACTGGTAGAACATCTTCTAGAAGGTTCCCTGTCTCTGTTGGACCTTCTCAACTGAGGCTCAACCGGTGGCTCTATTGGGTTTTCTTCAATTGATTCATTATCAACTGGAAGAGGATCATCTGTCTGTGTATCTCTGTTATCAGGCACTGTAGGTAGACAAACCATACCTACATCAACTTGCTCTTCACTGCTAGATTCTGGCTTCTCTGTCTCATCAAAGTCTGCAATGGTTTGGTCTTCCAAAAAGACTGCATCTCTACTTCTGATAACTTTCTTGTTAATCGGATCACAAAATCTGTACTCAGACTCTTCATGATTGTATCCAATGAAAATACACTGTCTTGCTTCACTGTCAAGTTTAAATCTCTCATCTCTAGGGACATGCACAAATGCCCTGCAGCCAAAAACTCTCAAATGCCCATACAAAACATCTTTCCCTGACCACACTCTTTGAGGTATATCATGATTCAAAGGAACTGACGGCGAAAGATTTATCGAGTCATCTGCTAAACTCATTGCCTCCCCCCAATAGGGTTTCGACAGCTTTGCATGAGAGAGCATATAATAGATCCTGTCATTAATCGTGCGGTTCATTCTCTCTGCAACTCCATTGTGCTGGGGTGTTTTTGGTTATGTTTTTCTAAACTTGATTCCATGAGTTCTACAGTACTCCTCAAATGGCCCTCTGTATTCACTGCCATTATCTGAGTGAACACATTTCAATTTCTTGCTAGTTTCTCTTTCAACTGACGCTTGAAAAAGTTTGAAGAACCCTAAAGCTTGATCTTTAGTCTTCAAAGCATAGGCCCATACATTTTTGGAATGATCATCAATAAAGGTAATATAATAACGAGCACCACCAAGACTCGTAGTATCCATAGAGCAAATATCTGTATGTACCAAATCTAACACATTTGGTCTTCTCGATGGAGGCAAGCTATTAAAGGATACCCTCAGTTGTTTACCAACTAAACAATGAGTACATACCTTTAGCTCTGTAAACTTCAAACCAGGAACTATCTGGTTCTGAGAAAGCTTCTGCATACTTTTCTCACTCATGTGTCCAAGCCTCATATGCCATAGTTGAGGAGACGAGTCCTCAACTGTATTCACTTCTCCCTTGTAAGAAGTAGCCTGCACCAAATAAAGAGAATTCTGTTTCTTTCCTTTGGCAACCACCAATGACCCCTTAGTGATCTTCTATTTACTTTCACCAAAGTGGCTATGGTATCCCTCGTCATCAAATATACCAGTGGAGATCAAATTTAGACGGATATCAGAAACATGCCTCACATTCTTCAGACGCAATCGGCATCCGGCATCCGGCATCAGTATTCATGTAGACATCACTCATGCCTACTATCCTGCACTCTGCATTGTTCCCCATCTTCACATGACCAAACTCACCAACACTGTAGGTAGAAAATACATCACGCTGAGAAGCAACATGGTATGAAGCACCCGAATCTACTACCCAACGAGGATCCTGACATGTGAGATTAACACTGCTATCATCGTAAATACTAGTCACATCTCCATCTACAGCTGTTGTAGTATTGTCATCATCAATCTTCTTTTTATCTTTCTGAACGTATTTTTGTCTCAACCATTTTCTGCATTGAGATTTCTTGTGCTCTGGCTTGTCACAATAGAAACATCTGAAGTCACTCTTTATCTGAGACTTCCCTCGTTATCTGTCATTACTGTCACGGCTCTTCTGATTGCTACTCTTGCTTCTACTTTGTTTCTCTTAAACTAGCACCTGACTCTGTGCAGTTAGTCTTCGCTCTTTTCTTCTATTTTCTTCATTCAACATACTTTCTTTCACCATCTTCAAGGTGAGAACACCATTTGGAGCGGAATTGCTAAGAAAAACAAGAGTTTCCCAACTATTAGGCAATGAACTAATCAGACATAAAACATGTATTTCATCATCTAGCTTCATGTCAAGTGCTGCCAACTAATTTAGAATTCCCTGAAAAACATTCAAGTGATCAGAAACTGGAGTTCCATCTGTGTATCAAAGATACATCAATTTCCTAAAAAGAAAAGTCTTATTCTGTGCATTCTTCTTTTCATACAACTGCCTTAGAGTCTCCCAAACCTTGCTGGCGTTTGTCTCATTGGCAACATGCTGATAAACATTATTATCAACCCACTGTCGAATTTTGACAACTGCCTTTCTGTTCATCTTGACCCAATCATTTTCTAACATCTCATTTGGTTTGTCCTCATCTCCTAAAAGTGTGTCTTCATAATCCAGACAACACAATAGATCTTCCATTCGCGACTTTCATATCAAGTAATTGGTAGTCGTGAGCTTAATCATAGTATTGCTACTATTACTTAACTCCTCCATTTGAAAAAACACAAAATAATCATTAATTCAACCTGGCGCTCTGATACCACTTGTTGAGAAAAAGAACTCAAATACGCAGTGGAATAAAAATACGTTTTTCTCTCTTTGTGCAATCAAATAGGTAAAGCAAACCAACAAAATTAACGAGATCAACAACACCAATTTTTAGCATGGAAAACCCCAAATTGGGTAAAAACCACGGAACCCGATTAGGCCGCTTAATCAAACCTTCCACTATCAACAATAATAATGGGTATACCAAGGTTCTCTCTAGTTCAACAAACTAGAGACATATAATAATCATCAAGATTAAACAATCTAATATTAGAAGATAACAAAAAACCGTAAGAGATGATAAACCTAGGGTTACCAAACAATGCAGTCCCGTTTTTACCCTAGCCTGCCGCCTTGGAGACTTAACCGACGATCTTCACCGTTCAGAATGTACTCCTTGATGTCACGAACCTACTGTCCAAATTTCAAGGTGATCAAACGGTTGATTCTTGAGAACACGCGATTCTCGTATGACTGCTCTAGAAAATCCAAAAATCCCTTTTCGTCTTTCTTCTCTTCTCTCTATGTTTTATTCTCTCTCTCTAGGGTTTCATTAAAAACCCCCTTTTATACTCAGCCCACAAAATATGGGCCGAGCCCAACAAATATACGAGGTGTTATCACGACACCCTTTTGTTACTCTATTTGTTAAACGATTTGCGTGACTTGCACGTTGAATGAAACTTTGTTGGAATCGAACCGCTCAACTCATTTTCCAACAACAGAGTTGAACTCAGTCCCTTTACACTGCTCTGCCAAGTTTCTCTTATGGATAATTATTCTCACTCATCGTATCCTGATTCGCGAGATTCCTCCTCTCGTTCTCGAGAAATTGACTCCGAGAATCCCGCTTGGGACGAATCTCATCCCAACTCTACTGCCATGGCCATCGGAAACAATAACAAAGGCAATATAAATGATAATGTCAAATTTATGTGCAACTACAGTGAAAAAATCCAACCCAGAGTCCATGATAATCAGATCGCTTACATGGGAGGAGAAACTAAGATTCTAGCAATTGATCGGGGAATCAACTTCTTTGCCATTTCTTCCAAGCTATCCTCTTTATATGATTCAAGTGTCTGTTTTAAGTACCAACTCCTTGGAGAAGACCTTGATGCCTTCATATTCGTTACTAATGATGAAGAACTCAATGCCTTCTAAGCTCCTAGCGGTTTCGGCAAATCCCTAAGCCAATCCAATAAAAGATATCCGCCTTTACCAGCTTCCAAATTGGTGGAATCCTCGCATGCCCATGTGGTTCTACATTCTACGACGTTATTTTCAGATCGAATTGTGGGTCGAAGCAAGTTTTAATCTAACGAAAAAGCGACGAGGTGAGTTATTGGACCTCCCCAAGTGCTTATTATAGCCAGAAAATAGAAAGTCATTGCTTCGCCTATCTCAGGTCAAGCCCCACTTCCAATGCCAATCCCGTACTTTCAAGAGCGTCACATACCCACCGGTATGTATCCAATGGCATCAGCTCCGACTACTACGGGAACAGAACAACCAATTTATGGCAAGCTTTAGAGAGATGGAGAAAGAGGAAGAGGAAGCTTCTCATATGGTCTTGCGTGGTAACTCAAGATAAAGGATTGAATAACATAGATTGTGTGGTAACACCTCAAATATTAAGAATATGACAAAATTTAAAATTTAAAGTTTAAAATATTAGTCAAAGAATCTCATACTTTAAGACAATTATTTCAAAATAAATTATTAATTGTTCCAATAGCTAATTGATACGTGTGAATTAGAAGAAGAAGAAAACTTAGAGAATAAAGTAAGGTAATATTTATTATTTAATTTAATATAAAATTAAAGTATAGTACTATGATCAGGTACACCTAATTTGGCAAGGAAATGAAGCTATTTTTGGCTTAATTATTCATCAAAATCTGCTGCACATAAACTCTTTATTGGTGTTCATATCAGTCATATGAACATAAGATCATATACATGTACCTCCGGATCTGCTATGCATCTCCCAGTTTTTACCATCCTCTCCACTATACAAGTTTTAACAATGGCGATCTGGTACGTTGGGAGATCATATTAAGAACTGACAGCGACGGCCGGGCTCATCTCGGGCTTGTCTTCCTCCTCTGCTCGCCCAACCCATGCCACGAAACCAAGCTCGGAAGGCAGCATTGGGCAGACCTGATCGGCTTCTCCTTCGTGTACAAGGCGTCTCCGTTGGCAGTCCAATCGCTGCTGCAAACAGAATTTGCTCCAGAAACTCGAGGGGTACTGTAATTGAACTTGGGAAGAAGGTCCATTTTAACGTGTTTAGCTTGGGCTGTTCCTGATACATTTTGATCATCATCCTCCTCCTCCTTGTCTCTGAAACTCTCCTTGAAAAGTTCAGCTAAACTCTTCTTCTTTTCGGTCGGAGATGGTTTTTGATTCTCAATATGGGTTTTGTGAACTCCAATGATGGTTTTGGAGAAGTTGTGATGGACTGGAGTGCTACCACAAGAACTAGAAGGGGTAAAATCTGCAAAAAAAAAAAAAAGGCAAGAAATCAGAGACTTCGATCGATGATTTGAGAGAGACAGAGAGTAGATTGGAAAAAAAAAAGATTTTGGTTTCCTACCGCCATTAACACTAAGGAAATCATCTTCACAATCTGAGTCTAACCAGCCTCGGCAATCGAAAAATGCTTCGTCCTTGCTGCCTGTAAAAATCGAGTTCATTTTCAAAATACAGCTCCGATCAAAACAAAAAACGAAGTTGAAAGATCTGTAAAAGATTGTGCTACAGAACGAAATAAACAACGAATTTGTATGATGATAAAATAGGTGAGAGAATTGAAAGAGGAAGAAATTGCTCCAAAAATAGCAGAAACCCCATATCCCAAGAACAGCAGATGATCGAGAGAGATAATCCATTTCAAAACCACCCATATCGGAAATATTACTATCTAAGAAGATCAAGTGTGAGAATCTTGCAGCCAGTTCAAAATTTTACTGACGAATCGATATTTTCAGGACTGCGTATGCAACGATTTCAGAATCGAATCCTTAAGAAAAAGATTAATGATTTTGTTCGAGATACCACGAAGAGGGATCGTACCGTAGTATGGCGAAAACGAGGACTTGCGGGATTTAGCAGAGACTCCGTTGATCGGATGTTGCCAGGTGATTGGTCTATCATTCTTGATCGGCGACGGTGGAATCACCAGATTTTCAGTCTTGGACTCGAGAGAATGACTGGGTAGAATGGAAACACAAGAACCCATTGTTATCTCTGTTTCTCTCTAACTTTGTCTCTCTAACCCAGTACGACTCTGAGCATCGCCGAACTGGTAAGGGGATTAAAAATGGATCTTCCTAGAAGATGAAGAGGTGGATTAGAAGTACAGGGAGAAAATGAAATAGTTGAAGAGGCGTAAATAGAAAAATATTCTTCGGAGAAAAATCAGAGTAGAGAGAGACTTGTTGCCATTGTTGTTGTTTTCTGCAAAAGTGGATTTGACAGCAGCGAAAGATCAAATCTTTCTCATTACAATTAACTTTTCTCTCCAACTTTTATTCATCCGACTCATGGGAATGCGAAATCTTACTTAAATTTCAAATTAAATAATAAAAAATGAGAAAACGTCATCCGTATGCATCGTGTAGAACCAAACTATGGCAGTTGATCTCTAAATTCAGAGAAATTGGGTTCATCGCCCCCAAGTGGGAATGTCGAAAGTTTGACCTTACCCTTCACTTCAGTCTAAACCAATAACCACATCTTTAATATGACAATCACGTGCTAATTCAGTTTATGTTTAATGGAAAGTTGGTCAAACTTGATAATTATGGGTTCTGGAAAAAGGTTCCTGTAATAGTAGCTCGGTGGTTTGTAATTGAGTACATCTTGTCTGGATTGTGAACAGGCCTACATAAGTCTATCTGGGGTAGCCATTGATGCTACATAAAGCTTTGATTTTGAGCTCTTTGTGCATGGGTTTTTTGCAGTCACTGTACAGCTTCGAGAATAATATGAAGCTCTGCGAGGTAGGGACAGAAAAAGAGAGAAGCCATTGAAAGGTGAAAGCGAGCTTCCAATGATTTCTGAGGTCGGTCAGTGTGGTGTAGTGGGGAAGGAGACGGACGTGGATAATGAATAAGAACCAAAGCTTCTTCAATAGATGGTGACCACGGCCAAACTTACAGCCTAATGCTGGTCAAGTCTGGCTGCAATGGAAGTCTGTTCCCCATCTCTACATGGTTTTGTCGGGGGGAGAGAAGACGAAAACACAAAAGAAAGTCACGTTTTTAGGTGCATTATCAATTAATTTTAGAGGAATATTAGCGTAATAAATTAAAAATAAGTAAATAATTATTATTAAAAAATAATAATTAAAAACGTCGGCAAAGGGTAGGCCATGCTTCACCTACCACACCTCTCCTCACCATTCATAGTCATCACATCAATGGTCAGGTTTGGGTCGCGCTGAAAAGGGGCCACGACGCTAGTGTTGAGTGTCGCAGCATCAGTTGAAAAAATTGAAAAATAGCAAATAATAAATCAACCCTAAATAATTTTTATTAATAAATAAAATTCTCTACTGTAACAAAATGAACGCCATAAATACCATTGTTAACCTAACCTTAAAGATGATAAGATTTTTCAAAATAAAATACTTTTAGTTATCTTATTCTAAATCAATTTTTATCTGAAAATAGAAGATATTCAATTAACTGTTTATTGAAAAATCAATGTACTTCAAGCTAAATATGTTTACGATTCACTAAGAAAACTTATCAGAAAACAAATTTTAGAAACATTCAGTTGTTCAAAATTGATTTTGGTATCAAAATATAAGATTTTCAATTAACTGTTTGTTGAAAAATCAATGCACTCCAAGTAAGACATGTTTCCGATCCACTGAGGAAACTCGTTAGAAAATTCGTTATTTACTACATTGAAGAAAAACAAAGAATTCAACAAATAAAGCACAAAAGTATTTTTCACTTCGGAAATAATAGTTTCCTTTGAAGAAAGTCATTTTTCCTCTGCAGAAAGTGAGTCATTGGAATAGGATTCAAGAAAGATTATTTTCTTTTGCTGAAAATAATTTTTTATCTGCGAAAATTAATCTTTCCACATAGGAAAGTAATTTTTCATAAATCTTATTCCAATGACTCATTTTTCATAACGAAAAGTAATATTTCATCTGTAGAAAGAAAATATTTTTTAATGGAAAATGTGGTAGCAATGTTTGCATCGTTCATTTTTCATAGTTGAGTGTCTTATTTGTTAACAAAAATTGTTTAATAATTGACTTGCCATTAATTTTATAGTTCAGTGGTTGTTTTGTTAATTTTCCAAAAAATTTTAAACCCTACCAAGTTGGCCTCCAATTTTTTTAAAGACTGAGTCTAGTTTGTAGTTGGCTGGACCAAACTAAGTCTATTAACACACCCTTGATTAGGGTTTAAGTATAATGAAATTATAAATTCTAAAACTTGAGCTCTTAAATATGAATTCTCAAATTTAAGAACGAGAGAGTTAGGCTAAGCACTTCAATATGGAGAGAAATCGATAAACAAAATAGGCAACGTTTCGATATGATTCTCTTTACCTTATCTTTATCAATGGTTGGTTCTTCTATTTATAAATTCTGCATAACACTCGACCACTCAACATTTTCGATCGACCGCTTCCTGGTTGTTGCGTGTTACCGTTATGCATCTGGTCGACCACTCTTCACTCTGGTCGTTTGCACTGGTTGACTTATGTCTTCTTTGGTCGACCACTCTAGTGCAACTCAGGAAATCCATTTTGACTCTGTTCAATTTTCAATCGACTACTTCTTTCACTCTGGTGGCCGCTTCAACATTTTAAAAGCAGAGTCTGCTCTCTGTAAGATTTTCAGTCGACCGCTTTAGCAGTTTAGAAAATCTTGAGCAATCTGTACGAATTTGGTCAACCGCCCTTCTTGTTTGACCGATCGCTTCCACTGTTGTTCTGCTCTCTATAGCAATATAGCTGACCACTCTTTTACACAGGTCGACCACTACTTCATGTTTTGCACATTCTCAAGCTTCTAAGTTCCAATAATCAACCCATAAGCTATATGAACTTAGACAAACATAGTAGTAAACATTAATACACGTATTAAATATATTTATAATTAAGATAATAAATAATAAAAAAATATGTCCAATTATAAACCACTTATAATTAAATTAATCATTCATCATAAAAATAATTAAATCTAATATTTATTAGGCTAAAATTACTAACCCACCCAAGGTCAAGTTGACCTACAATGGATCGTCGACACGTTATGCCCGCTAAGTAAATTTGTAATGTTATTAGGCTCAACTTTTATCTACACGGGTCATTATCCATTTTTAGATTTAGAATCAATGCATGCAAGGCAAGATAAATAAAAATAAAAATTTCATGAGAAACATTAATAATATTATGCCTTCTTAAATTTTAAGAGTTATATTATAATTTTACATTTTGATATGACATTTGTTAATGTTATATATTCACTATTATAAGTGATTGATCATATTTATAAATGTTTTACTAATAATTTAAATACATATTGTAGTATAAAACTATGGCGAATACATGAGATAACTTCAAATTGAAAATTTTTAATAATATTTTTACAAAAATGGGTATACATAGCGTTTAAATTGATGTTTTGAATCCTGATGTTTAATTTAATACTAGTGTTCGGTACGTTGGGCACACGACACACGTATGTGTGATATAATTGACATATTTTGATGTTGATAAACAACGAAGGGAGTGTAATTTTTTAATTTCCCTTTTAGATAATTCAATGGCATCACTACTAAAAGCTCAAGTTTTCTAAATACTTAAGCAAAATTGATTATTTAAATGGGGAGGGAGGAATAATGTAATAATCCATACATATATATTTTTATTAGTATCATTACCACAATTCAAACAATTTCCTCTTTCACGGAATCTAATTAAAGACCAAAGCATAAATGTGATGATAAGCCCACAGAGGATTCATACAAATTGTCCAAAACATACCAAAAACAAATTCTTTCCATGAAAAAACATCAAAATAATTTTATTTTTTGGTAATTCAACACAAGTTGAACTTGAACTCTTCGAAGAAATGACCTAGCATTCACCGGAAACAAAATGATCTCGTATAGAAAGTCAAATAGAAGCCAAACTACGAGAACAAAAAAAAAAGATATTAGAGTTCGGTGTGACCCAAATTTTATTGTATCAGGTTGGTGGACTCGCATTATAAATATCATTTAAAGTTTTTTTATCTATAAATTGATGCAAGTTAGAGTTGGTTATATTTTGATCTTCATAGTAGATTTATTCCTCTACCTGAGATTTTTTCCCTAAAGAGTTTTTCCATGTAAATTTGGCGTCCCACATCGTATTTTATTTTTCTAGTTATTGTTTGATCTCTAACAAATAGTATCAGATCTTTGGTTTTGGTAGTTTGTATTTCTAAATGAGTTGAAACAAATTCACTCTGGTCATTCCGCATCGAACAAAGTTTATGTAATTTTTCAAAAAATTACAATTTTTGGAAAAAAAAAACGAGAAATTTGATCCTCTTTCATTCGTCTTGCTCATGAGATTTGTTATCCTCTATCGTCCAGTTGCCATTAGAAACAATTGTCTCGTTTGTTGTGAAAACTCTAATTTTTTCTCTGTTTGGAATTCTCCAAAGCAGTTGTGCTTCCGAGCAACATGTTCGTCATTGGAGGGTTTTTTATTTATCGTCAGTCGCCATAGATCATATACATTGTTGTTCTCTATTCTCGCTGTCAAGTCATATCGATTGGGGTCGTCGCGAGAATGTCTTTTGCAAAGTTAAATTTTTGCTAGAGATAAAAATTGTTAAAAATTATTGAGATTTTTTAATAATTTTTGGGAGATTAAATTTGATAATTTATGGTAGATGTGGAATCGCGAGAATATCTCAATAATGTCGAAATTCAAATAAGGTTTGAATTTTGTAATATCTGCTATTATTCGGTGATTTGATTTGATTTGATTTTGAGATTGATTAATTATTATAGAAATATCTAAATTTTGAAGATATCTTTTGAAATCTTGTGATATCTATGATTTTACGCTTCAATTTTTTAGGTGAATATTTTATTGAAGTCAGTGATTTTTTAGTCATATATTTTGTTCAAGAATATGTTTTTGTGGCGATGAGATAATAAAGTAGATCTTCCACGTATAGGTCAAGATTCGATATTTCGTTATGGTAAATTACGATAGTGGAATTTTATAATATTTTGACAAATAGTTTTAATATGGCAGGTCAAGAGGTAATAAATCATCGCATAGATTTGGATGACTTTTTGTGGAATTTGAAGATGTCATCATCGTGGTTCAAGTGTTTTTTAAACCTGATCAGCATCAGTTGCTAAATTTACTCTAGAAGATTTTTATATTAGTGATCTGTATATTTCTTTGAGACTGGTAGACAAACCCTCATTACAGATCTTCTTTAAGGGTGTGGAAGAGGAAAATTTGAAGATTTAAAAATTGGTTCTTTGCATTAGAATTTGTTTTCGAGATGGAGATTATCAAAATTCAAGGTTTTGAATTCGTTTTGTTGTGTCGGGCTGACAAACACGCGCTATGGATCTCTTTCATGGAATTCATGTCAAGTGGAGATTGTTAGAGTTCGGTGGACCCAAATTCTATTGGGCTAGGCTGGTAGGTCCGCATTATAAATCTTATTTAGAGTTTTATTTTATCTATAAATTAATGTAAGCTAAAGTCGCAAAACTCGTTGTTGTATTTTGATATCATAGTAGATTTATTCCTCTGCCAGTGGTTTTTTTCCTAAAGAATTTTTCTACGTAAATCTGATATCCCACATTGTATTTTTTTTTTTCCGGTTATCGTTTGATCTCTAACAAAAAAATAATAGTATTCTAAAATGAAAAAAGAAAAGCTAAGAAAGTGGAAGAAGACGTCATACTTTGAATCAATAAGCGGAATATCTCTAACTTGCAAGGTTTCTCTCTTTGTATGGACAGTCTTGTTAGGGGAAATGGTAACCCACTATACAAAGAATCTCTATTTCCATAGAAGGGTAAGATTAACAAGTTATAAGAACGGGAAAAGTAAACAATATACGATGAAGAAAATATAGAAAACACTCTTCACCAACTAAATGTCGTGCCCTAATATAAAACCACAATCCATCAAAAGGAGTGAACGTAAATATTTATGGAGTAAATTTGATTTTGGAAATAGAGACCTTTTCGACTAGTATACGAGTATTTATTAACCATTAAGTTGGGTACTCTCTAATTCAAAACTCTAGTTTGAATTCAGTGATAAAAACATTTAACACATAATAATTCTTTCATTGCTCAAGAGTATTTTGAAAAAATTTAAGGTTGGCAGGGAACAATGTTCCTTGCACTTGGGTTCCTGGATAGGCAAAACAATATGGATGTATGTCGAAAAGATAACATAAAAGAGAAAGGCAAGAGGGAATGGAAATTAGCGTTGAATAAACAAGGAGAAGTTTTTGGAACTTTATGGGGCTGAATCGTGCAATTTTTGGCAATGGTTTACGTAGGATATGAACCTCTATAGTCCCATTCATTTGAGGAAATATGCACATGATTTGTTTCATAGGCATAAAGACACATTTTTCTTTTTCTTTTTGTAAACAATTTTTATGGAAAAAGAAATTTAAGCAACAAGCAAAACATACACAATTTTATTGAAATACACAATCACAAAAAGAACCAAAATTTGAACAACAAATTCTTAGTTGAACCCAAAAATTAGTAAACTATAAATGTTAGAGTTTAGTGTGATTCAAATTTTATTAAGTTGGGCCGGTGGACCCATATTATAAACCTCATTTAGAGTTTTTTTTCTCTATAAATTGATGTAAGATAGCGTCTCAAAATTTTATATTGTATTTTGATCTTCATAGTAGATTTATTTATCTGTCCATAGTTTTTTCCCAAAATGGATTTTCTATGTAAATCTGATGTCTCACATCATATTTTCTTTTTTTGGTTATCGTTTGATCTCTAACAAGTGGTATCAGAGCTTTGGTTTCGAGAGTTCATGTTTCCAAGTGTGTTGAAACATATTCTCTTTGGTCGTTTAACAACGAACAAGGTTTGTGTAACTTTTCAGAAAATTGCAATTTTTTTGGAAAAAGAAAAGAGGAAAATTGTTCCCCCTACATTCATTTTGTTTATGAAGATTTGTTCTTCTCTGTTATCTAACCGTCATCATAAAGTATTATCATGTCCATCGTTGGAGGGTATCTATTCATCATCAATCGCCATATATCTGTATTGTTGTTCTCTATTCTCGCTATCAAGTCGTTTTGATTAGAACAGCCGTAAGAGTGTCCTCTGTAAAGTTGAATTTTTTGTTAGAGATAAAAATTATTGAAAATCCTTGAGATTTTTGGGAGATTAAGTTTGATAATTTATGACAGATCTGAAACCATAGGAATATCTTAATCTTTGAGATTATTTTTGGTTGAAATTCAGATCATGTTTGAATTTTGTGAGGTCTGTGATTATTTTGGCTATTATATTTGATTTGATTTTGGGGATGATTTGTTATGACAGAAATATCTGAATATTTTGAGATATTTTTTAGAATATTGTGACATATATGATTTTCCGCTTCAAAATTTGTGGTGAATATTTTATTGAAGTCAGCTATTTTTGGGTCAGATATTTTGTTGAAAATTATGTTTTTGGGGTGATGAGATCTTTGATGTAAATCTTCTACTTTTGAATCAAGATTCAATATTTTGTTACGGAAGGATAATGTAGTCGAATTATAAAGTGTTTTGAAGGACAAATATGATATGGTAAGTCAAGAGGCAATACATACTCGCATAGATTTGGATGACAGTTTGTGAGATTTGAAGATGTCATTATCGTGGTTTGAGTATTTCTTAAACCTAGTCAACATCAATTGCTGAATTTACCTTGAAAATTTTTATATTGGTGATCTCTATCTTTGAGACGGGTAGGCGGACCCTCATTGAAAATCTTCTTTAAAGGTGTGGAAGAAAAAAATTTGAAGATTTAAAAATTGATTCCTTACATCAGAATCGTTTCAAGATGGAGATTGTAAGAATTGAGGGTTTTGAATGAATTTTGTTGGGTTGGGCTGAGGAACACGTGCTATGAATTTCTTTCATTGGATTTTATGTCAAGGTAGAGATTGTTATAGTTTGGGGTGACACGCTATAAAACTCTCATAGTATATTATTCCTCTGCACATGATTTTTTCCTGAAATAATTTTTTCACATAAATCTAATGTCTTACATCGTTTTTTTTTCTTCCGATTATTAGTCATTTCTAACAATAAATAACACCATATAATGAACATACCAATAAAAACAAAGGAAAAATGACAAATCAACCATCGTACTTTACTAGTAATGACAAACCAACCATTGTATTTTTTCGTTAACAAATTAACCATTTAACTATAAAAAAATGTCGCTGCAGCTATCATGTTTGCCTTCAAAGTCCGTCGAGGGACGTGTATTGTGAGACTAGAGACGTCCGTTTTTGAACGAGGGATGTCCGATATGGGGAAAGGGACATCCGTGTTGGATTGAGGGATGTTCGATATCAAAAGCGGAACGTCCGTTGTGGACCGAGGGACATCAATCTTAATTGAGATAGTCTGTCTTTTAAAAAAGCAGGTGACTTGCACGTGACCTTTTTTTGGGTGATGGCCTAAATCCATCATAGCTATCAATTCCGATCGAGGGACGTCCGTCCTCGATCCAACGGCCAAAAACCATTGTCCGCCATTGCCTTTGAAAAATGACAAACTCTATCCTAGTCATCCACTCTGATTGAGGGACATATGTCCTCGATCCAACAGCCATGAACCATCGTACGCTATTGCCTTCAGAATATGACAAACTCCATCATCGCCGTTCATTCCGATCGATGGACGTCCGTCTCTCATTTCAACAGGTTGGATGGACATCCCCCCATAATTGATGTCCTTCGTCAGTCTGTTGGATTAGCGTTGGATGTCCCTCGTTGTTGCGGAACATCCGTTGTTGTTGCCTTGGACGTTTCCATTCGACAGTCTTTGGCGTTAATGTGACCACGACATTACAGTCGACAAATTTTCACGGACGTCCCCTATTATTGCTGCCTTGAACGTCTCCGTTCGATGATTTTTGGTGTTAACGTAATCACGGTGTTACAGTCGACAAATTTTGTCCTTAGTAACAAGTACCACGGTTGATTTGTCATTTTTTCTGAAAAAAAAAAAACAAACAAAGAGACGTGCATTTCACTAGAAAATGTGTCCACCAAAGAAAGCCATGGCAAAGAGAATAGCAAAATACACCTACAAAGTACGTCGAAAGAACAGCTGGGTCAGCATATGAAAGACCAATCTAAACAAATTAACAAATATCAATACAAAAATACCAATGAAAAGTCTACCGATGACGTAATCATGTTCATCAAATATAAATTTATGATATCATTTTAATATATAGTAATACACAATCCAACTACTACCTATATATGAAAGATACATAGTTTATTCACAGAAATTAAAATACTTTTTTTCCACTAATTATTTTGCCTCTTTTTTTTTTCTTACAATATGAAATTATAAAATCTATCTACTTGATATACTATTTCCTATGTAGACATAAGTGTAATATACTTGTCTTGTACGCTAAGAAAGTCGATGAACTACTCAAAATTTGAAAATGGAGTGATTAATCTGTAAATGATTTTAGGATTATTGATAAATCAACCATCCTGGTTTGCGATCAGTCACAAGTTAACCACTATGACATTTTTTTTAACAAGTTAAACACTAAAGTTTGAAAAAATAACAAAGGAAATATCGAGCGACGTTCTCTGCTCTAGAGACCACGTTTTCGCGGTCTCTGGAGCAAGAGACCGCGTTTTTCGCGGTCTGTGGTAGTGAGACACCTCTTTTGAGGTTTAAATCTCACTTATTGAACGGGTTGGGTGATGGGTCAGGAAGTAGGGTTTAAATCTCAGCCCCGCCATTGATGCAGTTAAGAACTTGCAGATTCATTTGGAAGGCAAAGGGGATGTAGATCAAGAAATCGGAGTGTTTGGAGCTGAGAAATATTTAAATGATGGAATGGACGATGAGCTTCCAAGATCTACTCCCATGGCGGCCAGAAAATACCAGTATGATAAAGACGAAGAAGACGATTCAGATCATTAAATGAGGCAAAAGAATCAAACTGCAACTCCGAGTGTTCGTTCTGAATCAAGCTGGACCAGCCAAACTGCTTTGTTGCAGAATTTTCTGAAAAATTCTTCTCGTCCTTGCAAATCAAACAAGATTAATGGCAAGAATTTCCTCACTGCCTTCGACTGCAAATGTTATTGTTCTGATAAAACTTCTGTTGATGTTAATGAAGATTTTGGAGAAATCAGCTTCCATAAAGCTACAAACTTTCAAGCAAAAACGCCATTATCGAATCCTCCTGTCGTCTCTGATCGCTACCCAATTGATGAAATGCCGAGTTGGATCAAAGCCGGGACGAACATTCAAAAACTAGAAATTTTAAGAACTAGGTCGAACAAAGAAACCTGTTTCACCTCCCCATACTCCGGCTGTGCAGGAAATCCGCCATTGAAGGTGCAGCTTCAAGAAGAAGAATACAAGAAAGAGAGGAAGTCGCTGGATGTATTTAGTTGTCCTGCAATGGGGAAAAGAGACAAGTCCTTAAGCATTGAGAGTGTTAGAAAAATTAAGTTTTACTTATTTTATGTTGTATGGGTATATTAGTCTTTTTACTTTATCCTAGTTTGCTATTTTAGTTTTCCCTTTAAAAGCTTGTATTTGGACTCTCCCTATTGACATTGATTCAAGATGTGATACCCTAGTCTCTCTCTCTCTCTCTCTCTTTCTCCCTTTGTTTCTTTGATGATTTGCATAATTTCTTAAAACCCCTTTGCATAGTTTTTCATGGTATCAGAGCATAGTTCATTCCACAGCTTTCGCAAATCGCATATCAAATTCGCAATCCGCAAATCCGCAATCCACAATCCGCAATTCGCAATTGAAAGGTGATCGATTGAGCTTTGGTTTCGGGAGTTCGTGTTTCCAAGTGTGGTGAAACAAATTCAATCCAGTCGTTTTGCATCGAACAAGTTTTCTATTGATAAATAGATGGAAGGATTAGTTGATGAAGGTTTTGTAGAACATAGCTTAGTTAAGAAGATTTTTCTCTCGGGAATGGGATCTTTCGCACCGAAAATAGAGGTTGTCGCCATATACAAGAATTCGAGTTCTAGTTTGATAAGGAAGGCGAAATTGGAGTCGTTTCAGATTTTCTTTGGCCGTAGGACGAAGTTGCAGCTCGCAAACCCTAAGTCGTACTTTGTTCAGGCTTAGTGTTTCGCAAGTCGAGACTCGCATTCGCATTGACATTGACATTCGAATTTGCATTCACATTTGCATTCGCATTCACATTGGCAGCATTCGCATTCGCATTCGCATTGACATTGATATTGGCATTGGCATTGGGATTGGCATTGGCATTGGCATTTGAATTCGCATTTGAATTGGCATTCGCATTAGCAGAATCGCAAACTCACGTGCATCGTGAGTTTGAGGGGGGATGTTAGAAAAATTAGGTTTTACTTATTTTATGTTGTATGGGTATATTAGTCTTTTTACTTTACCCTAGTTTGCTATTTTAGTTTTCCCTTTAAAAGCTTGTATTTAGACTCTCCCTATTGACATTGATTCAAGATGTGAAACCCTAGCCTCTCCTTCTCTCTCTCTCTCTCTCTCTCTCTCTCTCTCTCTCTCTCTCTCTCTCTCTCTCCCCCTTTGTTTCTTTGATGATTTGCATAATTTCTTAAAACCCCTTTGCATAGTTTTTCAGAGAGAAGACTTTCACTGTTTTCATGGGATTCCAATTCACAAGCAAAAGAGATTGAATTCCCTGCAATTTATGATGATTTAGAATGTAATGGAAGTTCATATTTGTTTGAAATGGAGAGTTTAACAGGAAGAACAAACACTTTTCTTACAAGATGCGGTCTCTTGCTCTAGAGACCACGAAAAATGTGGTCTCTTGCTCCAGAGATCGCGACAAACGCGGTCTCTGGAGTAGAGAACGCCGCTCGATGTTTCCTTTGTTATTTTTTCAAACTTCAGTGGTTAACTTGTTAGAAAAAATACCATAGTGGTTGACTTGTCATTGATCATAAACTACGATGGTTGATTTGTCATTTACCCATGATTTTATCACATCGTGGTTACTAAATTTTAGATTCTATAATACGAATAAATAAGTAAAATTACTTATAAATTTGAAATTGGGTGGATTTCTTTTTGAATCTAAACAACCAAAATTCAACATCTAACTAGAAATTTTCATAAAAATAAAATATGTTAGTAACATGTGCACGAATTCACAGTTTTGAGAAATTTATATGCCAAAAAATATGTAAGGATTAAAAAATAATTGAAAAGGTGTAGCAAAAATCAAATATCAATTTTACTTTCACGAAACTATAGAAATAAAGTTGATAGTGGCAAGCTTATTTATTGATTTTGGGGAAGTTGAATAAAATTCGTGACCAACTAATGTAATATCTACTATATAAAAAAAGTTATTATTGGATTAAATGAGGGAAAAACGCTTTTGGAAACATCTTTCCCCTGGCTAAGGGAGCACTGCATGCGAGAGGGGATTTCCTCTTGAATCCTCTACATTCTATTGCCATAAAGGTATGAGCTTCTCCCACTTACCCTTCTCCCTTTTTCAATTTCTCGGATTCACTCACTACATCGCCTCCCTCAAACTCTTTCTCTAGCTTTAGGAACCCTTCGTGCGGAGGGAATTGAAAAAGGTAAGCCAATTTTCTTTTGACTTCACCGTTGCAATCTTGTTGAATTGAAATTCTTTTTCTCGTCTCTCTAATAGAAGGAAATTGGTGCAAATTCGGTGAGTGAAATAAGTTGGATTTCACGGTAAAAAACTAGCACTCTCGTGGTAAAAAAAGCCGTGAGCTAAGAATGTAAAAATTTGATCTTTTCCTTCAATTGTTGCTTTGCTTTCAGATATTTTAATATGGACTATGGATTTGTTGAAATTATCGATTTTGAATTTTGGGGAAAGTTTGTGGTGATGGCCGGTTAAATGGATAAAACCCAACGTTTGTGTCGAGGAAAATTTTGATGGCATGAGCAGTCCGAAACGCGACTCAGCAAAGGCTGAATCGCGTTGTATGAAATCTACGATTTTGATCTATTGGACAACTAGCTGAGATAGGAAGTCTTTGCTAGAGTCAGGGTTGTCTGCGCCAAAGGATCGAAATAGTTTGTGACAAGGATGATGATGTCCGTGTTTTGTCCATGAATGTTGACCGCGATCCAAGCTTGGTGGGCTGTGGACCATCATGCCTTGGACTGCAAATTTGGGCTGTTGAATTTTGGAATACGTTCCAAACCATATTGGGCTGCGACCATAATCTATGTTTGGGTCACAGTTTTGAGTTTAAATAGAATTTGTTTAGGTCTGTTTTTTGCCAGATTTTGAGTATTCTTTTACACAATTAACTTGGATTAAATTTTAAATAATAATTGAAAATATGTAAGTATAAAATTTTGACATAAAATTAATACATTAATTTTTAGATTGGTACCATTGTTTAATTGAAAATCAGTGGACCACTAAATTTGAGCTATTCAGATTTTGGGCTTCAGCCAGTGTAAGCCACTCCGAGGTAGAAATTTATTTTTATGCACTGCATTGCATAAATTTTTATAAAATAAATATTTTGAGACGTATCTCATATAAAATGACGTGTCTATTTTATGGCCGTCGAGTTTTTAAATTATATTTAATTTTTCATTGTACACGTTTCAATTAGGCATGTATATTAAAATTTCTAGATCAACTCGATCGTGTTAATCAAGTTCGATCAACCGGATTTAGAGTCTGTTTTATTTTACGCACATTCGACCTTGGGAGAATGTGTTTGTTTGTTGTTAACTAGAATACTGAGACAGTTGTATGTGTCGTATCTTTCAGCGCAAAACCCTAAACCTAATCAGAATATTTTTGAGTCGGGTCGTTCCCCATTCTGTCTTAGGTCCCTTACGGGTCATGACAACTAAAACCTCAAACTATGAAAAATGAACGATGAAAACCTCACAGTTACGTTTCCCGTAAAAAAAACTTTGAGACAAACATTGTAGTTACATTAGCGTCACGAACTGTCCAACGGGGACGTCCAAAGATCAACAACAGACGTCCTTCAAATACGAGGGACGTCCAATGATGATCCACAAAGAGGGGCATCCTTAGGCCCATCATAAGGTTGAGGGACGTCCTCAGTCCTCGTTGGCCACATTTTTTGTTGTGATTTGGCACTAATGGCATTTGTAATGTCCCATAGTCATCCTATTACAATATTGTTCGTTTTGGGCCAAAGCTCACATGGTTTTGCTCTTGGAGTTAGCTCAAAACGTGTTGAACTAGGTAAGGAGGAGAACACTATTTATAAATCATGCATTTTCTGTTAGCATTTTTGTTAGGCTAAGTTTTATTTTGATGATGACTAAATTGTGTGTTAATTTAGTAAATCAATAAGTTGTATTTTGGTAGTATATTGCTTGAATTAATTGGTGGATAAATTGCATAACTTAATTGAGTAAATCAAATATGCAATATTTGTGGCACATGCTTAGGTTTGGATATAAACAACTTTATATGTTTTGGACATCATCAATAAGGAAGATTGTTTAGATTATGTGATCTAGATGATGTGAATTTTAATAAAGTGTGAAAGTTGTTTATTCATTGATCTTATATATATGTCATATTTATCGATTAATTTTAAAATACCCTTGATCAAGGGTATTGGTAATGTTTAACGTGTTTCTCTGAGTCTATGCAGTGATATGGAATGTTCATGTGACTTAGAGGAAGCGTTTTGTGTAATGAAGAAGGTGGACTGTATGCCCACGGATGAAGAGGACACCAAAACTGGCGTCCTATATGTTTCTGCCTTTCAGTGTTCTTTGCGGACGATTGTCGCGGACGAGGCGGACGTATGTTGGCGTCTGCAGGTCTTCAATTGTGCGGACATGATTGAAGAAGAGGACGTTCCCCAACATTGCTGTGCAGTCACGGACGATGGACCCAGTCGGTGCGGACGGTGCGGACGCGAATATTGGATTCCGATTTAAATCTGTCCAATTTGAGACGAGTTGTGGACGATGGATGTAGACGCAGTGGACGATAGATTGGCGTCCGCAAATGCACAGAATTGCACAACGGCTATATTTTCAACGGACAAATTTTAATTGGCTGTGGACGATGAGGACGCTGCGGACGTCCGGAAGTGCAATGCCTATAAATAATGCTTCACTCTAAGCTCTCCACAATGATCGAATATTCGAGGCGAAGCTCTGCCAAAATCAATACTCGAATACTACTCACTGTGAGCTATTTAATTGTATATCCAATTCTCCGTATTCCGAATTTGCGAGTTATATTTGGGAGAATTCGGATTAGCTAGATTGCGGTTTAAATTTCTGAATCATATATTGTGCTTGATTGTAAAGGGTGATTCCCTAAGAATTCATCATAATAGGGTGACGCCCCGCAATAGTAAAATTTAGGGTGACGACTCGTAAGAGTCTAAGGTTGAAGACCTTACAATTAGTCAAGGGTGACGCCCCGTCTAATAGTCAATTTGTAAACGGTTTTATTGGCACCCGTAAGTCAATTACTTAGTGTATCTCCAAGTGTAACTTGGAGCGCGGACCTAGGCTAGTTTGCCGAACCGCATAAACAAATATTGTGTACACTCTTCTAACCCTTACTCTATTCATTATTGCATATATATGTTATTGATAATTTAATTATATGCATTAAATCACTTAGGGTTATTAGAATTTAAATATCGCACGAAAATACTTAAAATGCTATATTCACCCACCTCTATAGGCGTATATCGATCTTACATTTTCCACTCTTCTAAGCGACGTGGGATTGTGCACTCTTATTGATATGGGCCGGACCCTCGCATGAGTTATCCTGGTCGTGCAAACCCCAAGAACAAAATCATGTATGTTTCTGCCCAAACTAGACAATTTTGTACTAGGAGGACTGAGGAACGTTACAAATGGTATCAGAGTCAAATCCTAACCGAAAGTGAGACAGACGAGGATGTCAGGTCCCCAATGAGGGGAGATTGTGGCAGCCTGCCTTGTGAAGGCTAGGTTGACCCTTGTGAAGTTCTGACCCATATAAGTGAGGATGCATAATCCTACATTGCTTGGAAGAGTGAAAAATGCATAGTTTATAAGTAAGGTTCTCTATCCTACCTAATACAACACGTTTTGGGCTAACTCCAAGAACAAAACCATGAGAGATTGACCCAAAGTGAACGATATTGTAGTAGGAGGACTGAAAGACGTTACATTGATCCTCCAAAGGTGTTGGCGGATGATAGTTTATACCCGTTGGATTGAGAAACAGATGCCCCTCAACGAGAATGAACGGGTAGGATGAAGGATAACCATTCTTTAAAGGTGCTAACGGATGAAAGTTTATGCTTGTTGGATAGAGGGGTGGACGTCTTTCAACAAAGATGGATAGTCAGGATGGAGGATGACTATCCTCTAAAGGCGCTGACAGACGTTATGTTGAAGGGGGTCACATGCACGACACACACTTTTTTAAATGGAAGCAGACTCCCTCCACTTACATCAGACGACCCTCATCACACAATGGACGTCCCTTGACTTAAGACAGATGTCCCTCTACTTACGACGGACGTCTCTCAACCAACAACAGACGTCACTCAGCGCACAACGGACGTCCCTCAATACTAAAAGACGAAATCATTCAGTGGTTGCTTGCTCCGTTTATTTCTCATAATTCAGTATTTTATTTGTTAACAAAAATTAATTAGTGGTTAAATTATCATTGATCCCATCATTAAGTGGTTATTTTGTTAATTTATCAAATTAAAAAATAAAAAAGTGATTAAAAAAGGATTATATATACACACATAATTATATTTATATGGGAAAATGACAAATCAACCATCGTGGTTTTCGGTCAATGACAAGTCAACCACTGTGGCATATTTGCTAACAAGTTAACCACTAACGTGTGAGAAATTGACAAATCCAACATCACACTCAAGTTAACCTAGGAAAAGAAAAGGTCTGGACGCTGCAAACAAGCGGCGTCCAGGCAAAGAAGCAAGCCTGGACGCCGCAAACCAGCGGCGTCCAGGCAATTTGGCCCACCCCAATCATTTTCCCTTTTATAAAGGGAAAATAAAAGTTAGGGCTCATTCTCCTACCCCAACCCGACCCCCTGCTCTTCTTCTCCCTCCCAATCGGCTCTCCCACTCTCCCCCAATCAGCCACGAGTCCGACTACCACACGGCGACGACCAGCAGAGTGGCATCGTGAGATGGTGGCAGCACTTAAGCAAGGGGAGAGGCGATCAACCCATTCAGGAAGTGCGTCATCCTCCTCGGACGCACCAGATGCGACATTCCGATTGTAAGTTAATTTTGTTGAACGTGAATTCCAATTTTTACTTTATTTGTCTTTATGTACTGACGTGTTGTTAATTTGCAGTGAACCTATCGGAAGCCGCTTACAAACTCCTCCAGCCGTGCCTCTCAGGCCGCCGCCCCTTAAAATTTTGCACCTGGTATGTCTTTCATTCTGGTATATATGTGTATTCATTCATGGTTACGCTGACCGTTTGTTGCAGGCTCATGATTTGATGAGTAAGTTCCAAGACTATGTCCGGGCAAATACTCGAAAGAACATGGAGACATGCGCAATTCTTGCAGGAAAGCTGACCGACAATACGTACCTCGTCTATGAACTCATCTTCCCAGATCAGAAAGGAACGCCAGATACGGTGAGAGGCCTTTTTTGGGTGTTAGTGTATACGATTTTATCTTAGTACTTATCCAAACTTATATGCAGTGCTATACGACGGCAGAAGCAGACACAGAAGTTTTCAATTATCAACAGCGACACGATCTACTCACACTTGGATGGATTCACGTAAGTAATCATGTCGTTTCTCCAGGTTGGAGTTAATGTTTACTGAGATCATATAATGTGTTGTTTAAATTGCAGTCACACCCGAAACATGAGTGTTTTATGTCGTCCGTTGATCTGCACATGCAATTCGCTTACCAAACATTGTTGCCGGAATCAATCTCCATTATCACAGCTCCCACTGACAAACAGCAGTATGTAGTTTTTCTAGTGTAAATTCTTAATTTTGCTTTCCACGTAATTGCTCGACACTTGTTCCCTTTGCATTACAGGCCGTTCGGCGTCTTTCGGTGTACCCTTGAGGGGATGAGGGTGATATTAGAGTGCCACATTAAGGAACAATTCCACCTGCACGAACCTCCAACATTTCAGTATGAGGGTCTGTTGTTCGCCCGAGCTGAGAAAGTAGCCTTTGACGTGAACTTGTCGTTTCTAATCACGGATTTGCGCCGGCAACAGCCCAGGAAGAAGAAGAATGCGTAGTTTAGTTGATTTTGTGTACTTGTACTTTAAAATGTATGTCAAGTTGTCAATAATATGTTGGGAGGTTAGGTGTAGTTTACATTTAGTGGATGAATGAGATGGTCGGATGATACTGGAATTGTTTGGGCTGTTTGTGCAAGATGTACGAGAATAACTATGTGGAGTCAAGAAACATGGGACATTTTGTTCAAATTTTTGAAAAATTGGCAAGTCTATCAAACTCATTTTATTTTCAACAAAATAATTACATCAATGGCCTTTGACTGTCATGTACATTTGTTGCAAGCAAAAAGGGTTATATCACGGCAGGTTAAGGTCCACATCTGTATACGTAGGTGTGGGAGAACCTTCAGCATCAAACTCCTGCAGACCACATTACAAAGGAAATGAGCGTAGTTCAAATATCAATTAAAAGCATAATGCGATAATGCGCTGACCTGCGTCTCATGAACTCTATCGGGAGCTATCTCGGGGACTCTGAAACCCATAAATGTGTCATCCGACCTTCCTCTGCCGCCTCTTCCTCTGGCTCTAGCCGCCCCTCTGTTGCCTCTGCCAGCCCTTGCACTGGATTCCCCTCCCCCTTCGCACGTGCAGGCATTGTGGCCCACACCCCCGCACCGGCCACAATGCACGTTTAAATGTCTTCTGGTAAGCACTGTCCGGCTTGGAGCCTCATCCACATCCCGTATTCTACGTACGCGGGGCCTGCCTGGAAGCCTTTTATACGGCGGTGGGATAATTGGATCCAGATTCGTCACAGGATGCCACTCGATTGGGCCATTGAGGGGTTGGAGAAAGTGGGAGTACATCACCATGTATGTTTCCCGGTGATAGCACCAATGCACAAACTCCTCAGGAGATCTCTTCATGAAGTGAATGCATGGAATTGCATGGACACACGGGATGCCAGTCAACTCCCACCGGTTACAAGTACAAGTACACCTGTCCAAATCGATAGAGTACATGTCGGTATTGTTGCTGACCTCAAACTTGGCCGCTCTTGCAAATTGGGGACTCCAATTTCGACTGGCAAGTTGGACTTTGGCGAGCCGTTTGCTAATCATTGGACACAACAGATCGGTCGAGTGAGCCATTTTTTTATGTTTTTTCACGATCCTACCCATGATGCCCTTTCGAATGATCTCGAACATACTTAGAATTGGTTTGTCCTGGGCTGGTTGGATGCAGGCATTGAAGGACTTGCTGAGGTTGTTGAGGCTTATGTCACACTTTGGGATGGAAGAGAAAGCATGTTTGGCCCAGCAGGTCACCTCTATTCCACGTAGATATTCATGGGCCGCCGGGTCAAGGACAAATAACTTGGCCATCTCTTTCTCAAATTGCCCCACTGTTGTGGCTCTTGATGCAGCCCACATTGCATCCTTCAACAACCTGCCTTTAAATTGTTTTTGAAAATTGGCATACAGGTGTCGGATGCAAAACTGTTGGTCTGCTTGCCATGCCACCTCTCTCACAGCTGGCACTAGTCCCTGCAAACTTTCATAATATGAGACAGACATTGGAAAAAACATGCATAACATAAACACATAATTCAAAAGCAATGCACAACACCTTTTGTCGATCAGAAATAATTGTCCATCCATTGCTAGATGGGGTGTTTAGATCGTCTAGCAACAATTCTATAAACCACCTCCATGAATCCCTATTTTATGCTTCTACGACTGCTACAGCAATTAGATACATACCATCGTTCCCGTCGATGGTGACAGCAGTCAGCAGTTGGCCCAGATTCGCTCCCTTTAAGTGGCAGCCATCTAAACAAATAACAGGTCTACCACAGTTCAACACGGCCCTCTTGCATGCATCCATGCACATGTACATCCTTTTAAATACACTCATATCAAGGTCAACACGCAATGAACTTTCGGGATTCAACCTCCGAATCTCCTCAGCATAGGACCAAATGAGCTTGTATTGCTCATTGCCATCACCTTCGTTAATTTTCTTTGCCGCATTTCTTACCCTTCTAGCAAAGCTGGGTGTGATGTTGACGTTGACGTCCTTCCTGACAGTCTCAATTATGGAAGATACGTCCCAATCGGCCTGACTTTTAAATCTGTCTAAGTAATGCGTTGCCACCCATTTGGCAGTGGCATGGTGGCTTTCCATCTTTCGGGAGCAAGTGTGAACGTCGTTGTAGGACTTTATTTGAAACGTCATTTCATGTCCTATTTGTGACGCGTGCATCCTCCATGTGCATCCTTCCTGGCAGACAGCCCTCAACCGACGAGCATCACTATGGGTGAATTTTATGCCGTACCCATTATTCAATGCATAATCAACAATTTCTTCTCTAATTTTCGTCAATGAACTGTATTTTTTGTCAAGGCCCATACCAACGTAGCTGCATTGTGCTTCTGCTTGGCGTATAGACCTACTCTGTGTCATGTTAATGTCTTCATCACTAGTGGATTGGCACACTGATCGGAGGTGCTCATTGTCCTCTTCATTTAGACTTGCAGATACAGAATGCAACACAATTGCAACTTCATTTCCAATTCCACGTACCTCGTTTTCATTCGCCAATAATATCTCTGAAGGGCCCACTACAGCTTCACGGTTAATATCAGCTTCTTCGACACTCCAAGCACTCCAATGCGCCATTTTCTTGAAAACAAATGCTTCAACTTTGCCAAAATACCTTTCTCTTCTCGCTTCAGTTTTCACAAATTGCTAGGTTTAGGGTATGTTTCAGATTCGAGAATGGAGAGTCGAGACTGAGAGCCCTAATTTTTATTTTTCCTTTATAAAAGGGAAAATGATTGGGGTGGGCGAATTTGCCTGGACGCCGCACCCTAGTGGCGTCCAGGCAATTTGGCTTTGCCTGGACGCCGCTGGTTTGCGGCGTCCAAGCTTTTTCTTTTCCTGGGTTAACTTGAGTGTGATGTTGGATTTGTCAATTTCTCATACATTAGTGGTTAACTTGTTAGCAAATATACTACAGTAGTTGACTTGTCATTGATCGAAAATCACGATGGTTGATTTGTCATTTTCTCTATTTATATTAGTATGGAGTTTTCTTGTTATGACGACCATGAAACGTGGCAAGCTGGGCTCTGCTGGCACTTCTCCACCACAAAAGGAGTTGGCCCAACGAGAGTGGCATAAGCGTAATTAACATCCCGCAACGTGGCAATTCAAACTCCCACCTTCTCCCTTCTAAAACCTTTCATTTCTCACCTTTGATTCCATTATACGCGCTTTCTCGCTTGCTCTCTGCATCTTAAACCCTAAAGCTCCCTCCTTATCGCAATGTCTGTCCTTGGCCGCCTGAGCGCCAAAGCGTGGCTGTTAAGGTGCCAGAGCGTCAGATCTCTTACAGGAAGAGTTTACGGATCGGCTGCGGCAGCTCAGCTACAGTATGATTATTACGAAGAGGACGACGAGTCGCTTCTTCGTGATCGCTGCCAGCCTAGGCCAATGATGGACTCAGACGGATGGGTTCCTGCAAGAGGTGTGCAGTGGGTGGTGATAGGCGACCCTGGCGCAAAGAAACATTTCTACGCCGAGAGGCTGGCTAAGCTTCTCGATGTTCCTCACATTTCTATGGGAACCCTTGTTCGCCAGGAGCTCAACCCTCGCTCTCTTGTCTATCAGCAGGTTTGAATTTTATGTTTTAATTCAGTTCCTCCAAGTTCGACTAACTTTTGTTTTGTAAGGACCTGTGAAAGATGACAATTATTTTGATCAAATTCTCTGCATTTAATGGAATTTTTTCTTTGACGCGATGAATTAAGCTCCATTTATCTTTTATTAAATTTTGAAGCACCACCGTGATGAGCTATTTTCTTAACGTTTTGTGTTTAAAATGTTAACTTCGATTTAAAGTGTGTTTGAGTTATCAGAGTTGGCAGTCTTTCTTATTTCATTTAGAGATTATGATGTTAAATTTTAATTTATTGAATGTGTTCAGGCAGTGATGTCTTGACGTTACTCCTTGTTTCTTATATGCACAAACAATAATCCTGTGTTACATTTTGCTTTTGCTTCCTATTCAGATTGCAAATTCGGTAAGTGAAGGGAAGCTTGTTCCAATGGAAATCATATTTGCGTTGTTGTCAAAGAGGCTTGAAGAAGGCAGCTGCAGGGGTGAAACTGGATTCATTCTCGATGGTATTCCTCGAACAAATATTCAGGCTGTGAGTACTCAGTCTGTGATTAATGAAAAAAGGAAGTTTATATACCCATCTAGTAGGCACACTTTTTATATTGATAGATTGGTAACTATTTTATGAAAAATAATCAACTATCTGAGTTTTTTCGAATAAATTACATTTTCAGAGACCTTTTGAATTAGGATAACATAACAAAATAAAGTTAAGAAGGCTAAGTAAATTTGTCCAATACACAAAACCAAGAAAGTGAAAAGTGTATTTACTCTATTTCTTATCCACCTCAATATTTGAAATAATTATAAAAAAAGTGATTATGAGTGGATGTAGTCACTTAAATTTAATTCAAGGGATAATTATCATGACTAAAAAAAACTAATCAGTTAAGTTTACATAATTTAATTAAGGCAATCACATTGAAAGCAATGGCAAAGATTCTGGATGTAAGTACTCAGTTCTCTGATAAAAATTGGTTGTTTGTTTAGCTTTTGTGCATGGTTCTTATTACTTGGCATTTACTTTTATGATTGTTGATATGTGTCTGTACATTTCCGTATTATTATTTTTACCCTTGAATTACAGGAGATTCTTGACCAAATGACCGATATTGATTTAGTTGTGAACTTCAAATCAACAGAAGACCAAACGAAGATGAAGAATTCTGGATGTAATAATCTGAATGTTCAATCACAAACCACAGAACCTAAATCCAAACCTGCTAATGTAGTACAATCATGGAAAGAAAATTTACCTTTATACGCTGAACAGGTACTAAAAGTTTTTCTTTTGATAAAGCTATGTTGCATTGACTCTCCTAGTTATAAATACAAATGGTCCAGGAAGATAAGGGGAGTTGAAACCTCGCTCTTAATGTTTCTCAATTCAGGGAAAATCATTGGAAGATTACTACAGAAGACAGAGGAAAATTGTGGACTTTCAGGTGAAAGGAGCACCTGGAGAAACTTGGCAAGGATTGTTGGCTGCATTACATCTCCAGCACAGAGACGCAGTGAGTTCTTCACAGAAGCTTACTGCATGAACTGGTTTTGGCTATATCTGTATTTCGGCATGTGAGTAAATACGAGTGTAAGGGGCAACGAGGTGAATAATTCCCTCGACCAATTTTTGCATCAACAAGTTTTTGTCACGCCAATTTTATTCAATTTTTGTTGGACATTCAATGAGGCTCTGGGGTTTGTAACGTAGCAATTTTTGGGGTGTTAAATGTGATGCCAGAGACCTATCAATATGTCCAGTGTAAAATGTAAGGTGAGTATTATTCTCTTCGTCCAGATAGTCTATTCCATTCCCATCTCTGCTTCTCTGCGAAGAAATGGTCACAGGGTTGTCGAACAATTCTGGTCTGGAGACTGTTTTGGTCATTTCGAAGAGATTCAGCATACAACAGATATTCATATTTTTGCCCTTTCCTCATATTCGGCAAAAGCTACAAAAAATCGTTCATTATTTCATCTTTTTTATTTGTACAGGGAAGCAACCAACTTTTACAGCGAAATCAGAACAAAATTCAACTCTACCAGTGAAAAATGGAATAAAGAAAACTGCAACATACATACATACATACATACATACATGTTCATCAGCGACAGCGTCATACAAGGTGAGAGATGCAGTGTCACGCTGAACTAAAATGCTAGTCACTGTTCTTCCAAATTTCCCGAAGGAGTTCATATCGGATGGCATTTTGATTTGTGTTTTCCATTGAGATCCAACTTCGCTTCGTTGAAGCTTGTGAGGATCGTGGGGTATCCATGAGGATGGAATCCAATGGCGAATTCAATTCATCGAGCTCATCATCGCTGGTGTATGATTTCCTGAGCAGTGAGGGCCCGCTTCTTCTCAGTTCAGACCGTCTTTCTACCTCCTCTATACTTCCTGCAAGCAAGGCTGCTGAAGGTGGTAAATACACTATCGATGCAGCAGTGCCTGGAAAATTAGCGATGAGCTTCTCCCCAGCCTCATTTGGGTCCTAAATTGATAAAAAAAAGGCTTGATTGTGAGTGGCGAGTAATATGTTTTGTACTTTGCCGACAATCGAACAATTTGGTTGGAATATTGCCAAGACACTAAATACAGGGGTAAATGGTCGAAGATCCTCACACAAACCTCGGAATTTAGTGCTTCTAGAACCATTCCAGGAACTGGGTCAGAACAAAACTCGTCTGGGACAAAGTTGTCAAGAACTCGCTTAATTAACAGTGAACCAAATGCTGGGCATACCTTAAACAGTACAACAATGACGCAGTGAGCAGGAGAATTGCAAAAAAAATTAGTGTTCTAAAAGAAACCGAACAGAAAATAAAGGTTCCAAGGGTTGCGGCTCTACCTCCCTCCGAATGGTTTTGTCCAAGAGCATGTCTTTTGGGAGCATCATGAGATCACTTAGTGCATTTAGGAGATGGAATGACTTGAAACATGTATCCTGCCTCTCATCACCATCACCATCACCATCACCATCACCATCACCATCACCATCACCATCACCATCACCATCACCATCACCATCAGCTCCAAGTTGATCATCATCATCCATACCAAATAGGTCAGTAAGCACTCGAGACCAGTTCCCAATCTAATCCAAAGGTCACAAATGGGGAAGTTTCAGCACGTGGAAAAATATGCTAACACTCTAGATTGCTATCTATGTAATTTGGTGAACCTCGAGGAGAGTTCAGAGGCATGGTACAAATAAGATTCACTTTGTAATCCACAAGTTCTTGATTTATACTATGATATCATGTTAACTAGTAAGAGAGGGAGAGAGAGAGAGAGAGATTCACATAAAAGTGAAAATAAACACCAAGTGATGTAAGAAACCCAATGTCGGCGAGTAATTTGGCCAAAAGAACAAATCTTGTAATACTTACTGCATTTTTCAGTTGTGCTCCGGCCCCAAAGCTTGATTTCCCAGCTGGAATTGGAAGAACCTTGGAATCGCTAATTGGGTCAGACACAGGATCAGTTGGGATTTCATCAGCAGATTCTCGAAGAATGGCATTAAACATGGCCACATCCAATCTAGCTACACATTGCTCCATAATCTGTTTATATAACACAGACAGCTCAAGTGAAAGACTCCAAGAAACAAAATGTCATTAGTCAATAATAAAGTCGTAGCTAGTGATAGAGTTCAACAACATTTTGAAGGAAAGTCAAAGCCATTACATGGACGAAAATTATCATGAAGCCATTGCATAGAAAAGTGTAAAAAGAAGCCATTTTAACTGTTCTAAGATTGTGAAATGAAATTTATTGAGACTAGCAGCCAGAGACCTAATGTATATTTAGTAACAATTAGAACCATGTATTTCGCAGGTTATAAATGTTATTTTCTGTAGTTTACTGCATTTATTTAAAGCTTCCATTATACCATTTTCAAAGGTTGATTTTCACACGTCAACATTTCTATTTCTAATAATGGAATGCGGCCATTTAGCATTCCATTTTTCCCACCTGCCCCCTTTCTCTCTAGCGAGGGGCAAAAAATGATAGAACTGCAATCCAAAAATCTATCAGAGAAAATTACCAACTTAGCAAGTACAGGCAAACAGCCGCATTCATGGCCACCAGCTCTCACAGGACAAATTCGATCGGAAGCATCCTTAAAAGCATTTTTCCAAATGTCCAATGATAAGTTCCCTTGCTCTTGATCGATAGATAGAATTCTTTTATAGCTCTTCCCTGAGTCAGGACTTGAGACTTTATCAATATTCTTTGCAGCAGATGATTGCATATGCGGAGTCAGGGTCTAGATTAAAACAAAGCAGGTATCAAAGTCAGCCATTGAAATCTATAACACGATTTTTGTATGTTTGAGCTGTTGCCACAAACATTTAAAGAGAAACAAACATGGAAGAAATGATTTAGAATACGACCTGCCACCAAATTGATTCAATGATTCTGGAAAATATCCAGGCTTCAAACCTCTCCAGCGCTTGTATAAACGTTTGAGGATCCCCCCAGTTACCAAATCTCTCATCGTGCACAAAATTTCTATCTTCTCTTTTGTCAGAAGATGATGCTTTGACTTTCACTTGATGAGATATATTATTGCCCTTTCTTTCAATTTGCGATCCAATAGAATATTGCCGATCAACGTTGCCATTGATTTGACACGTGATAGTTCTCAGCACAATAGAATTTGATAGCCAAAATGTTAACCTGTAATTATAGATTATAGATTAAAGCTCATATAAATAGGTGCAAATATATGTTTTAAAAAAAAAATAGAGGAGAGAAGATAATAAATTTTGGAGACTGAATTCCATAGTTCTTTCTCCATAATTTCAATGAAAAATAAGTTATTGCATAATTAAATACAGTAGGTCCTGCAGTTGAGACCTTAATGAAGAATAAGTTATCTTAATGGGAACAGATTGTTATCAATAGGTCCCATATGCTGGGACGAAAATGGCTTTTGGAACCCAACTAGGTCATGCGCTACAAGAAAGTGTTAAAGAGTTTGTGCTTGTCTCTTTCATGAATACGAAGTAGTTCTTATTTATGATAACTGAATGGAGAAATGTGTCTTAAATAAAATTACAATTACATTACATACCTTGGGACGTCATTTCCACATGCTTTTGCAATCAAAACTAATCCAGAAACAGCTGTTCTCGCTGCACTTGCTCTTTGTGACCTAGAACAATCACAACGATAAAGCCTAACAAGGCGTCGTGCAGGAGCATGAACTTTACTCATGGAACTTCCATGTTCAGCAACTGTAGAATAGAGAGAAGCTTCAATTGCTGCAGCTTCTCTCAACTCTCCCTCAAGCATCTTAATCCTGCATTGTAATTGCTGGATTTTTCTATCGAAAATGGCACTTGTTGTATCCTTCAGATATATTTTGGCATCTTTCTTGTCATTGCTCCTAAAACTTCCAGTGTTGCTATTTGCATGCTCTAGAGCATCATCTACCTTAACTTCTGAGATCTGATTACAAATTGGTCCATTACTCCTAACTGAATCTATTGATGATCGAACAGACTTCCCGTGCTGTAATCTGTCACTTGTAAGAATATGGCTTTTCTTTCCACTATTTCCGTTTCCTAAAGGAAATATATCACCACCTCCTGACAGGTCTTGTTTACCATCAGCATCTTTTGTATCGAGTGTCTCGTCACTTGTAATTTCCCTTTCTTTCTCCAACTTCTGTCTATCTTTCTTACTTTCTTCTTCATCTTTATCTACAACTGAAATATTATAAGTATCAAGACTTGTTGTGTCCTGTTCCAAAGAAACTCTGCCACTAGCATTCTTCTCACGAATCTCCTCTCCCAAATGACTGGGTTCATTACTTTTCACACTTGGGTGGGAATCATCCTCTGGTGTTCCATTTGAAGATGAGCAAAATGAATCACTATCATTATTTAAAGAATTTTTCAGGCTATGGATTGAACCAGAGTTAGGCGAGCCACTTATAGAAGCATGATCATTGACAGGACTTCCAGGATCAGAGGACAAGTCTACCAATGATGAAAAAGATGAATTTGCTTTCAGATTTTTATCCACTGTATTGTGCAGCATCACAGATGATTCATCACTCCCTGAAATTAAGGTCCGTTCCTTCACATTGTCTCCCAAGTATGGAGTCACCGTGAGATGTCCATTCTGAAAATTCATGCCAAGTGTTACGTAAGCCTTAGTACAATTAAGAAAAAAACAAATATTGGTCTAGCAATAGGCTGACCAGGATACTACACCCTAAAATCTAGAGAGATAGTAGAACACCATGTATTGATGTTAATATCAACAGTAAAACTTCGGACTAATTATTCTGTTTGTAGATTAATTATCTATCTCGTAGAATGATTATCTCAATGCTAGGTTCATTCCACCATCTCATATAGACAAGATATAGCGTAGAACTCTTGGTATGATACTTAGAAGTAGGTAACTTCAAATCGCTCTCAAGCAAAGTAAAAAAAAACATAGGATAATAAAAATATAAAGCTTAAAAAGAGGAAAAAGAAACTAATACCCCGTCACTTTGAGGAGGTAGAGCGCCACCAGTTTCCATATTTGAAGAAAAAAAGGCCATGGATGAATGTGAGGAAATATCATCGTCAGTGAAAGAGGCAACCTCATTTTCCTCACCATACTCTTCATTAATCAAAGCTGAAACAGATTCACCAACAGTACTGTCAAATGACATCCCTCTTGACAAGCTATCTCTTAGTAATAAGCTGCTATGTCCTTTATCAATGGGTTGAATTTTAATATACAAAACTGGCTGATTTGAGTTCCCAATGCTCCGTTTGCAGTTCATTTGACCATTTACACACAGTGCCTCTCTTACAACACCATAATCAGCTAAGTCTATGGTGGCACTAGCCAACAATTGGCCTTTTGAAGTTTTTTCCCTCCGAACTTCATACAAGTGAAAATTCATACAATTTTTCTTGAATCTGTCACCACCGCCACCTTTAGTGACCATATCTCTAACAAGGGTCACAGATAACCTCAATGACTCATTGAATTCAATTCGTCCCTCGCCCACAACTGATCCAAGGGTTGGAACGACAAGATTGGTAGACCCGGAATACCGATCACCATTTTCCCATTGAATCATTACAGAGCGAAGGGACCGAAGCGACTGTGATGGGGGCCAAGGCTTAATCTCCTGAATATGAATCAGATAATCAATTTTAACTGAGTCTCCTCTTCTGGTTTTTGCCCTCATGCTTGAAACCGTGGTTCTAGAACTACCGTGAAGTTCCTCTAGCCAGGAATACTTTAAAATGCAGTTAGAAGTGCTCAATGATTATGACCCTGCACTCCATCACAGATAAACAGTTCAATCAGTGGTAAAACTAGATCATTAACATGAAATATCAGGCGAATAATATGGATACGTATTTACGCCAAAAAGAAACAAGATGATAAACGGCACCATGGAAGCTACTTTTTATAGAAAAGTTTTTGATGAATCAAAGCATTGTAATTTTATTTTAACATGTAAAAAAACAAAGATAAGGAATCCAAGGGATTGCATCCAGAAAAAAGGGAAACCATGAACTGCAAATGTCAATATAAGAAAACAATGCTGAATTTGAATTTTCCTGAAGAAAACCTAAAATGCTGCAGCTCATAGAAGGCAAGTAGGCTTAAGTGAAGAACAAATAAAATAAGCTGCAGAGAGGCTACCGCCGGCATTCCAAACAAAAGAAAATGCTACAGTAACCATCAATGACAGATCCAGCAGATACACAACGCAAAAAACTGAGAAATACAGTCGACTTAGTGAACAAAATCCAAATTCAGAACAATGTAGTTGCAAAGAAGAAGAGCGGCAAAGATCTGAGAGTTAATGAACTAGTGAAGATAATGAAGAATACTCTGGAGTGCGGAAGAGGTTGAGAGTGTAATTCAGTGCAGAAAACCGGAGAAGTGAGACTGAGATCAGAAATCAACGACTCCATCATTGATTGAACTTTCTTGAATTATCTGAATCCAAAAAAAAAAATATAGAGAGAGAGGTGAGGGAGAAACGACAACCGAGATTGAGAAGCGGTTTCGACTTCGGGGAAGAACGACGCCGTATCGTAAGTTCTCAACGTAGTGATGACGACCCCTTGACTGCCTTGCTTCGCCCATAATTAAAATGGATGAAACGTTGATTAAAAAGTGGAGGTGACTCAGAAGCGGTAGAGGCCCGTGGAAAGCACGTAATGGATTGAGTGGGTCAACGGCGTCACGCGATTAATCGGAGAGTGAGTGAGCGAGTGAAAAAAACAGAGGTGTAGTTGTCGCTTGGTTGGCGGCACTCACCGACACGGGAGTTGTGCAGACTTCCTACTGTAGTGGGACCGCACCACGTCAGCAACTCCGTTTATTTGTGGAGCCCACTATTCTTTCCGACTGCTCTCGACGGGCTTCCAGTTTGGGGTCCTTCCGATGGAGATGTCTCTTCGCTGATAGAATTGAGATTTAGAAGGAATTTCGGCGTCTTCCTCCGGCATAAACTGAGATTTACAGCTCCGCCTTACGATTTGAAAATCAAAGCAGATGGCCGGTAAAAGATTCAATTTTTACGGACATCCTGTGGTGAGCATTCCACCATTCATGGAGTATTTTCCTCGTCTCCGAACTCCATCTGATATAACTCTTGTTCATAGTTTATTGAGAGATGTATTTTACTTAATTAAATTGTATCAGTAAGTGGGTAGTTCTAATTAATCTGCAGCATTTGTAAGTTCATCATTCATAGTTTGATTTATAGTAAAGTGGTAATTAATTGTTTAACATTGATTTCTGTGGTCTGATGACAGACTTGCTGTGCTAACGCCTGATATCTGTTTTTGAATGACAGAGCATTGGGGGAGGAGCAGATGCGAACCACAAGCTTTTGCAACGACCCCTGCAATGAAGGAGGGGCACCTTGAGAGCCTTGGGATCTTACTCAAGGCTAGCGCTCCTCAGCCGGCTTGCGAGGAGTCTTTGCTAGATGGTGGCTATCACGGACGGGCTAAGGCGAGCAGGTGCTCACGGGTTCTGATTTAATCCAGCAACATGTATGTTTTTTCTCCATCAATTTTCATCGCGCAAGTTGGTGACGTCCTGGCCATGAAACATTTGATCGGTAAGGGAGGAGAAGATCTGTGATTTTCAAGACAACAATGGTTTTTCAGCGGTGATGATGACTGCATTGATGGGTCATGTAGAAGCTTTCCAGGTGCTGGTTCATGCAGGGTCTGAAGTAAAGCTTTGCAACAAATCTGGTGAAAATGCAGTGACACTATCCCTATCGAATCCCAATCGTGGCATATTTAAGCGGACAAGCTCCCATTTTTATCAATTTCCTCCCAAATCTCCGTTTTCCTCCATTGAAATTCAGTTTATCCGTCTGCTAAATCCAGGTCTCCGCAAGTATGGAGCTCAAAGATGAGAAGATTCTTTGCCGTCAGATCGAAATCAATAATCCACGTCACAAGTGACACCTCAAATTAGTCGGGAAAAAAAACCCTTTTTTAAGGAGGAACGTCGTCGTTTATTTGTGGGTGCCACTTCCTGGTCTAGTAGACAGTCGCTCACTGCGGGAAGGGAAACGATATCCACTCCTCAACCCAATCAAGAATCACTGCGTTCCACCATTGGAGCTCCTCCATGGTCCGTTTCCTGCCTGCTGAGCTCCAAAAACTTCCAAAACTTCCCCTAGGTTGAAAGCTTTTGAAGATGAGGAGATTCTGTGCAGTTTCTTCCACTCATGTCTCTTTTCTACCAAGAGGAATTTCCATTTCCACCTCCACCAGGTTTTCATCTTCCTCTGTTTCAATTTCACGCCTATAAATACTTGTTCTTGCTAACTTTACTCTCTTCTTTAATTGCTTTGCTCTTAGTCTTATAAAGTTGAATGGTGGGACAACAAATTCCTTCTGTAGTGGTAATGATGCAATTTGGTTGTTTGAGATTCGGTTTAGGATTTGACTTTCTGTTTGTTCTTGGTCTTTTTGACGTTGGTTCTCTGGTTTGACCTATTTTTCTGTTATTTTTAGTAAAATTTCCTCTTCTCTGCTTATTTGATTTAAGAAAACACATTTACTAGTGAAGTATTGAAACACTGATTTTTGTTTTTGTGTTTAATTTAGGGTTCATCTTCCATTCCCTCGGAAAATTTTTCTCTGTCAAGCAAAGTTTGGTAAGCTCTTCTATCTTTATGAGCACCTTTGGCGGGTTCACTCTATGTAAAAGCAGGCTTCTGTCGACTATGCTAACCAGAACACTCTGATATTGTGGTAGCTGACTCTGAGACCGATGGATCTTTCAGCTTAAAAGTGGTATCTCCAACCCTCTTAGCAGCGGAAAAAGAAGAGGCCAAGGCAGTTTTGACATTGTTCTTAAAGAAACGAGGTCTAAGCAATGCAGTCGCTGCCCGAACAATTAAAAAATCTGATCTTTTCATCGAACACCTCGTGTCAAAGCTTCATTCTGTTCATAAGTCTCGATATCTAGTAGGTTGGAAATTTGTTTTACCAATGGGTGTGCTAAGAATTAACTAATGTTTATATAGGTACTTCCTTGGAACAAAATGCCTAATTAAGTACTTTTTCTTTTCAGGTCGGGAGCTTACGACTCTTGAGATTAGGGACGCTCTTAATCCTTACCTTGAATCTCTTCTCGAGGAGTATGGAAAATTTCTCGTTGATGTGGTGGAAAACTTTCCAAATCCACCAGTTGGAGAAAAACCAGATCCAACCACTGCAGTGCCTGTTTCAATATCTGCGTCAGATTCAACGATCGACGTGAAGAAGGTGAGGGCCATATCAAGAGTAAGTGAGACTGGTCCAGGGGGAAAGCTCAGGCCTCATATCCTCTACCTCATAGAGCTCGGGATGAATCTTGACCAGATTAAAGAAATTACTCGCAAATTCCCATCTTTTGCTTATTATAGTTTGGAAGGGAAAATCAAGCCTGTGGTTGAGTTTCTACTCGAACTGGGAGTTCCCAAAGCAGATATTCCCACCATCCTCAACAAGAGGCCTCAATTATGCGGACTTAGTCTGTCGGAAAATCTAATTCCGACAATGGAATTTCTGGAAACTCTCGGTGTAGATAAGAAACAATGGGCGAAAGTGATACAGCGCTTTCCAGCATTTCTCACTTATAGCAAACAAAAGGTGGAAGCAACTTTAGAGTTCCTCCATGAGATGGGATTATCAGAGGAGAATATAGGTAATATCCTAAACCGATATCCGAACATTATAAGTTATAGCGTGGAGGAAAAATTACAACCCACTGCTCAATACTTCCGTTCGTTGGGCGTCAATATCGCCGTTCTTCTTTACCGATCTCCCCAAACTTTTGGATTGAGTGTTGAGGCAAATTTGAAGCCTGTGACAGAATTTTTCTTGGAGAGAGGTTATACTACGGAGGATATAGGGACCATGATTTCAAGATATGGAGCTCTGTATACTTTCAGCTTGGTGGAAAACTTGATGCCAAAATGGGAATTTTTTTTAACCATGGATTACTCAGCCTCAGAACTGGTTAAATTTCCTCAGTATTTTGGTTACAGTTTGGAGGAAAGAATCAAACCGAGGTATGCAAATATGAAAGAGAGTGGGGTAAAGTTGTTGCTAAACCAAATGTTGACGCCATCCCGTGAGGAGTTCGATAAGATATTGAAGAAGAAGATGGAGAAAATGCTTTCACGGATTGATCCTGGGGAATCGCCTTGATCGAAGGCTCTGAGAAGGAAGAAGAAAAAGATGCTGGTTTGCTGGTAGAGATGCAAGTGGATGGCAGAGATGAAGAGCAAGAACATACGGAAGAAGTGGTTGCCAGGGTGGATGGCAGTAGATTTCAGGCAGCATGGAGACATTGTTTTGACTGAACATACGCAGTCCTCAGCTGATTGAGAAACAAACATTACGTGATTGGATTCGAAGAAGATGGTATGATTCATCAGTTGCTGCATTTGCAGGCAGGCCTTCAACTCAGCATATTCATCTATTTCTTTGAGCTTTTATTAATTTTATGGAAGGTCAATTGTATGATGATACTTGTTTTGGAGCAATTACTCAGCATAACTTCCAATTGGAATATATTTTCTATGGTTTGATCATGTTTTTTAAGTTTAGGTGCATCAAGACTAGGATCATACGCAAGATTGACAAATATAGTGTAAGTTCTTTGGTTCTTGCAGTATAATATTGTTTGTTTTAGGTTGAATTTTGCACAATTTTATTTTTGAAATTAACTCAAATCACTGCGAAAAGTGAATCCTTGAAGTAGAATTCAGGAATCTTTGCAGATAAAGAATAAATTCATTGTCTTATTTGTGGAAAAATACAGACAAGTTATGATTTTTCAATGGATAGTAAAACAATTCTAAATCATTTAACATCTAAAAGATTATATATTCTTTTACAAAATCTTCTAAATTATAAAACTAAAAAAAATAAAATAAAATCAACTTATACAATATTTTCACAAGTCTATTGTCTATTGGTATTAGTTTTTTTTCTATTAAAAGTCTCTGAAATCACGAGTTATTGCACTTTTTCCCATGAGTGTTAGGTCATTTTCACTGTGAGTTTTCTGAAACGATGTGATCGAGTAATTTCCTTTAAGTTAACGATAATATTTATGTCGTTTATTTTTCATATCAAGTATTTTATTTATTAGCTAAAATTATTTAATAAATTATTTATTATTGATTTTATAGTTAAAGTGATTATTTTGTTATTTTTTCTGTGCACAATTAAATGGTCCACTCTCAAGTCTCAAACCGCCAAACACTAGTTAGGGTTTTAGGCCGGGCTTGGTGACTAGTAGTTAGTAGTAGTGAATCCGAACGAGGGGGTGGAGGGTCTGGGTTGGGGAGGGAGGGCTTTGTTGGTTCTGTCTAGACTGGAAAGTCTACTTATTGAGCTCACCAGCTGATCTTGGACTGAGCCAGACGGGGTGTAAACGAGCCAATTTATTGGTCCAGCTCAGCAAAGTCCTCTCTCCGCAGCCCCCAGGGCCCAACATTTTTGTTTCCCTCCAACTCTTTCAGCCACTCTTATCCTGCTCCTCAACCTCCACTCCACAAGAAAACCCCATTCCAGCCAGGAGATTGCACCAATTGCAGGAAGAGAAACTTTCTGAAACTTGAATCTTCTTACTACGCACTTCTCTGCCTGATTTATCTCGCACTTGAATTTTATCTCCTTTTCTAACCCTAAACTGCATCTGCTTCGCCATGGAAGTTTATTATTTGCATGACCATTGCATTTTATCTCCTATTCCTCTTTTTTCTTCCCCTTTGAACCGGCCTTCTTCTGTTCAAATTTCCGTCTCTGCGCGTAGAAAATCTCCTCTTTTGCGTTCCTTAAGATTAGTAAATGGAAGAAATTTGTGCTTCGCTTCCAGCTCCGACACACTCGTCGCTGGCTCGTGCAAAGAGGATGGGAAGCGCCGGGAAGTAGCTGGTGGCAAGGAAGAAGATGATTTTGGTGACTTGAAATCCTGGATGCTCAGGAATGGACTTCCTCCTTGCAAGGTTGATCTCGGGGAGAGGCCCTCACACGATGATAGACACAGGTCTATCCATTACGTTTCTGCGAGCGTAGATCTTCAGGTCAGTTTTACTATTCCATCCTTCTCTAAATGTTCTTTTTTTGGAGTTCTAGTTATCTAAGCTTACCGTGGAGCTTTGAATTTTCAGGCAGGTGATGTTGCATTTTCTGTACCGAACTCCTTGGTGGTGACTCTGGAGAGAGTTTTGGGGAACGAGACCGTAGGTAAGGTACTGTGCATCGGTAAGGTGCTTTATTTGAGAGGGCTTGCATTAGTATTGTTACTAGCTTCTTGATTTGATGTGCAGCGGAATTGTTAACTACCAATAAGTTGTCAGAATTGGCATGCTTGGCTTTATATTTGATGTATGAGAAGAAGCAAGGAAAGAAGTCTTTCTGGTATCCATACATAAGAGAGCTTGATCGTCAGAGAGGCAGAGGCCAGTTAGCTGTTGAGTCGCCTCTTCTGTGGTCACAAACTGAACTGGATTATCTAACAGGAAGTCCCACAAAGGTATTAGTATCAGTTATGATGTTGCTAAATAAATTGCTTTAAATATCTGTTCCAAGCTGATGAAGTATTCTCTCGTCTTGTTCAAGTTGCCACTAGATGTAGCAAACTTGTTGGACCAGGTGGTTTGGAACTTACTTGGGAGGGTTGTTATGGGGGGTCTGAATCTAATTTGGTTCATTAGGATAGGACGACTAATCTTTAGATAAAAGTTGGTGGTTCATTAGGATAGGACGACTAATCTTTAGATAAAAGTTGGTATGGGTGTATGAATAATTCAACCTAAAAATAAGGTTTTATTGGGATAATAGTTATGGATATTTTCCCCTGGAGTGTGAGGCCTTGTGGCTATCAATTCGAAAGAAATATGGCAAAGTAGAGTGTGATAAGAGCACAAAACCTTTGCTTCAAGTCTCATCGTGCAACTCATGAAAACTAATTTCTCATTGCTTTGAGTCTTATGAAGATTTCATGTCATTTCAGATAAGGAATGGAACCATATTACAATTTTGGTAGCATTTGTGGATAGGTGGCACACCCTTGTCCCATCACTTCACTAGCATCTTTTGACTCTATTGTTATAAAAAAAAGTGTCTTAATCTTCTTTATACAATATGGACCAAAATCAAAATGCATTTAGGAATCTAACAGTTGGAACTTTGAGATTATGAATTTCAAATAAGAGGAGTGGTGTGTCAAGGCACTTCTTCGATGGTTTCAGTTCTCCAGGCCTGCTGACCCCCTCTGAAGAATTCATGAAAAATGGATGGTCCTCGTCCATCCAGTGACTTCAAATTCTATAATATTATTTGGAAAAAGGGCAATCTGGCAAAAGTGGCAATGTTCTCCTAGATTATCACTTTGGGGAAGTTGTATGAGGACTGACAATTAAAGAAAAATTTCTTCTATGACATTTTTCTTCTAATTGTTGCCTCTTTTCTTTAGTGAAATGAACAGAGACTGACCACAAAATTGATCAGTGTTATTAATAAAAAATTTTGTTATATCTTTTTTACAGAGTCTGACAAATCATAGATTGCACAAGAAGGTACATGTTTGACTACGTGTTTTAGAAACATGTAGCAAAAAAAAAAAGATTGAGATGCTATGTCAAAGTGGGATTGTAACTTTTTGGTTCTTTGGCTGCAATGTAGTGATAACTTTTTGAGGATAAAGTTTTTAGGTTCTTGTTTTGTTGGGTAAATTAGACTTCCCTTGGTTAAATGGCCTTAAATGTCAAAGAATGTAGGAATTATCCTTTTTATTGGGTTTTCCTATTGGAAAGACATTGCAATATCTTGAATAGTAAGTACTTCCTTCTTAATTATGGAGGAGATTTATCCTCCCTCTATTGTAATGTCTTCTTCTTTTATATGTTTATAAGTAAAAGTTGGAGGAGGTTAAGAAAAGTTCATGTGTCAGAAAAGTTCATGTCTCTCTTAAATCAGGCTGAAGTTCTTGAAAGGGCTGAAGGAATTAAGAGGGAGTATAATGAGCTTGACACGGTGTGGTTTATGGCCGGATCTCTATTTCAGGTATTTTCGTGTTATTAAGACGACTTTACACTTAAATTTTTCTCATTCGTGTATGGTTAAAATAAAAGTATTTGTCCTTGTGATTTGATTCATGTGTTTGTTGTTTTCAATATTCAGCAATACCCATATGATATTCCTACTGAAGCATTCCCATTTGAGATTTTCAAACAAGCTTTTGTTGCAGTTCAGTCATGTGTGGTGCATTTGCAGGTCAGTTTTCCTTTTTCCCAATGCCTTTTTTATTATAATTCCTTTATAACCAGTCTAAATAATATATGAAACTATAGTTGATAATAAATACCGATAAAAGAAAAGCTATAGTCAATAATAACTATCATAAAAAGAAAGGGGACACTTATTCCATCATAAGGTTTTCATATATGGTATTAAACCCTTTCTAGGGTGGCTTCCTCATTGGTTATTTGTTTGATGGTATCAGAAGGTGAGTCTAGCTCGGAGGTTTGCTTTGGTTCCCCTTGGTCCTCCATTATTAGCTTACAGAAGCAACTGCAAGGCAATGTTGACTGCTGTTGATGGTGAAGTGCAATTGGTAGTTGATCGGCCATACAAGACTGGGGATGCTATTGTCGTTTGGTATATTATTTAACCATGGGAGCTCTAGGAACAACCACAAATTCTCTTCCTTTTCTTCCCATAAGTTTGTACTTGTTTCTGCCTTTTGAATCATCCTGCCTTGAACGGTTTTCAGGTGTGGACCTCAGCCTAATTCAAGGTTGCTTCTAAACTATGGTTTTGTGGATGAAGATAACTCTTATGATCGTTTAGTTGTTCAGGTGATTGTAATTATCTTATTCTCGGCAATATTGCATAAAGTCATCTGTGCTAATGTATTGTGACACTTGTGTTGTAGGCTGCTTTGAGTACTGATGATCCTCAGTATCAGGAAAAAAGATTGGTAGCGCAAAGGAATGGAAAGCTATCAATACAAGCTTTTCAAGTATGAACACTAAATTCTCGCCATGAAAAGATGTCAATGTGTAATGTTTTAACAACTTAGCTTTCTTTTTTCATTCAGATTTGTGTTGGAAAGGAAAAAGAAGCAGTGTCAGATATGCTTCCTTATCTTCGACTAGGCTATGTTTCTGATCCTTCTGAGATGCAATCCGTTATTTCTTCTCAAGGTCCAATTTGTCCGGTTAGTTGTCTGACCATGCTCTCACTTGAGCATCCTAAGATTTGAAACTTGATATAATTAATTTGATGATATTTATATCCAAATTGCCATTCTGTGAAAGTTTGTTCGATCATGTCTAAAGCTTGTCAAAATTAATATTGGCTAATTTTTGTTTGTCCTCTTTGATTTTCAAATCCCAAAAAAATGATGAATGTTTCATGTTCTAACCTTGATCTCATTAAATTTTTTTTTCCTAATCTGAAAAGATTGATTTAAGTATCTGCTGAGTTTAGTTTATAGTGACTTGCATTTGAGATCACAGGTGAGCCCCTGTATGGAACGAGCAGTGCTGGACCAACTTGCAAATTATTTTGAGAGACGACTGGCAGGGTACCCAACTACTTTGAGTGAAGACGAATCTTTGGTAACAACTATTTTCTTTGTGTTACAAGTGACTACATACATTCTACTCCATTTTTTCTGTATGAGACTAAATTCAACTCTACTCTGTTTCTTCAGTTTTGCAATTGATTGTACTCTGTTTCTATTTCCCTAGTTGAAAGAAAGTGATTTGAACCCAAAGAAGCGAGTTGCAACCCAGATTGTTAGACTAGAAAAGAAAATCCTTCATTCATGCCTGGAGGCTACCTTTGATTTGATTAATGAGTTACCAGATCACACTATATCCCCATGCCCAGCACCTTATGCCCCTTCCTTGAAATAGCAAGGTATATTTATTTAGTCCCAGCTTATGTATTTGCAGTATGAATCCATGCATTGGATAAAGCCAATATTGCTTATATTCCCTACCTTTTTCCAGCTCCAACTGTGCAAATTGTGGATCGTCTGTGTGTTAATAGGAAACATCGGTTGCAAGGAGAATATATAAGCCAGGTCTGGCAGTCGATTTTTTGGTTTGCTGAGACTGATGCTTGATTGTCTGCTCCATTGGAGTGATTTTGTATATATCTTTTTTTCTCAGGTATCTGTATCGAACTACTCCTTACTCTGCAATGAAGGGATTACCCATAATAGTGGAACTAGTTGGGTGTTCTATCTAGAGAGATTGGGTGCTCATGCATTTGAATTTTGACAAATTAGAAGCCATTGATTGGATGTAAATTGAGCGAGTCCAATTGGTAATTCTTGCAGTGTTTGTATTGGTAATTCGGTGGGTCAGTTCCACTTCCACTTCCACTTCCACTTCCACCGCCTTGTAAAGAAGAAGGGTAGAGTCACGTATTTCTTCCATTCCCATCCATAAATGTGGTTGCTCCTGTAATATAGTAAGACATCCTTTACCAACATCTACCCTTTTGTATTTCGTGTTCTTCATCACATAGTTGTTTTATTTACCGACTAACATGGGAAGGGAAGAAGTCGTCGACAAAATAGCCGGCAATTTGGTTTGCCGAATTTTGGACGTTGGGATGAAAATGTCAATTTTTGTATTGGATGGGTGGCCGGTTGCTCGATATTTGAAAAATGAAAGAGAAGATTGAATTAGGAATCCATGTCATCAATCTAGGGGTGGGCACGCACTTGTTTAGATTGATTTTGGGTCCGAATTTGATTCTTATGTTAGATTGGAACTGAAAATTAGTATTACTAAATACATAATTTAAGGTTGATTTTGGATTGAATAACAAGTTATTTTTGGGTTTGGGTCGAGTTTTGTGACTTAATGCTATTATAATGATTTTTGCACCTAAAATCAAGAATTGAACCACGTCTATGATTTTTCTATGTTAAGAATCAATTTACAGGTCTTGTAAATGTGGGAAGTAGATTGAATCGGGATCGAATCTCTTGTTTCAATTGAAAATAATAATTGTTTGAACAAGTAATTGTGCTATTATATATTTTTAGGGTAATTATTAATTTGCTCTTTGAAGTTTGAAAATTTTTTTAATTGACACTCTAAATTTAAAATTTTTAAATCTGATACTTTCAAGTTTGAGATGTTATCGTTCAATATTCTTATTGTTATAATTCGTTAAAATAAGGGCGTGGAATGCACGTGGAGTTGAAGATAGGATTCGGCGATGACCAATATCAAATTTTACCTATTAGCGATATATATGAGTTCTGAAACTGAGTTTCAAGTTGATGAGTCGTTCGTACCAAATGGTATTTATGAGGCATAAAATGATCTTGAAACTAAAAAAAATGATAAAGAAACTTGAAGACTGAAGAATGATTTTGTTCTTCAATTCCACGCTCTTATTTTAACAAATTAATAACAATGAGGGTATTAGATGATAACATCTCAAATTTTGAAGTGTCAAATTTAAAAATTTAAAGTTTAGGATGTCAGTTGAATAAACTCTCAAACTTCATGGACTAAATTGATAATTACCCTTACTTTTATGTAAGAAATGTCATGAATTTATTCACTATTAATTAAAGAATGAAGTTACATGTTGGAGGGGTGAGATTGGAGGTTTAATTTTGTAAGAAGCCCAAAGGGGAGGTACTTATTTTGGGCCCATTCAATCTATTGAGGCCCTGATATTTCCACGTACGGTAGAATGGGTCGGGATGTAATACAGACGGCAGTGATTGATTGCCCATTTTCTCTCGCCACAGTTGCGAAGCTCCTCCTCTAATTCTTCTTCTCCCACCCGATCGCTCTGCTGCGGCTACTCTTACACTGCTCCTTCCTATCCACCTCCTGCATCTCTACTCTTTGTAAGTCCTTTCTTCCATTACACCTGTTTTTTTTTTCTTTTAATTTCCTCAACATTTTTCTGGATCGATTCGTTGATTTTTTTTTTTTTTGTGTGTTTCTTTTAGGGTTCTGTACTGTATCAGTTCGTGTTATATGCTCCTTTATCGGAGTTTACTCTTCGTAATTCGTTTTTTCATAATTTATCTGGCTTTTTGCTTCGGGGATTTTTTTTATGTTGATTGATTTGGTCCGAAATTGAGGCCGAAGTCAATGTAATTACTGAAATTTTTACGCAGATAGATTCGCTGAAATGGCTGGGGGAATGATGTGGCAGTTACTGAGGAGGAAACTTCAATCGCACCATTCTGTAAGAATACAGGCGACGTCTTTCCTTGTTCCATCTTTTATAATGCTCTTAATTTGACTGTCTGATGGAAAGTAACAAACTTCAATCTCGTGCTCATAATTTTCTTTTTTTAAGAAGGAAAATATTTTAGGATGAAATATTTCAGTGCAACCACGTTAAGTGCCTAATGATGCTGTTGTATGTTTGTCTTATAATTGAAAATAAATGTTCTGGTTATTTTTCTTACATTTGTAGGCCTCGCCATATCTTTCATCCCTTGTCTCTAAGAAAGATGATCTTGGATCTGGTGGTGTAAAGTCTCTTAGAGCTCTTGCACTCGTGGGAGCTGGTGTTTCTGGGCTCTTGAGTTTTGCGACAATAGCATCTGCAGATGAAGCCGAACATGGCTTGGAATGTCCAAGCTATCCCTGGCCTCACAAGGGTATTCTGAGTTCATATGATCATGCATCGTAAGTTCTTCATGATGTAATATGTATTTTTTCATTAATTACAAATTTTGTTATTTAGATCGTTAAGTTACAAATCTTGTCTAAATTAGCATTGGCGTGAGACATTGTTTTTTGTGGATCATTGTTTTCATTTTGGTCCCTAACATAGTGATAGGGTTGAAAATAAGATGAACACAAGAAACCAGTAGCCCTTCCTTAGATCTTTTTACATACTTATACCTATACTGTATTGGGGGTCTATCACATTGCTGCCAATCCTCTCAAAACTTCTGACATGCTAAATTATGCTGATATCTAGATTTATAACATTATTATATATGTGAACAGTTGTCTTGAAGCTTTAAGGATAATTTTACTTGAACAGGATCCGTCGTGGCCATCAAGTTTACCAACAAGTCTGCGCGTCATGTCATTCTATGTCTTTAATATCATACCGTGATTTGGTCGGTGTTGCATATACAGAAGAGGAGACAAAAGCAATGGCTGCTGAAATTGAGGTTGTTGATGGGCCTAATGATGAGGGTGAGATGTTCACTCGTCCTGGAAAACTCAGTGATCGGTTTCCTCAACCATATTCCAATGAACAAGCTGCTAGGTTTGCCAATGGAGGGGCATATCCACCTGATTTAAGTCTCATAACAAAAGTAATTCTCCCTTTTGCTTATGATCTTTTAAGGGTTTTTTTTTTCATAATGCATTATGTAATTGTTTTTGGTTTGTAATTCAGGCCCGACACAATGGACAGAACTATGTCTTTGCCCTTCTAACTGGTTACCGTGATCCACCTGCTGGTGTTTCGGTATTAATTTTACCATTTTCCTGCCAAAATATGAAAAAATCATCACTTTTGCGATTTATATTTCTAATCATATATGTAAAATGAAAGTCTCTGTGAAATAACTTCATGGAGGAGATATGGTAGAGAGGCTTGACTTCTTTATGAAATATATAAATTTTAGGCATTTCACCCCTAGAATTTTCTTTTCCTTTTATTACTGATAACATGTTTTGAAGGATTTTTTTTTCTTATGAATTTCTCTGGTGGTCAAATAATCTTGATTATGGCATGTTGGACATTTCTTCTCTACCTGTCAAATTGTATATATATGCTAAGATTTCTGCGTGCTTTTGTAGTTGTCAACTTCTTTTTGTCTTATAATTCACAATGTCACTCTATCTTTTTTCTTAATATAATATAAACCTTTATATTGTAGTCATTGTTTTATTAGACCAGCCCTACGCAAATTTTATTGCAATCTATTATTACTGATGTTCCAATCAGTCAAATTTTGATCTGCTATGAATCAGCTTCCATGTCTTTATTGTCTTTAATGATATTATAGATACGAGAGGGTTTGCACTATAATCCTTATTTTCCTGGGGGTGCTATTGCAATGCCTAAAATGCTTAACGATGGGGCTGTTGAGTATGAGGATGGTACTCCTGCAACAGAAGCTCAGGTTGGTTGATCTCTAGCTTCTTCATGATGCAACTCAATGTAAAAAAATATCTAATGCTTATGCATTATGATGGTATGGTGCAGATGGGAAAAGATGTTGTGTCGTTCTTGTCATGGGCTGCAGAACCCGAAATGGAAGAGAGGAAACTGGTATCTTATTTCTTGATTTGTCATTCTTCTGAATTATGTATTGTTTTCTGCTGTGATCGTCTCTGAATGTACTTGGTTTCTCATACTATCTATATACTCTCAAATGCAGATGGGATTCAAATGGATATTTGTTCTCTCGCTTGCTTTACTTCAGGCAGCCTATTACCGACGCTTGAAGTGGTCAGTTCTCAAGTCTCGCAAGCTAGTTCTTGACGTGGTGAACTAGCTCGTAACATTTATATCTTTTCTTTATTTATTTTTTGCTTCTGGGAACCTAATGATTTGGCAATAATGTTTGATTTCAAGAATCAAAGATTTCATGCCATGTCAAATTGATTTGAATTTGTAAATTGGCAGTGGAGTAATTTGAGTTATTTCGGTTAGAGATAGAAATAAGATAAACTCCACAAACAAGACGTTTTGTTCTGGTCAGTCATGTCAGTTTTGGTTAAATTTGTTTGGCAAAAACATCCCCGCATTGGTATGAGAAAGTTTCATTCACAGCCAAATGGGTGAACTAGAATTAGCGCACTGCAGAAGAGGGGTTTGCATACTCTGTTTGTTTTATCTATTTATTTTTCGATACATTTTGAAGCACATAATATTATGTAATAAACCCAATCTCATTACATAGAAGAGTTGATGAAAACTTAGTATTTTCCCGCTTGCTTGACAACCAAAATTAGGTTTGTATAATGTTTATTAGAAATTTGTGGTGAAGGAGAATTTATGAGTAAAGTTTGTAGTGTTTGGCTTGAACTATGATGGCTCTCAATCCACCAATGGGAGATGCAATCATCAAAATCAGTCCCAAAACAACAATTGACCCAAGAAAGAGGAGGGTAAACTTTTGGAAAAGAAACAGGGGGAAGAAAATCAGGGCATACCGAGTTTGGGGATCAGCATGATAAAAGGTGAATTCAGAGTTGAAGTCAGTCAAGTGAGGTAGAACAAAGTGAACAGATGCAAAGATGATAATGGAGTAAATCTGTTTGATACTGTGGCAGCTTGGACAATGAGTTGTTGAGGTAACACAACGTAATGACGTATAGACCAAGCTTTTTGCCATCGAGTGTATAGGGTGATGATCCAATAAGAAGCTCTGTTCAAATTCAGTCTAGACTTCTTTTGTCAATCTAATATAATGCATTTTTGAGTAAAATTTGAAATCAAAATCGCGCAGGTTTTAACTCAAAGCAAACAATATTGTATTAATAAAGAGGCTCCGCAAATGAGAAGGTCAATTTCAATGCATTTTTTTGAAATATCATGTGATTGCTAGCACGTTATTTTAAGGCTTTATGAATCCGACATTACATAGTGGAACGTGGTACGGGTTACAGTCGGTCCCAATTGGGCGCCTAATGAGGCCATGAGAATTTGGGCCTATGACGAGGCCCATTAAGATTTCAATTACTGAAAGCCCAAAGCCCAAATGAGTAGTGGAGCTTTACCCCTTTCCAAGCTAGGGCTTCTTCAATCTTCAACCCTATCAACTAAGCCTGTGACTTCTCAAAAACCCCTCCCAAATTGTAACCCAATTCAATCGGACGATTTGCTAGGAAATGGGTAGCAATCAAGCCGCCGCCTCCTTCCTTTCAAACATAGCACGCGCCGCCTTTGGCCTCGGCACTGCGGCTACAATCGTCAATTCGTCCCTCTACACCGTCGATGGTGGCCAACGTGCCGTTCTGTTTGATAGATTCCGAGGAGTGATTGACGATACAGTCGGCGAAGGTACTCATTTTCTCATCCCATGGCTTCAGAAGCCATTCATCTTCGACATTCGCACCCGTCCCCACACCTTCTCTTCCATCTCCGGTACGAAAGATCTCCAGATGGTCAACCTCACGCTTCGTGTCCTTTCTCGCCCCGAAGTTGATCGTCTCCCCTACATCTTTAAGACCCTAGGGCTCGAGTACGATGAAAAGGTTCTTCCTTCGATTGGAAACGAGGTTTTGAAAGCTGTTGTTGCCCAGTTCAATGCCGATCAGCTTCTGACAGAGCGTCCCCACGTTTCAGCGCTTGTTAGGGAGAGTCTCATTCGGCGAGCTAGGGACTTCAATATTGTGCTCGATGATGTGGCTATCACTCATCTGTCTTACGGAGCTGAATTTTCGAAAGCCGTGGAACAAAAGCAGGTAGCCCAGCAGGAGGCTGAGAGGTCCAAATTTGTCGTCGCCAAGGCCGAGCAGGAGCGGAGAGCAGCCATTATTAGGGCTGAGGGTGAGAGTGAATCTGCTAAGCTGATTTCTGATGCAACATCGGCGGTTGGTATGGGACTTATTGAGCTCCGGAGGATTGAGGCCTCAAGGGAAGTTGCATCAACACTTGCTCGATCCCCCAACGTCTCTTACTTACCGGGTGGGCAAAACATGCTTCTGGCATTGAACCCTTCTCGTTGAATCAGTAAGTTTTCTGTTGTTAGACGTTCTTTCTATGTGCTGTCTTTTGCTTAAATTTATGCTCATGGAATTTGGATTTGAATATTGATCTTTATTCCTTGAATGTTATTCGAAATCAGAGCATCGTCAATAGATATCACTAGCTTTGTGGCTTGACGTTTTTGAGAGCTGTAGTGAATAAAAACAATGGTGTCTTTGTGATATTAAGGCCGGAGCCAGCCGCAGTACGTATGCACAAACACTCAGTATACACTCGCGCATATCACATTTATCTATAATTCCATTTCGAATATTTAGGTATTAATGGTATTAAGAATTGTTAATTCTTTCTTTACTTTGGGGATTGTTGTGAATGCCAAAAACAATATGAAAAACAACAATAATATTACTTTTAGTGGATCCATGACTGAAGTTCATACTCGAAAAGTAAAACTCATAAGAACAACATATGATAAGAATAATAATAAATAGCATATATACAAGAATGCAATATGTATCGGAGATATCTTGATAACAGTACTAGTCATGCATACCATGAATTCTTCTTTGAGAGTAAATACATTTGCTACTGTTTAAGCTGAGTCTTTTATCAGTTTTCTTCTTTAATTATGAGATGAAGGCCCTTTTGAAATTGTGGGACTTTGTTAAATTTTTGTTTTCTTTTGTACATCTTTTTAAAAAATAAATTTAAACAATTTTGAAAAAATTATACAAACAATTTTCGAGGGGTTCTCTATTGCCTAAACTATTCTTCTTTTTGTCTGTTAAATTTAATCGTTCGAATTTGTTTTCTTATTCCTTTTTCGGTGCAATTACGCACTCGATCTATCAGGGAGGTCCATGGCGTAATGTGCTAGCTTTTTTTCTGGCTGCAGGTATTGCATAATTCCATTATTGACGAAGTTGTTTTTGTTTGCTTAATGAACACGAGATTGAAAAATAAAGGGAGTGAAATGCATTCATTACTTCTTGTCTGCGAGGATTGTTACTCCGGCAGAGATTGTCGTGTTGAAAGCTTGCATTACACAGCTAATGTCGAGTGCCTTTTGTTTTTCTGCTTGGCCGAACTAGCTTTTAACGAAGAGCTTCATCATTTTACTGCAATTCTAGTTGTCTGATTGCATTTTAACAAAGAGCTGTAATTTTCTGCCTATTGCTTTTAGTGAACATATATGCTGCAGCAACCGGCTTATGCAATATATTTATTCCTATTGAGCATCTATATATCCTCCATTGGCAAAATATGCGCTTGAAATTCATAGAAAAATACAACAGAAAAGACTAAATTTCAGGTGCTAGTTAGAGTTGCAAATTGTTGTTGTGACCGTCCGTCTTGTGAAGGTCAAAAATGACTCAAGTGTAGTGTTGGGTAGAAACAGCAACACAATTTTCATAAACACAAACACAATTACATAAACACACCACAAATCTGTTTTATACAAATTCGGAGAAAACTAGAGACAATACTCTGTATTTTGGTGAAAATCCACACACCCTATTATGCTATTTTTTCCCTATTTAAACTACTATTCAAAACTACCCACATAAACTGCCCACAATAACAGTTATAAATTATATTAATTACTATTTTTATCTCTCATAATATATTTTTTTCCAAGTATCTTATCTTCATTTGCTGGATATGCATCATTACTTCCCCCGTTGGAAAAGACTTTGTCCTCAAGGTCCATGTTTGGAAAACGAAATTGGAAATTTGAAACAGGTTTCCAAGACGCATCTTCCTTCTCAACTATTTCTGCTTCATTTAAGGATTTAGCTTGTAAAGTAGTATCATCAGCTGCTTGACTATCGAGCAGTTTTAGACCAGATTTACAACGATATCCAGTCTCCCATTTATCTCCACAAAGAAAACAAAGATTAGCCTCCCTTCGTCTATTTCGTTCAATTTGAGTTGGATTTATACGATTTACTTCAGTAGCCGATGTCGAGTATTGTGTTGAAACCATATTGGGTCGGAATTGACGAGAAACCTCGGTAGAATCTTTAGAAACTGGCATATTAATCTGAATGGAAGAAATCGATCTATTGGTCTAGTTGGCCGAATTAGTGACTCGATTGTCCTTACTATTATTTTGAGCTTGCAATTTGGCTTCATATTTCAAAGCTAACATTAGAGCTTCATATACATTGTTAGGTTGTAATATCCGTACATCATCTTGTAAATCCGGCGACAACCCATTTAAAAATGCTCTAAGTATAGCTTCTATATCCATTCCTCGAATTCGTGTAGATAAATTTTGAAATTGATCTCCATAATCTGCTACATTTCCCACTTGTTTTAAACCCATCAATTGCTCATGGACAGACTTATATTCTTTGGGTCCAAATCTTTGACTCAAAGAATTTTTCATTTCCTCCCAACTCATGTCAGGTTCTTCCTCTAAAATCCAATCATAAAAATTTCATACCCTGCCCACTAAAAAATCAGCGATGGAAGAAATTTTAAGATCTGGTGATATTTTATTCACCCGAAAATAGTGCTCCACTCGCTTTACCCACGAAGACCATCCTTCACCATCAAAGATAGAGAGATCGATTCTGGGCGAACAGATCCCATCCCACTGTGGTGGCCGAAAACATCTGCTGTCCCCTGTGAAAGGAGTTCGCCGACCCATTCCGCGCCGACTGCCCAGAGTTTCGCGGAAACTCCTACCAAAACGACCCTCCACCGGACGATCAAAAGGGTGAGCATAACATTCCGTTGAAGTCTGCCCTATCTCTGTATGCAGTTGATCTATCCCTTGGCCGATGTCGACAAAAGAAGGTCCGATCCCTTTACCCTTAAAGTCGGAACAACCGGCACTAATTCCTTCCTCCAGGTTAGTACGGGACATATTACGAAGTAGCGTTACTTCGTTTAACAGTTCCGGCAATACTTTGATGGCTTCCTCCAACTTGTTGTTATGATTTCCCAATTGTACAAGTTCTGCCTTCAAAATGCCCAACTCTCGTTCAATTTCTTCCATCCTATCTCCACGAGTGGTGGGTTTCGTCATGGCTCTGATACCAAATTGTTGGGTAGAAACAACAACACAATTTTCATAAACACAAACACAATTACATAAACACACCACAAATCTGTTTCATACAGATTCGGAGAAAACTAGAGACAATACTCTGTATTTTTCTGAAAATCCACACACCCTATTCTGCTATTTTTCCCCTATTTAAACTACTATTCAAAACTACCCACATAAACTGCCCACAATAACATAAACTGCCCACAATAACAGTTATAAACTATATTAATTACTATTTTTATCTCTCCTAATATATTTTTTTCCAAGTATCTTATCTTCATTTGCTGAATATGCATCATGTAGGTTCGGCCTATATCAGTGAGGGTGCACAATTCCATCTCGCTTGGGAGAGTAGAAAATGTATGGTTTATTAGTAGAGTTTCCTTGTCTATCTAGTATAATGCGTTTTGAGCTAACTACAAGAACAAAAATCATGCAGATCTTAACTTAAAACGAACAATATTATACTGAAAGTATTGGATGATGGTACAATTGTAGTTGAAATTCCACTATTTTCTGAAAACTGTGATGATCAAAATTCTTGGGAGTGTTTTTTCTTGTTGGTGTATTATGTTAACTTAGATTTTGGAAGCAAAAAGTTCTTAAAAAATTCTACTGATTTTTTGTACTTTACACATTCTACTAAGTCTCTTCCATAAATCTTAAGTTTAATCGTTTAATAAGCTATAAATGTCATGAAAATGCTGAACTCCACCTGTGCACTAGCTTCACCACCAATTTTATATAAATTTCGCATAAATTTGATACTCTTACCAACATTGCATAACAATGATGTAAACCAATCTGAAGATTCCGTTTCGAAATCCCGAGCTTCAGGCGAATCAAATGATGTAATCAAATTTGTAAATAAAATCGAGTATTTGTAACAATCCTATGAGCTGATGACACATTCAAGCAGGCATTATTCAACCAAAACAACATTATTGAAAGAAAGGCAAAACCCGGGAAAATCAAAAACTAGACATCTTGCTGTGAAATCGTCGAAAACTCTTCGTTTCTAATCAGTTTTTCTATAATTATCTTCAATGCAGGAGCACTCACCCCGCATTTCTGATCGGCAAAGCAGGATCTGCCCTCTTCAGCCGCCTTGCAGAGCTGCGGGTCTAACGGCACTTTGCCTAAAAAAGGAACACCCATTTCCCTGCACATTTTAGCAGCACCACCACCACTGCTATCAAACACTTCACTGCAAGCAATCAGATTCAGCAACTCTGGAGCTTTTTCCCTGATGTAGTCCACAACCCACTCACTCACATCCCTCTGCTCACCCGTCTCCGTCATCCTCAAGAACTGCAAATCCATCAATGGAATCGACAAGCCACTCATGTTTTCAACTATGCCAAGGACTTTTACTCCAACTTTCTTGCAGAAACTCACTTCTTTTCTCACATCAATCAAAGAAACCTGTTGTGGGGTGGTAACTATGATTGCACCATCTATTCCAGTATGCTCAAGACATTGAACGATAGAAATATGCTCATCTGAAGTTCCTGGAGGAGCATCAACCACTAGAAAGTCAAGTTCTCCCCAATATACATCCTTGAGGAACTGTTTGATGAGGCCATTTTTTCGTGGCCCTCTCCATATAACGGCTTCGTCAGGGCTGGGAAGCATGAACCCTATCGACATGACTCCAAGGTTGGATTCGATATACACAGGAGACCATCCAAGGTTGCTCTGATGCACGTCTTGACCTTCCAGACCAAGCATTTTTGGTATGCTTGGGCCACAAATATCAATGTCCAGAAGACCCACCTGAAAATCCATAGCTGCAAGGGCAAATGACAGTTGGGCAGAGAATGTACTCTTGCCAACCCCTCCCTTTCCTGATAAAATTAGGATCTTATGCTTTACAGTTGCCATTCTTTCGGCAATTGCGACTAAGTCTGCAGATATAAATATGTCGAGAGTCAGGAAAAGTGTCATCCTCAAGGCATATTGTATCACAGTCTACATCTACTGATTGTTGAACCAAACCAATCACTTGAACCAAACTCAGCGATCTTTATTCTATTGCTAAGAGAAAATGTATTGAAGGGAAGATATACAAAGGAGGACGAAAAATCTTTCTAAAATAGCAATACAAAAAGATTTCTTTAGCCATCCGTGAGCAACAAAATTATTAAGCTATGGCATCTTATACACACCTCAATTTCTTAGATGTTCAAGCCAACTTATACACACCTCAATTTCTAAAATTATCGTTGGATGTTCAAGCCAACTTATACACACCTCAATATCTTAGACCTAGCAAGTTGTCCCTTCAGACGTTTCATTATGCTAGTCAATTAAGTGTTGATATTACTACCAACAAGCAAGGGAGCATAGTTCTTAAAAGTTTTTCAGGCACAAGAGAATTCGACCCTTGGAGGAACATACCTTTAAAGTGGCACATCTTTTAAGCCAATACGTATTGGCTTGAAGGATATAGAGGTGGTCAGACATTTATAAAGACAAGCAAAAGGAGACAACCAAATAAAAACGAAAGGGGACTGCTTTACAGTTGCCAAGGGATGAAAAAGCTAATTCTCATCAAATTTATACACGTATATGAGAAAGAATTTAAACCACCCAGCTTGCAATCAGAAAAAAAGGGAATTGAGAAAGAGAGACGATGGAGAACCTGGGTCAGGGCCTTTAGGAGCAGTAGCACAAGCTTCTTGATTCGGGCATCCTTGGCACGAATCAGATTTTCCGGCAGACTCTGATCGAGGTCCTGGACAATCTGAAACAAAAAAGAAAACCCTCGCCGAATAAAAACATGTACAAACTAATGTAATCGAAGGGGAAGAACATAGAAAACCATTACGTTCGTTTGCGTTTTCAGGAATCTCTCCGTTCTCCATTAGCGGCTTCTGCTCCTCTTTGAAAAAATCTGAACTTCTCGAGCAGGAATTTAAGCTCAGCTACAAATATTCGCTGGTTCTCCTTCTAACCCTTTTCTGTTCTCCTGATTGACCGACGAATTCTCAAATCTCTACCCGACAACACAACAAGCAAACGAACCCAAAAGTTGAGCAGACGTACCCAGTTGGTTTTCTTAAATGGGTTTACAGATTGAATGAAAATGGCGAACCGGCAGTGTAAACTCTTGACCGTCTGGGCCAGGGGTCGCTAACTGGGCTGTCGGTGAAAAGAACAAATCTTCAAGAGTTGTAATTTTTTAGAAAACCATACACTTTTAAAGTGGTTTTTTTAGGGAATTAACAAAAACAAGGTAATCACTATAAAATTTTTGCTCACAAATAAAATAATAAATTATAAAAAATAAACAGAGTAAGCATCACTATTGCATTTTCTGATAAAAATTTCAATTTGTTTCATTAGTAAAAAGAATTTTTTTTTTTTTTTTGCAGTAGAAGGCTCGTTTGCATTATGAAAAGCTAAATTCTTTGTATTTCTTCAGTGTAACACAATAAATTTTCTGGCGAGTTTCCTGACTAGATTAAAAACATTTTTAACTTGGAGTACATTGATTTTTCAACAAACAGTTTAACTGAAAATTTTCTATTTTCACTGGGTGACCTCAGATTATTGAACTATTTGAATTTATCGTATAACAAACTATCTAGATTTATTCCAGAATCATTGATGAAATGCACAAACCTATTAATCATCAAGCTTAATATGATTCAAAACTATTTTTTCATTTTACTTATTGTAAAAATCAACATTTCTATCAAGCTACAATAATTTTATCGATTTGATACTAAAATCGATTTCAAAATTGCACAAACTAGAACTATTGAAAGTAGAGTTCAAGGAATTTGGCAAAAAGACACCAAGAGAGCTAAGAAAATTGAAAAATTTTCTCATTTTTAATGTTTCTTTCAATACATTAACGAAAATCATGACAACGATATTTACGTCATTTATTTCCCAGAGTTTTATATTTTATGATTAACAAAAATTGTTAAGTGGTTGCCTTATCACTGATTCCATAGTTTAGTGGTTATTTTGTTAATTTCTTACTTTTTTTTATTAAAAAAAATAGTATGCAATTTTCAGTGTATTTATCAAAAATTCACTTCTTTTGCACATGATTTTCTTAAAATACTCAAACATGTATATATTTTTTGCAAGTGAAGAGTATATTTTCAAATAGAATACATTCAACCTTAGTTATGTACAATATTATTAGAATCAATATAAAATAAAATGGTGTAAATCACTTCTAACTATGATAATTATAGGCTACAATTTCCTACTTCATTTAAAAAAGTCTTATTTTTTTAAGCTAAAAACAACCATCATACTATGAAATATTCATTTATTAATAAGCAAATATAATACAAAGAATAATTCTTTTGTGGCAACGCGCCCTGAGAAAACCAAGAAAGCTCTAGGTATAGGTCTGACCCATATCAGTAAGAGTATACAATCTCATATCACTTGAGAGAATAGAAAATTCATAGTTTATAAGTATAGTTCTTTTCTTTACCTAATACAACGCGTTTTAAGTTAACTAAAATAATAAAATCAATATTATAATGAGAGTACTGGAGAAGGTTACACAGCACGTACAATGGAACGTCCATTTATTAATAAGCAAATATAATACGAAAATAATTCTCTTATTGGCAGCAAACTAGAATCTTATTTGCGACTTTGTTCTGAAAAGAAGCCTTAAGCTTAGAATACAAAGAAACTCCTCTCAACATGTATTGAATGTATGATTGTATGTATCGCAATATCGAGCATTGTAGATATTACAGAGTCGGAGGAATCCATATATACCCTTGAGTTTGAACATACCCGGCTTTTTCCAGGAGCTCGTCTGCCTTTGCAGGGCCTCGGCTACCCGGAGGGTATGAAGTTGACTTGAGTTCACCTTTGTCAATTCTATGCAAAAGAGGGGTGAAGATCTCCCAGGCCGCCTGATCATTGTCAGAAAATTATCATATTTCCAACTTATTCACCTTTTGTAAGAATATCTGATAATTTTAGTGAGTGGATATGGATTGAGTACCTTCAATTCGTCACGCCGAACAAAATGCTGCTGATCACCTCTTATTCTGCAAAAAAAAGAGGAGAAATTTTCCAAACACTCATCATCTCGTCCAACAACTTCTTTTAATGTTGTAAGATTATCGATAAGTTTGTCAACAACTTACGTGTCGAGAATTAGTCGTTCATATGCTTCCGGGATTACGGCATCTTGATAACGCTGTGTGTATGACAGGTCTAATTCACTCTGCACAGTAGACATCTCAAGCCCCGGCTTCTTGACCTGTATAACCCATGTGAATATCCAAGAAAAATAACTAAACAAGTTGAAAAAAAATTGATTTATTCACGTAGCAGGCTAAAGTCAGTGAAAACTAGAAGCATTTGACATTATAGCACAAAAGAAGTTAATACTTCAGTCATTATCCTTCTCATACCGTCAGTTTCATGTACATAGCTTCAGAAGGTTGAAGGCGTATTACAAACTCATTCCTTCCATGCTTTTTGCCTACATCATATCATGTTCCATATGAAAAATTTTACCCAAGGTGGTAAGCATAAACAGTGTGCTTTTACATTTCGTTCGACAAATTAAAGAAGATATGTGTCGGCAATGTAAACATTTAATTTCTAAGTTCAAAAGTTTGAGGCAGTCGTACATTTGAATATGTCACCAGGAACATCCTTGAACTGAATTCTTATGTCAGCTTTTCTTGAGTTTAATGCTTTGCCCGCCTTTATTATGAAAGGTACACCTGAAGGATTAAAAAACAGACGACCAATAATAAGTGCAACTGAGAAAGTAGTTCGCTGACAACAAAGAAGACAAGTGATTACCTTCCCATCTTTCATTATGTATTCTTAAAATTACTGTTGCAAACGTAGGTGTGTTTGAGTTTTCAGGAACTGTTGGGTCATCCCTGTAGCCTTCGTATTGTCCAAGCACAACCTCTTCATCTTTAATTGGGAGCACTGATTGAAGAACCTGGATCAAAAAAATTAATAAAAAGAGTATAAAAATGAGATGATATTATTCCTAAATCATCAACAGGTTCCTTCAATTGGTGGCTAATTTCTTAAACTCAAAATCTATAAATATGCTACAGTCAAGTTACAAAGAACTACACAGTTGAGCAAAGCGGAAAGCAAAAAACAAAAGACAAGTTTGGAAACACTTCTTTGTATGGTTATTGCGACGGAATAGAATTAAAAACAACCTTCACTTTTTCATCACGAATGTGCTCAGGTGTAAGGGAAATAGGCTTCTCCATGGCAACCAGGCATAGAACCTGAAAAGTGTTTGAAAGATATGAGAGTGAATCCAACCATCAAAAGATAAAATTTCTTATGGTGCACCGTCCAATGATAGGAGAGTTCAATTATGGTATTTTGGGTAGGGGTTTCAGCGTGACAAATTGCACTAGAAAACACTAGGTATACAGCAAATCATGCTTCATCGGCGAATATATAAGCGACACATTTACTTGAATTATCTCCGTGAGAAAATTTCAATAGAATCAAAATTTGATAGAACTGGCTAGCTCAATATAGCGGCACTAGCAATATATATTACTTCCATTTCTAACTTCAATAGGGATCAACACTCCTAACAGACACACGATAATGATGTAAAATGATTTCTTCATTTTTTTTGTCTTTATTCTTCTAGAATATGCAGTATGTCATTTCTCGAAATTCTTACCTGTAGTAGGTGATTCTGAATTATATCCCGGATGATTCTGCCAAAAAAAAAAAAATTAATTACTGCATGATTTTTGAAACCTAACATTTAGTATCTGAAAATTTTCAAATTAGGACCTGCAAAGCTTCTTCTTCAAGAATATGGATTTACGACCATAAAGTGAAACTTCAAATGTGAAATAACTTTTACAATACTAAAAGCATTTTATAGAAAAAGAGAATTTTATAAAAACTACGGTGATAAATAACAACAAAAAGAAATTATAATGAAGTACCCATATTCATCAAAGTATCCACCACGCCCTTCAGTCCCAAAGTCCTCCCTAAACACAATCTGCCAGAGCACCAAGTTCAAAATGAAAATTTGGTTTTCGATCATTTAAAACCTTCATCTATGCAAGAGAAAAAAGGCCACGCAGTCATTTATCATAGAATGGGTATATAATCAACAAAGTAACCATACGATCAACACTAATGCAGGGATATAAAAAATGGTGTGCCAGTAATAAGCTTCGCAACCACAATTCAGAAAACCAAAAACCTCACCTGCACATTGTCAATGTTGTCACGGTTCCAAAGTGGCAAAAAGAGTCGATTTGCAAAACGAAGCACTAGCTGCACAAGGAGAGGCATAAGCAGATACATAAAAGGATAAAACTTTAACACCTATGCCTGTGTATATTACCAAATTTTGCACCAATTCTTTTCCCAAATAGTGATCGATACGGTAAATTTGTGGTTCATCAAACAACTCCCCGATTTGTTTACTTAGCTGCTCAGCTGATGCTAAATCCTTGCCAAAAGGCTTCTCAACAACAATTCGAGTCCATCCACCATGATCAGCTAAAAAGGATTCGATAAATTCCAATTAAGCACCATGTAAAAACAAATAAATAAGACATTACCGCTCGTTGTCATAAAAATAACAATGATGTGCATCATATAAAGCTCACATCTATTCATGCAATAATGCTTGATCATCTTGCATACAGATGGATATACAGATGGAGGGAGAGCAAAATAGAAGAGCCTTCGAGATGATCCATCCATGCTATTATTGGAGCACTCATGCTTTGAAATAGCCTTGTCCAACAGTTGAAACCCCTCAGCAGAATCATATGAACCACTTACATATTTGATCTGCAAAAATAAATTATTAAGCAACAAGAAATACCTAATTTGAGAACAAAAGTTCACAAATAAGGTCTTTACTAACCAGATGAAGAAACTTGGATACATCTTCCAATAGATCCTTCGCAGCAGCTTTGTCACGGATCAAATATCTGCAGATATTATCAGATTTATGATTGGTTATCTTCAATGTGACATATCATGAAACAAAGTTTCAATGGTGTTTGAGCACAAAATTATATGCTATTACTTCACATTAAATAAATCAAAGAATGCATATCATGCAAATCAGATTTGCTCCTACTTATCTTAACCAATGGAGAATTAGAAAGGAAATAACACAAGGCATATATCTCACCCTCGTATGCGGTCTCTCAGATCATCATCTGAAATCTTTGTCCTAGCATATCCAAAAATCTGAACTTCATTTGACTGAAGGAACCTCTGTGATCAACAATAAAAAATCTTAGTTTGCATTCCCGCATATGTGTCATTCATTCGACTACAAAAGAGTCATAATACTCCACTAGTCCATTGCATCAAACATTCAGTTGTCCTTTTTTCATAAGAGATAATGATAGTAAATTGTACATGAGAAACTATAAGCAGAGCATTTATAGTAATAATAAATTATACATAACAAAGATATACATCTATACTGATCTACGTCATAAACTAAGTGAGTTTAATAATGCAGGCCGACCTTGAATTCTAATATGCTTTAATTCTCAAACCGATTAACAACCTAATTGACTGATATTGCGAGAATTAATCCACTATCAAACCTGGCGGAAAAGGTTGAAGAGAGCTGGAAAGGTCTTCTTTTTAGCTAGATCTCCTGATGCACCGAGCACGACAATGGATAAGAACCCAGTTTCAGGCAAATTCTCATCCTCTCCTGAGAAAGAATCATTTCTTGAAATAACTCTTTTCTCACAGTGCCATGAACCTGAATCCATCTCAGTTGAGATACCCAAAGAAACCCCAATATTTACGTCAACTACGATCAGGGTACAGTTCAATTGGCTGTAAGAATATGATCAAATATCAAGAAGGAACAATAGCTCCCAAAAGTTCAATGATTTGCAACCACAAATTCTGTAGTTAAATTTCGAAAAAATGACATTATAGAGACAGAAAAAAAAACAAAAAATAAAAATAAAAATAAATTTCAGAGAGCGTGCTCTTTTTTGAACGTTTAATTAAGACCGGTCAGAGTAGTTTTTCAGCTTTAATAAAAAATCTATTCGTCAGAGTCAGCAATGAAACACTGACGTCCAAACAAAACTTAGTTACAGCATTCCCCGCAAATTCGGAACGACGAGAGAAATAGTATATATACATCAATTAAATTTCATCGTAACCGAAAACGAAAAAATCAGAAGCAGAGAATCACAATTTTCAAATCACATGAAAAAGTTAGATTTATATGCGCAAAAAAGGAAACGAGAGAGAGAATTTGAGAGCAGGAAATGCAGATCAAATTCAAAACACACGGAAGCACTGTCCACCAGTATTGCAAAGTCAAAATCAGAAAAATCAAACTTCATAAGCCGAGTAGAGTACAGTGAAACGAGAGAATAAGTAGGAGAAAAAAGTGAGCCAAGCCAACCTTCCTCTTTCACCAAGATTTTGGGTAGGAAGTAACGGAGATTGAACAGATGGTGGCCGTGAGCAAGAGTCGTCTTCTCACGAAAGTCCCTCCTTTGTTTCCACACCAGCCGCCATAATTACGTTTTTTCACAGAAAATCCTCTATGCTTGTATGTATTACATTTTTGGCCCCGTTGTGACGAAGGATATTATTACTTAATTGTTGTTAAATAAGGAAGTGAGTGGGGTCAAAAATAGAAATACAAAAGAGTAAGATGGTGACGTGGAAATAACTTAATGAAGGAGGAGTAAAGTTGACAGAGAGGCGTCCCGTGTTATCTAACTGACTGACCTCCACAAATGGAGGACAAAATATCAGCAATTGATCTAAACGTGCCACGTGTCAGAATGGTGGGCGTAGTTTAGGCCTAATGTCTTCATCTAAAATATATTTTTAGTCGTATTAACTTTACTTTAATTGTTTTTAAATTAATTAATTTTTCTAACACTTTAAATTTGAATTAGCCAAGAAAAACAACCCACTACTCCCCGTTCAAAACTCATACATACACTCTATTAAGAATTAAATGCAAAATCAAAAAAAGAAAAAAAAAAGACACGCAGAAATAGAGACATTAAAATTTGCATGTAAAATTGTTACTGTGTCAACTGGTCTTATGAAGGCCAAAAAATATCTAGGTGTTAGTTCGACCCATATCAATGGGGATATACAATCTCACATCGCTTGGAAGAATAGAAAATACACATTATAAAATAGGGTTTCTCTTCTTACTTAGTGTAACGCGTTTTAGGCTAATCTCAAGATAAAATCGTGCAACCTTTATACCTAAAGCGAATAATATTGTACTATGAACACTAAAGAACATTACAATTATAAAAAAAAAAATTATAAGAAGAGAATAAATTTAGAAAGGGTGCACAGAAGGGGTGCGAAGTGGAAGTGGAAGTGGAAGAGGTGCAAGAAGCAATTATTTGTGGGAAAGGGAGTCTGTATTTTCATTTTTGCATTACTGTTTTCTACCTAGCCAAGAGAATTCCAGCTCGTGGTGATCGAATAGATGAAGTGGAACGGAATGTTTGAGTAATGAAAGAGTATTTGGACCGGTGACGGCCATATGCTCAAGGAGGTCTGGAACATAGGGGAGTGTCGGAGCCCTCGTTGTCACCATGATTGGGACAATCCACCAAGGGTGGAGCTCACTATGTTCGACGGGAAAGTGGAAAGGATGGCAACTATGGACGAGGAAGGTGGAACATTTTTTCCAAGCTTGGAATTATTTGATTGGATGATGAAAGAAGAACCCAATTTAGGGTTGGAAGAGCTGAAATTCCCCTTGGGCCAGCGTTTTGAGCCTAAAGAATGCAAGTCTATCCAGGAGCAACTAATGAGCCTTCGACAGGTAACGAGGAGGATTATGGAGACCAGTTCCTGGAGTTATTACTAGCCCGAATAAGAGGGATGGACACTGGACAGAGAGGCCATTGTAGAGCTTTTCTAAATTTGTCCTTGGATTTGCGTCGGTTCTGGTTCGGTTTCCATTTCCTATCGGGTATTGCCCAGGCCTAGTTGGGCTGCATGATTCTCACGTCATCCTGCAGATCCAAGGACAAATTTAGAAAAGCTCTACAATGGCCTGTCGGTTCTGGTTTGGTTTCCGTAATCGGTTCCCAAAATCATCTCCTTATCGGTTCTCGGGTAGAGGAAAAAAAACCAGTTCGGTTCTCGGGTAGTTGTGGGAATAACTGAGAACCGATAAATGTAAAAATCCTAATTATCTAACCCTATGTGCTAACCCCATCCCCAAATCTACTATGCCCTAACCCCATCCCCGAATCTGGAAGGAACAGAGAAGGCGATAGGAGGCGACAGACTTGCGACGACGACGACACAATCTGCTAAGGTGCAGTACGACGAGGACAGGAGCTGCGTGCGACAAGAACAGAAGCTGCGTGTGATGACGATTTGAGGAAGATTTTTGTTGTGATTAAGACTTTTGTTAGTTTGGAGAAATATTAAGACTTTCGTTGGTTCCGTTGCAATCTGTAACAGCTTCTTACATATTAGCAAATCTGTTGCAACAGATTGCATTTACATATTGCAAATCTGTAAAAGACATTATAGATTTGCATTTAGGCAGTGTAGTGCTGTGAGAAGAGAAGAGGCCTAGGATGGAGTGTGTATTTAGGCAGGAAAGTAGCGGGGAGAGGAACCGAGAATCGATGGTTCTGGACCAGGAACCGAGGTCAGTTGCGAGTTCGGGTCTGGTTTCCATCGGTTCTAGGTTTGGTACCGACTTCTCGGAACCAAAAACCAACTATTCAGTTCCGGATGGTCTGGAACTGGACTCGAAACTCGAATTGCCCACCCTACGCCCAACAATATGTATGAATCCAAAATGCAGGCCGAATTGAATAGGAGAGCCACATGGTCCATTAAAATCTAGTCAATTTTTAATTCAACTCGACCTGCACTTGCCATAGAGAGCTCGGAGTTCTCTCGCAACCTTCGATTCAGCCACGGAATTTGATCATCGGCAACTATTCCGATGAAGCCCACGGCCAGCGTCAGGCTACTACGCAAGCTGAACGGAATAGGCGCCGGGAAGCAAATTTATGCTTCCGTTGTGGGGAAAAATGGGAGAAAATTATGGAATTGGAAGAGATTGCCGAGGCATCCGATTAGAAAAAGATACTGTAAGAGGAGGAAAAATTTGACCAAGGACTGATGCTCTTACAACTCAATGTTTCCCTTTTTTCCATTGCCGATGCAACGGCAGTCAAGCGCTCAAATTATTGAGAAATATTAGGGATCGTCAGATTACAATTTTAATCGATTCGGGGATGAAGTGTCAGTGACAGTTGCTACGTATATGGAAGAATGACAATGCAGATTTGCTTCTGTGTTTGCTGAGAATCATGGTCTGCCCCCAAGCCCAGGGATTGACCATAGCATTCGTCCCCATCGTTACCCACACTCACAGAAAACAATGAAATTGGGAAATTGATTGCGGACACTACTGCCATGGGCATTATACGACCTAGTCCAAGTTCGTATTCTAATCTGGTTTTGTGAGTCAAGAAGAAGAATGGTGGACGGCGACGTATTTTTCTAAATTAGATCTAAAAAAATGCTTATCATCATATTCGAATACACCGGGAAGATATAGAGAAGAGACCATTCTGTGGGCGCTATTCATGGTGGTCGTCGCTCGGCGGGGCCGTTGCATCATTTTCGATAAGTTTCTCTGGAAGAACCACGTAACTGCCTCACCACTTACCTCCCGAAGTTTTGAGACATTGTCACCAACGCAAAATCATCAACCACGACGCTGATCATCCGTCTAACCTCCAAGTTGGACTCCGACGAACCCCAGCTGACAGCGACGGTTCGCCCCGTCTGCCCGCTGCTTCTTGCAATCTTTCTAAGGCAGCAACTGGCAGCCAACGTTACCTCGCCAGATGAATGAAGGAGCTCGAGCTGCTTCTTGATATCCGACTGTTTTGAAGAGGAACCACCACCCTCCTTGTCTTTTTCATCTACGTTCACAGAAGAGTGCTTCAATGTTTTCCCCTTTTCATCAGTCTCCCTTTTTTTATACATTAGTTGTATTCTCATCGGAAAACTTCACAGCTGCTTTCTTTCCACAACGTCTGTTGAATGTTGTTTTTGATGTTGAACTTCTATTGCATAAGAATCATGCCTTTGAGTTGGTAAGGTTGTCTAAGGGTAAGAGAGCTTTAAAAAACAAGTGGGTGTATAGAGTAAAACATGATGAAATTACTTCACAACCCAAGTTTAAAGCAAGATTGGTTGTAAAGGGGTTCAGTCAGAGAAAGGGCATTGATTTTGATGAGATATTTTCACTAGTTGTAAAAATGTCATCCATACGTGTGGTTCTAGGCTTAGCAGCAAGTCTAGATTTGGAAATTGAGCAGATGGATGTGAAGACAGCCTTTCTCCGTGGAAACTTAGAGGAAGAGATTTATATGGACCAGCCAGTGGGTTTCACAGTGAAAGGAAAAGAAGGTTATGTTTGCAATCTAAAGAAGAGTCTTTATGGTTTGAAGCAAGCACCAAGACAATGGTATAAGAAGTTTGAATTTGTTATGGAGGAGCAAGGCTACCAAAAGACAAATTCTGATCATTGTGTTTTTTACCAAAAATTCTCTGATGATGATTTTATCATTTTATTGCTTTATGTTGATGACATGTTGATTATTGGTAAGAATTCTTTCAGAATTAACAAGTTAAAGAAGCAATTAAATGAGTACTTTGCGATAAAGGATTTGGGTCCAACAAAACAAATACTTGGCATTCGCATTCATCGAGATAGAAATGAGAAGAAGCTATACATGTCACAGGAACGATACATCAAAAAGGTGCTTGAGAGATTCAACATGAATAAGGCTAAAGTGGTTAGCACACCTCTTGCTACACACTTTAAGTTAAGTACCATGTAGAGTCCTTCTACCGATGAAGAGAAGGAAGATATGGCTAGAGTGCCATATGCCTCAGCAGTAGGAAGTTTGATGTATGTGATGGTTTGCACTAGACCTGACATAGCCCATGCAGTTGGTGTTATTAGCAGATTCCTTTCTGATCCAGGAAGAGAGCATTGGGATGCAGTAAAGTGGATTATGAGATATCTACAGGGTAATTCGAATTTGAGTCTTAGTTTTGGAAGTGGTGAGCCCAAGCTAGTTGGCTACACATATTCAGATATGGCAGGTCATGTGGATACTCGTAAGTCTACTTCAGGTTATTTAATTACATTTGCAGGTGGTGCTGTTTCTTGGCAATCAAAGTTGCAAAAATGCATTGCACTTTCTACAACAGAGGCAGAGTTCATTGCAGCAACGAAAGCTTGTAAAGAGTTGCTGTGGATGAAAAAGTATTTGGCAGAACTTGATTTCAAACAAGAGAGGTATGTTCTATTTTGTGACAATCAAAGTGCCATTCACCTTGCTAAGAATTCTACTTTTCATGCAAAATCGAAACATATCGATGTGATATATCATTGGATTAGAGATGTACTTGAAAGAAGTTGTTGGAACTTGATAAAGTTCACACCAATGATAATGGCTCGGATATGTTAACAAAAGCAATAGCAAAGGACAAGTTTGAAAAGTGTTGTTTGCTTGCCGGCATGACAATTCCCTCCACATATGACACGAAACGACCTGCAAAAGGAAGTACGTGTTAGCAACCCACGAAGAATGACAGGGACAGAGATGTAGACCTTTGATCGGATCCGAGAACTATCTAACGTTAGGTTCACGGATTCTAGATTTTCGAAGAAAATCTACCGATCGCGGGCAATGGTTCGGTTTTCCCTTGCTCAAACTCCCAATGGAAGTTTGAAAAGGGAAAACTTACGAGTTAGCTCAAGCACCACGAGCTTGCTAACAAGGAAGTCCTCTACTTCGTCTCGGATTCGAAGATCCGGGGCGGCCGCTCGACGGAGTCGGAATCTCCTCACAGGGAAGGGAAATAGTAATATATTAATCTCGTCAAAAGTGCTTTTCAATGCGTCTAACCATGGAAATTTATAAACCTAGGTGATGATGAGTAGGGGTGATGGACGGTCGAGATGAGGCAGATGATGGGCGGCCAAGATGAGGCATATGGGTGGCAATATGCAGGCTCTTTATCGGTTTCGTAAGCATTCTTGATCTACTCAAATCCAAAAAATTTTGTCCTCAATTCGGTGAAAAGGATTCTTTTGCGAGAGAGAGCGTCCGCGACTACATTCTCATTTCCTTTCAAATACTTTAAAGTGTATGGAAACCTTTCTAAAAATTCGACCCACTTGGCATGTCTCTTATTCAATTTATGCTGACTCTTGATGTGCTTAAGTGATTGATGGTCAGAATGGATGACAAACTCTTTAGATAAGAGGTAATGTTGCCAATGTTCAAGTGCCCGAATGACTGCATAGAACTCTTTATCGTATGTAGAGTAATTAAGGGTAGCTCCTTTAAGTTTCTCACTAAAGTAGGCCAGAGGTTTGCCTTCTTGTGTTAGCACTGCTCCATTTCCAACTCCTGAAGCATCACTTTTGATCTCAAAAACTTTATTGAAATCAGGAAGTGCCAAAACCGGAGAATTACACAACTTTTCTTTAATAGTATCAAAACTCATTTGGCATTTGGGAGTCCAAGCAAACTCTACTCCTTTCTTCGTTAATTCGGTAATAGGAGCAACAATAGAACTGAAATCTCGTATAAATCGCCGATAGAATGAAGCTAATCCATGGAAACTCCTTACTTCTGATATCCCATTTGGTGTAGGCCACTCTTTGATGGCCTTTATCTTTTCTTCATCAGCCTCCATTCCATCTTTAGATATGATGAATCCAAGAAAATAGACCTTCTCTTGCCCAAAAGAACACTTTTTTAGATTTCCAAAAAGTTTTGCTTTGCGAAGGGTTTCAAATAGAACATTAAGGTGAGTGACATATTGTGGAAGGTCTAGACTGTATACCAAAATATCATCGAAGTAAACGACAACAAATTTACCCAATAGGTCCTTTAATACATGGTGCATTAATCGCATGAAGGTACTGGGGGCATTTGATAAGCCGAAAGGCATGACCATCCACTCGAATAAGCCGTACTTGGTCTTAAAGGCAGTTTTCCACTCGTCACCTTCTCGCATGCGAATCTGGTGGTACCCACTCTTAAGGTCCACCTTTGAAAATATAGATGCGCCACAGAGCTCATCCAACATATCCTCGAGCCTTGGGATAGGATATCTATACTTGATAGTAATTTGGTTTATGGCTCGGCTGTCAACACACATCCTCATGGTGCCATCTTTCTTGGGTACTAATAATGTTGGCACAGCACAAGGGCTCATTGATTCACGTATATAACCTCTGTCCATCAAGTGTTGTACTTGGTTTTGAAGCTCTTTTGTCTCTTCTGGTCTCATCCGATAAGCCGGGCGGTTTGGTAAGGCTGCTCCAGGGGTTAAGTCAATTTGATGTTCAATACCTCTTAAAGGTGGTAACCCATGGGGTAGTTCTTCTAGAAAAATGTCTTGAAATTTGATCAGCAAGTGTTTGATAGGTGGTGGAATTTCTCCAAGTTCCATCACTCTATCTCGGAACAAAACAAGAATAAGTGTCTCTCCTCGAGCTATGCAAGTTCTCATTTCTTGTTTGGACATTAAGAGGTTCTCATTGGTCTTCTGTTCTTTTCTCACCGTGTGATCCTTAGCAATTTGTTCGGGAGTCATAGGTAAAAGCTTAATTGGTTTGCCTCCGAATTTAAAGGAATATTGGTTACAGAATCCATCGTGAGTTACCTTGCGATCATACTGCCAAGGTCTTCCGAGTAGCAAATGGCTAGCCTTCATGGGAACAACATCACAAAGAACTGAGTCCTTGTATTTTCATATTGTAAAGTCAACAGTTACTTGCTTGGTGACCTTGATGTCATTTTGATCATCCAACCAATGTAATTTATATGGGTGTGGGTGTGCAAGGGTTGGCAATTGAAGTTTTTGGACCATGTCTTGCGAAGCAACATTGACACAACTTCCTCCGTCAATGATTACGGAACACACTATCTTTTACAGCACAACGATTGTGGAATATGTTTTCCCTTTGACAGTCCTCTTTGATGTGATGTGACATGAGCGCACGACGGATGACCATCAGTAGAGGTCCGTCTTGTGGAGGGCACGCATCATCGTCCGTGTCAGTCTCTTCGGCAGTTGCTTGTTCATTGCTATATTGTCCAATAACGTCCTCACTTTCCCATTCACCGGTATCTTCTCTGCAAATCATCACACAACGGTTTGGGCAATCACTCGCGTAATGTCCTTTGCCATGGCATTTAAAGCACGTGATGTCCCTTGCCATTTGGTTAATTCCAGTGGGCTTATCTTTGATATCGGTTTTGCTACTAGACTCTTTTGGTGGCCAATTGCGTTTAGCTGGCTCTCTTCCTTTGTTCCACGGAGTTGCATTATTGGAAGCTGGAGGTTGTCTCCTAATTTCTGGAGGTTTCGGGGTAAACTTGGAGGGGTAGTTGACTTTTCTTTTTGCGGTTAAATTGTCTCTCAACGGTAAGGGCTAATTGTACAACCATGTCCATGGTCTCTAATTGTTGCAACTCAATCGTATCTCCAATTTCTCGGTTAAGACCTCTGATGAATCTGGCGACAACTTGTTCTTCAGGTTCTTCAATTCCTCCATGCATCTTAAGCGTCTCAAATTCGGTGAGATATTCGTCAACGGTTTGGTTGTTTTGTCGCAAGCTATGGATTTGTTGGTAAAGTTCATGCTTATAATGCTTGGGGACGAATCTCTTATGCATGAGGTTTTTCATAACATCCCATGTAGGAATTGGATACCCCACTTCTCGCATGCGTTGGGTTTTTATATTGTTCCACCATAAGGCCGCGTGGTTCGTCAATTCGAGGGCTACGAGTTGGATCTTGACTCGCTCGGAATAATTATGGCAATCGAATACCTTTTCAACTTTATCTACCCAGTCGAGGAATGTGTTTCCATCACAAGTTCCATTAAAAGGTGGGATAGATATCTTAGCATTTCGTAGATCTTGCTCATCTTTATAGCGTCTTGGACGATAATTCTCTTCCTCATCTAACGTCCATTCATCGTCTTCCGAGTAGTCATAGTTTCGGGTCCTTCGTCTTTGAGGTTCGACCCGCTCGTCCTCGTATTGGGGTCTCGGTTCATAGAAGCGTTCTCTTGGAACTTCTCCTTGATGTCGTTGAGGTGTCTCTTGATATCTTCTCTGCTCGGGAATAAAATTACGGCCATTATTGCGTCCAATTTGTTCCATCACTTGACGTAAACCCAAAGATACGTCTGCAAGTTGCTTACCAAGGTCTCCAACTACGCCCGACAAACCATCCAATTGGCCTTGAAGACTTGACTCACCCCCTTGGTGAGGTTCGGAATCGGGAGTAGGTACCTCATGACTTTGGTCTTTTACTTGAGTTTCTCGGAGTGTCGCGCTTCTTGTTTTCATACTACTCATTAGGAATTATTTATTTAGTCAATGAATTAACCTAACATGTGCTAATAATAGGAATGATTTACTTAATCATGAATTATCCTTGATATGTGCGAAGATAATCCTTAATAGGAATGATTTTATTTAATCACGAATTAACCTTAAGATGTGCGAAGATAATCCTTAATAGGAATGATTTATTTAATCACGAATTAACCTTAATATGTGCAAAGATAATCCCTAATATGAATGATTTATTTAGTCATGAATTAACCCTAAAATGTGGGGAGATAATCCCTAATAGGAATTATTTATTTAGTCACAAATTAACCCCTAAATGGTTTTCTAACTTTAAAGCGTTATTTGAGGGCTTAAACGTCATTTTTTGGGGTCCATTTGTGGTCGAAATTCGAAACCCACAGCAAAAGTTACGGCAGTTCTAGTAAACTCGCACAAACCAAAATGATAGTTCAAAAATGATAGCAGATTCAAGTTATGGCAGATATGACATATCAAAATGATAGCAGATTCAAGTTATGGTAGATATGACATATCAAAATGGTAAAGGATAGGATAGCAGATATGATAGTTCAAAAGTTATGGCAAGGAAAACTAATATAAAGGAAAATGCGTGCGATAAAATAGGTACTTGTGATCCGATTGGTAGCCAAGTAAGGGAAGCGACTGAGGCTCTGATACCACTTGACACGAGACGACCTGCAAAAGGAAGTACATGTTAGCAACCCACGAAGAATGACAGGGACGGAGATGTAGACCTTTGATCGGATCCGAGAACTATCTAACGTTAGGTTCATGGATTCTAGATTTTCGAAGAAAATCTACCGATCGCGGGCAATGGTTCGGTTTTCCCTTGCTCAAACTTCCAATGGAAGTTTGAAAAGGGAAAACTTACGAGTTAGCTCAAGCACCACGAGCTTGCTAACAAGGAAGTCCTCTACTTCGTCTCGGATTCGAAGATCCGGGGCGGCCGCTCGACGGAGTCGGAATCTCCTCACAGGGAAGGGAAATAGTAATATATTAATCTCGTCAAAAGTGCTTTTCAATGCGTCTAACCATGAAAATTTATAAACCTAGGTGATGATGAGTAGGGGTGATGGACGGTCGAGATGAGGCAGATGATGGGCGGCCAAGATGAGGCATGTGGGTGGCAATATGCAGGCTCTTGGATGAATGTGGAATGAATGGCCGAGATTAAAGCTGGTGGAAGAACATGCATGGCGTACACGTGGCAGCTCCTTGGTGTTTTCTTTGGACTTGCTCTTTCCTTGGGCTTGAAATGGATTGGACTTGGCCCATAACTCAATCATCACCATCTAACCTAACCAACAATCTAAATGCATGAATGAGTAAAGCTTATAACCATGCCTTACCCTCACAAAATAGGCTCAATGTTTGCCATGAAAATAAAAATAAGAAATAAATAAAAATATGCAGAATTGAAAGATTACACGTTTGGGATGCCGGGAAGACAAATTCTCGTCTGATGAAGCTCACAACACTCACGTGTGTCCCAAGTCAAGACATGCACGGGCTGCTCCCTATCCGTTGGGACAACATCCCAAATGGAACCATCCTCGAAGTTAATACCTGCAAAAGAAACAAGATCATCAGTAATTTGGCTAAATGAAAGTAAGGACCTTGTTTGCGATCGAGTAATAGGCCTCGGTCCCCGAGGTATGTCAACATAGCCGAAGGGGGAGTTTGTTGTGTTCGGCTAGTGGGCAGAACAAGGGGCCCACACCCTTATTAAATGAAGAGAAAAGTTTTAATAAGGAGAGTGAGAAGCCTACACGATAGTGAGAGAAGAAAAACAGCAAATAGAAGAAAGAGAAGCAGCAGAAAGAAAAGAGGGAGAGGCAGATTCGGATTTTTACAGGGCAGCCTCAGAAAATCTCCATTTGCCGGCGTTCGGACCGTTGAATCGACGTGAAAATTGGACAGTGTGTTTGTGACGTCCTGGGTAACATTCTGAATGGTGGAGATCGTCATATGAGCTCTCCAAGGCAGCAGATTAGGGTAAAAATGGGACCGCACTTTCGGTAACTCTAGGTTTATCCTCTCTGACAGTTTTTTGTTATCTACCAAGATTAGATTGTTCAATCTTGATGATTATTGTATGCCTCTAGTTTGTTGAACTAGAGAGAACTTTGGTGTACCCATTATTATTGTTATAGTGGAAGATTTGATTAAGTGGCCTACGGGTCCCGTGGTTTTTACCCGATTTGGGATTTTCCACACTAAAATTGCTGTGTTGATTTGATTAGTTGTCACTCAACTGTTATTGTGTCTGCGGTGTTTGTTTTGTGATTCAGATCAGGTTCTAAAGATTGGAAAAATCATATTCCGCATATTTGATTTAAGGTAATTTTTCTCAACAGTATTCTCATTGGAAAACTTCATAGCTGCTTTCTTTCCACAATGTCTGTTGAATGTTGTTTTTGATGTTGAACTTCTATTAACACCTCTTCCTCCTCCTTGAAGAGCGAAGCTCTATTTCCCCTTCCATTGTCGTCAGAACAAGGTTTGATGGACAATGCTTCGGATAATTTCTCGTACTTCATGCCAAGTTCGTTGCCATCATTTCCAGCTCAGTATTGAATCGACTCTAATACCATCATTTCCTTTTCAAGATGACGCAACTATTGGGTTGCCGCCATCCCCCATGGATTGCATCTCACGTCCGCAGATATTTATCTTATTCATTTTTTATAGTTCATTATAATATAGTTTAGAATTCTATACGTAAAATACCCAATAAATAGAAAGAGATTAATGCATGTCGCATATACAGTCAAAATAATTATTGATCATCACCTGTCGTCACTCACATGACATTATTCAACAAAATTTTTAACGTTTACTTTATCGACGAATCAGAGTTTACTCTATCGGTTGTACTGACCGTGTCATTTCAAGGATTCGGAGTTAGCTTTACATTTTTAAATCAAAACTCAAATAATGTAAATAGGTTACATTTGTCTCAATTATAGCATATAATATTGTCATACGTAATATCTTATGTTATTAAACAAATTAAATAATTTTTATATTAATTAAGTTGTTCCCCTATTTGTACAGCCGGCAACGGTCATACCCTCTGCGCACGTTAGTAGGCCATAGGTCAACCAATTAGAAAATGTTGTTCCGCCGAACTTGACGACCTGGGTCCCCTACCGGGCCCACGCTCCTTGCTGGCAATGAAGTCCTTATAGAACAATAATATACTAAATATGCCTCAAATCTGTTTAAATTTGTGTACATGCGTAAATAATAAATAGTTAGAGGACCTTCGCTTAAAACAATGCTTTAGAACAAATTTCAAGGAACAAAAAAGAGCAGAATCATGGACAGGGAAAGGGAGAGGTAGGAGAAGGAACCCAACAGAAAGTAATTCAGAGAGAGAGAGAGAGAGAGAGAGAGATTGGTGATGACGATGGATAGAGAGAAGGAGAGGGAGATAGAGCTAGAGAGTGCAATGTATACTAACTGCCTGCTGTTAGGGCTGGATCCGGGAATGATCGGAGTCGGAGGCTCCTCTCCTCGGGTTGGGCAATTTCGGCACTCCAACCCCAAACTCGGCGAACAGCTCCTTTACTTCATTCTATCTTCTCTCAGAGGCCCAGTTCAATCGGCCAAAGTATGATTCTATTTTCTCCTCTCTCCCTTGAATCTGTATCTATGCATTTTGAACTGTTCTCGAATTTCAACTAGATCTGGTCTGTTTTTACTTTCTTTATTTTTGAATCTTTTAGGATTTTGATAAGGTTTGGCCCATATTCGATTCAGGGCAATCTCGGGACTTTCGAAAGGTGAAATTCGATCTCCCTGTCTCTGTTTGATTTAGTTTTGTCGACTATTGGTTATCTAAATACCTATAATTCCTTTCTTTTACATTTTTATTTTCTCTTTTGATCTTTTTTTGTTATAAGTTTTTGGTTGTTGGTATCTACCTACTAGGCTGTGCAAGGGATAATCAGTGAGCTGGAATCTCAGGGGGCGCTACCGAGGAGCAATTCAAGAGTTTCGTCTCTTGCTACATGTTGTGGACCGAGGTCTGTTAGTGAATTTTTTTTTGTCTGTATCAGTTCAATTTTATTAGAATTTTGTTGGAAATGCAGTGTGAAATAAACACTCTGGACTTACACTTTTTTGTCTGAAAATGAAAACATTCTTTCTGAAGACTATGCATCATCAGAAGGCAGGCAGAGGTTGCAAAAAACATGGCGTCTGACCTCGTACTTTATTTAATAATATTTCTGTTTGTGTAGAGCTCTACAAATTTACGGTTGGTTGCAGTTAGATCTTTTAGATGCATAATTATATTGTATTTTGTGGAGACATTTACTGGGTTCATCAGCTTGAACTGTTTCCTGCAGGTTTGTGGAACTTCTATGGCAACTTTCTTTGCATGCGTTGCGGGAGGTTCATAGACGAACATTTGCAGCTGATGTAGCTTCTAATCCACTACCTGCATCTTTAACTGATGTAGCCTTTTCTCATGCAGCCACGCTACTACCTGTGACAAAGGTATTTTAAATAATCCTATTTATACAAGTTAAAGAATGAAAGCTTTTTCATGCTATGGAATGTTTTAAAGATTCTCTATTGAGTAAGCTTTGACCTTTTGAAGAGATAATCCTATTCTTTTAAGAGTCTAATGGTGTAAACATTGGTATTTTCTGTAGTAAAGGTCAAGTGATCTTTATAATTTATTGTGTTCATATTCATGTGGTGATAGCTGCTTACTTAGAATTTGGGGGTTGGGTAAGAAAACATGTTTCAGACGAACGAAGGGATGATGAATTTCCCTTTGTAGTAATTTCTACTTGATTTTTGCGTATTAAATTTTAAAGCATCTATGGTCATCATTTTTTGCAAATTGTTAACAGTGAAAATAAAAAATAGTTTAGCGAATTACACTACTATAAATATTCATGTACTTTCCTGGTCTTTTCTTTTTTACATATTTTTCCCAATTGTAGAGTTCAATTCTTAATTTTTTTCTTTATCCGCGTTCAACTATATTGACATCTTGTCATTAAACAGGCTAGAATTGCACTTGAAAGAAGAAGGTTTCTCAAAAATGCAGAAACAGCTGTACAGCGACAAGCTATGTGGTCTAGTTTGGCTCATGAAATGACTGCAGAGTTTCGTGGTTTATGTGCTGAAGAGGTTTAACTCATTTACTCTCTTTGAAATTTATGTTCAATCCATACCTTTATTATTATTTTTTTTTCTAATATGTTTTTGTGGCATTTAGCTATAACTATATCTATTTGCACTTCTTTGGGAAACTGGGAGGTCAGGCTTTTTTGCAACAAGAACTGGAAAAACTTCATGATCTGCGGAACAAAATTAAGTTAGAAGGGGAACAATGGGATGATCTTGTGACCAGTTCAAGTCAGAATTCACATTTAGTTTCAAAAGCTACTCGTCTGTGGGAGTCGATATTAGCACAAAAAAGTCAGTATAAAGTTCTCTCTATGTCAGTATAATTAATGCTAGAAATTTTTAATATCATTTCTCTATTTAGCTTCTATTGCACAATTTCGATTTTTTTGTTTATCATCTTCTGCTCCTTCACCGTACAACATATTTTTAAGCGGTAAAAATTATTGGTATTTTTCTGCTGTTGCCATTTTTCAGAAACAGAAATTTGGTTCTGCGTTATTGTTTGTCGTCTGTGTTTCTGCTGTCTAACAATCTATACAATTAAATACCTAAGTATGGACTTCTTAAGCATCACATAATTCACGTGCTTACACTTGTGGATCTTTCAATTACTGTTTACATAATTGCACTGAAACTGCAGATGCTATTGTTATGTCATGCTAACAAAATCTATTACGATTATTCATGACTAAATAGTATTTCTTGGAAACTTTTTGGGGGATACTATTTTTTTGGTTCTTTTTGACAAAAACACGTTCTATGGTGAAACGAAGCAATTCTCTTGTTCCTTAGGGTGTAGGTTGGCAAAAGACTTTCATGGGGGGAAAGATCTCATGTCACTTTATATGTCTATATGCGGGCTTTATTATCTCTTGCCTTTGTTAATACTAATAAATTGTAACTTATCCTATTTTAACTTCTTACAAATGTATAATTGAAAAATGATAAGTTTAATCAGATTGCTTGATAGATTATGGGACAAGGTGTGTTTATTTGATTTAGTCTAATACATTGTATAACAGAATTCGTCTTCTTCATGCTCAGGTCAGCATGAGGTTCTTGCTTCTGGCCCTATTGAGGACTTAATTGCTCACCGAGAGCATAGGTAAGTTAAAAGTCTCTTTATTAGTTGCATAGCTGATTAATACTTTCTCAACTAATTGTTTGTCTTCTAGGTATCGCATATCAGGATCATCTTTACTCGCTGCTGTGGATCAGAGTTCTCAAGGGAGTGAGATCTCATCTTTTCAGTCTAGTGTACTAGCTTCCATTGAATTAGATGAAAAGGAATGGAGTGAGGGATCATATGGAAATATTAATACAGACAGAGTGAATAACATCTCTGCTTTGTCCCAATCACTAGTGAATGAGGAAATCATTCATAGAGTGGATGATAAGAGTGGAAAAGTTCATCCCACCGTTGACATAGCTGAAATTATAAGGCGGTGGACCCATGCTTTACAACGTATTCATAAACAATCACTTCATCTGGTAAGGTAACAATTTACTTAGTTATATTTTTTGTGATAATTTCAACAATTTTGGGGTCGATCCTGATCATTAATAGTTGATATTGGCTTGCATCTTTTTTTATCGTTGATCAATTTATGTGGACTACTTGTACATACCAGTCCAAGCAATCTGTTTGATTTTGCTTCTTGGAAAAAATACAAGAGATGGAGAGGGCGAGAGACCGGTCGGTAATTTTTTTACTTTTCTTTGAATCATTGATCATTTTTTGTGGGATGCTTTTAGGTAGTAGTTTGAACTGTCGGTTTGGTTTGGCTTCTTGTAAGGGGAGGGATGGAAGGGGAGAGAGAGAGCCTGAGAGAGAGAGAGATTTGGTGATGCGGGGGGCTGAAGAAGAGGGAGGAGGGTGAAAATTTTCATTGTTGATAACTGATCTTGCAGGAGATAGATATACAACAGGAATGCCATTGTATTGGCCTAGATTTTTATGTGTTTCTTTTAGTTCTATTTTGATTAAGGAACATTTGTGCTCTTTGCCTCACGTCCCAAATGGTTTCCAAGTATTGTTATTCCAATGTTGCGATGTTGATGTAAATATTGCCATGTTTTAGAATTTTTCATCCTTTGTAAGTGAGCTAGATTAGTTGCTTTTTTTGTTGAACAACTCCGTTCTTATTTTTTTCTTTTTTCTTTTTTCTTCTGAAGAAGCAATGTAATATATTATACTACCTCTCTACTGTACTGCCACAACCTTACTATATTCTGTAAATATCACCGTGTAACACAATGCAAGATGATAGGTTGTTTCTATAATTCGTAAAGCTCACACAATGCTAGTCTACAGGCAAAAGCTAATGATGGAGAGGGTCCAGAAATTTTACGAAGCACAATTAATGGTGGTTCAGGGGAACATGCTGATTCTTTAGCTGCAACTCTTGCTGAACATCAACAGCATTTGGCAAGCTTTCAGGTACTTTTTCAATGACAAATTTTACATCAGAACGGATATTAGCTTCCCTAAATTCCGTGCTTTAATTTGGCCTTGTACTTTTGCTCAATATTATTCTTTGTTATTTTATGGTGGATGAATGAATCATTTAATGACTGCTCCTGAAAGAAACACATTATGGAAGTTTACTAATTTTCTATGCATGGTCGTATGGTCTTATGGAATGACAATATTTACTCAAACCAATTACCACCCTGAACCTGGTGCAGGAAATAATTTTTTTTTTATTTTGTGCTTTAATGTGTTAACGGTAAATTATTAGTTATTTTTAGTGTTGTTGGTCAAAATCCTTCATCATCAGTCGGTGAAATTATCATTATTTTTCGACGTTATGGGGTTTTATAAAGGTCAACATGCGATTCTATGTTGAATTTATGTTCTTTCTATGCTTTTTCTGAATAGGTACTTTTCAACCAACTGAAAGAGGTTGCTCCAGCTATACAGAAATCCATATCAGAGTGCACAGAGAAAGTTAATTGTATTTCTTCCAGTCTGCCTTCAGTGACTAAACTCCCCGCTCACTCTACGTCTCCTATTCAAGTACAGAGTGGAAGATCACTGGTACATGTTCAATGACTAATGACAATTTCAAGTTCACAAATCAAACCCTATGATTCCACTCTCTTGCTGACTTTTTCTTCTTTCTTTTTAAAAACTGGCCAGGAAAGTAGCACTGATGATATTTCTGACGTTACCTCAAGGACGTCATCTGTTCAACTTTATAAGATGTCCGCCAGTCCTACTCTAAAGCTCCCACAGCTGTTTAGTTTGACACCAAATTCTTCTGGAAAAAAGGGAAATGTGCAAAAACGACAAATTGTGGCTCCTCAATCCAACCAAATCGAAAGTTTATCTGAAAGAAAGTCTTTTGATCAGCCTCTGTCTATCAATCTAGTAGATAATGCACCACAAGGTTCGCAGTTCTGCTTTAAGCCCCATCGACTTGCAGAATGTATTCTGACCAAACTATCAAAAACTTCTTCATTTTGTGGCTTTATTTTGGTGGTTTGATTTTGAATTTTAATGTTATGCAGATAGTGATAATTTTTATGTCCAGAACTTGAGGAAATCTGTCAGAGAAGCAGCTCTGTCGACACAACACAGCAGTTCAGATGTAGAATCATCAAGAAACAGTCATTCTGATGAAAGTGTAGAACACTTTTTTGTTCCACTTTCAGGGACTAGATTTCCTCGTACCGGCCCAAATAATAAAGCCACTTTGATAAGGTCCAAAAAGTTAGCTTCGTCCCAAGTGGGTGATTCCTTCATTAAGACTCAGGCCACTGGTCGTATCGGTAGCAAGTACAAAGAATTAGCAGAGACATTGAATGATCTGGATTCACTCCATGATTTTGACCAAGGAAATGGATTTCTTTCAAATGCTCATTCAAACTATGTACATCCTGGTGTACATCAATCATTTTTTGACGTTGAACAAGCTGAAGATCAAGTCTTCTCTCCACTCCTGCTAATGGACCCTTTACTCTTAGCCGATTCTTATGAGGACCTACTTGGTATGTCAGCAAGCATATGAATTTGACTTACATATGTCTTGATATCTGTCAAACTTAGGAAATTGTGATGTGACTCATGTCTTTTGATACGTTCTCTATTTTTTCTTGCAGCTCCGTTGTCAGAAACTGAAACAGCATTGATGGAACGTTAAATTGAGCTACAACAATGACGAAGGGACGATTTAACTAATTTGGTGACTTTTACCAATATTCTTTTGATAATTTGGTATAATATGTGTCCCCCTCGTGACACCATTTCCTCCTCCTAACTTGGCACAGCCATTATCCTTGCCAATTGGTGGTAACAAAACCATTCAGTAGCTCTACTCTATTTGCTTGGCAGATGTCTTGAACCAACTATTCTGGATCTCGAAGATGAAGATCGTCCAACGCCGACGCCCAAAACGGTATATTATTGTTTCCTTTGTGGTATTTTCCTCAAATCCCAGACTCGCTTGTTACAAATGTGATTAGTAGTGTGGTAGATGTTTGAATGGATTGCTAGCATTCCTTTAAATCACAAATGGAGATTGATACTCTACTTGTCACTACACCCGAATGAAAAGTTGCAAGCTTTAGAATTCCGGCTTGTTTGAGCCAATTTTTCTCCCATTTGCTTCTGCGATTGTCGTATTCTTGTCGAAATTGTTTTGTACCTGCTTTTAAAAATTTTGAAGCACATAAATTTTGGCTCTAATTTGCATTCTTGTTTCTAGAAAGCTTTAGCCTACGCGTTGTCAACCCAGTTTTAGGATGGTGGCTACTTTGAATTGGCATTCAACCATGATTTTTACGCAAATATTGTCTGATTGGCCAACTCAGTCCATAACGATTAGTCAATTTGTAATTGTCAAAACTCCTCAGGCTTGGCTTTGAACAGAAATTATTACATCGAATTTTGCTTTTATGTCAATCACAGCTTTGAAAAATACCAAAATTACTTTCAAATTGAGTAATTAATACCCTGATTTTGTCTTTTTCCATTGGTAGGATGTCAGTAATTAAGATAATCCAGCTTGTTGGATAAAAATGTAAAATTAGTGTAGACAAAAATCTAAAATAATATTGGGTATTTTGTGTAAATGATATAAATTAAATTATTAAATTTTGTCTGATTTTTATGCTGTTGGATATTCATCCAGTAAATTTCGATGGCTTGTTGAGCTCACTGTCCTAAATTAACGTAATTAAAAAAAAATAAAGAAAATTAACCAAAACCACAGCTGAACTATGAGGTTAATAGCAAGTTAATTATTGAATAATATTCACTAACAACTGAAACATTAAACTATGAGAAATAAATATATTAAAAAATCAATTTATTTGGAGTAATAAGACTATTCCAATTACAATACTCATGAAGAAAAAATTGTAATAAATGCAAAGAAGAGGCATCTTTCACCCAACAGCGAATAATTTAAACCAAAATTTTCAGATGGAGGGGGTATGGTATTAATACATCTGACACATAATTAAAATGTGGGAATTTATCCTTTAAAAAATGAAATATTGAATGAATTGATTGTAAATTATAAGATTTTGTGATTTCTTCTTCTAAGGAAGATAGTAATCGTAAGGAAAATGAAATTTCCACAATGAGTGCAAACCCTTATGATAGAATTTGCGTTTTTCATTAAAAAATATTGTCATTTTGCGACTAAATGTCTTTTCACTAAACATATTTGAAGTATTATTTTTTGCTATGGGAAGATAATGTTACACATAGGAACAACGACGTTATGTCAGCATAAAGATTACTTTCCTTAGTGGAAAGATTATTTTCTTTTGCCAAAAGTGAGCTATTGATGATGAGAATTGGTCGACGACGATGGAACAGAAAGAGAAAAGAGAAGATGATGATGACAAATCAACAAGAGTCATGTCGACGTTCGATAACATTTTTGAAAAACCAAAAACATGGTGAGGCAAAAATGATGTTTGTGTCATATTTTTAATAGTATTGTGTGGTTGATATGTAAGTGGTAGTGTATTACAACAGTAGCTTTGTTAATTTCACTAAAAAAATAAAAGAAAAAAAAAGTAAAACAAATATTTCAGGAAAAGTGGATGCAAAAAAATTGGTGGATTGGATTTTATAACATCAATGATATAGGCAAAGTTTATGCGTTTGTCTGTCTCTGTCTCTGTCTGTGTCTCTGGTTCTGTCTCTCTGTCTCCCTCCCACCCTCCCTGTGTCTTCCGGAGTTAGATTCAGAGATTCAGAGCAATCCGATTCCTAATCTCTAAACCCTAGTTCCATGTAGCCCAATGTCTCAAAATCCGATTTTTGTTTGGTTAATTGTAGATTTCTTAATCCCGTAGCCATATGGTTCTCCCGTTTCTGTTGTCTCCGAGCTGATAGGATTCTGGGAGGATCCTCTGGTTTAAGTTTTTGTCATTTCGTTGTTGTTTTTTGGTTTCTGGAGAGGGGAAGAAATGCCAAGCGTGGCTGTGAAGCTCTACAGCGTTTTCTTCAAATTCCTCTTGAAGCATCGTTTGCAGAATCGGATCCAGACCCCGCTCGACGAATCCAGCCCCTTCGGAGTTACTTCCCGGCCCGAAGAAACCATTGCGGCGGCGAATCCTTCGTTTTCTGACGGCGTTGCTACGAAAGACATTCATATTGATTCATTAACGTCTGTGAGCATTCGGATCTTCCTTCCGGAGTCCGCTCTCTCGCCGCTGGATTCCGATTCTAAGCTCCCTTTGAAATTTAGGGCTAAGATTATTCCTAAGAGAGCTGATCCCAATCCTCAATTTGATTCCGTTCTCCAAAATCAGAGCAATTCACAGCATAACCCTTCTCGGCGATACAGCTATGGCCCTTCTGGAAATCTCAAGGAGGAGCCGCGAAGGAACAGTAATGGGTATTACAGTAACGAAATGGAGGGCCTGAATTTGATGTTAGCCGGCGGTAGTGGAGTTTACAGAGGGTATTCACCTTTAACCGACAACAGACGAAAATTACCAGTAATGTTGCAGTTTCACGGAGGGGGATGGGTCAGTGGGAGCAACGATTCAGTGGCAAACGATTCTTTTTGTCGAAGAATCGCAAAATTGTGCGATGTGATTGTGGTGGCGGTCGGATATAGGCTTGCTCCAGAGAATCGCTATCCAGCCGCATTCGAGGATGGGTTAAAGGTCTTGAATTGGCTGGGAAAGCAAGCCAACTTGGCCGAGTGCAGTAAATCCATGGGGAATTCGAGGGGAACTACCACAGAATTTAAGAAGGCCGATTCGCACAGACATATTGTGGACACTTTCGGAGCTTCGATGGTAGAGCCTTGGTTAGCTGCTCATGGAGATCCATCCAGGTCATATTTTCTCCCCACTACTTTTTCCAATTGCCTTTACTGCTGGGATTGTGTAAAATGTTTTTAAGAACGTCAATTTTGAATACTGTCTTGCATTTGTCGAAAACTAATGTTCTGTTTATAGACAAAGTTTCTGTGAGTAGAAAATGCATGGTGTATAAATAGGGTTTTCCTCCCTACATAGCACAACGCATTTTGGGCTAACTCCAAACAAAACTGTGCGGACTTTATTCCAAAGCGAATAATATTGTAATGAGAATACTGGGAGATGTTAGATTTCTGCATTGCATCTCTCATGAAGAATTATTCATTGTGTCAAGAATTTCAAGCATGAAAGACAAACATACGACTAAGCACATCAATCCATATAGTTTATGAGCTTTGCTTTTATTCTCTTGAGCATCTATTTGTTATGATTGTCTCGGGGCATCAAAGATTGCAGGGCTGATAAACAATTATCTGTAGTTAATAAGAAATATAGTCAATGTGCTTCTTTGAATTGTTCTTGTCATCTGTTTTCTCTTTATAGTCTTACCTAGACTTAAATTGTTGTAAAATTAGTCGGTAGCGAAGGTCCCGTCTAGTTTTTTGAAAATGCTGCCGAGTTCATCCTATGGTTGTTTGGAGAAAGAATATGAGAATTTTGACTACTAGTTTTGGTCGTCGAAGTTGATTTATTTTTATCGTCTTTATGTTGTCTGCTTTACGCTCATGAGGACTCGAGATGTTTCTCTTTTCATTATCGCGAGAAACTGGGTAGTTGCTTGTATTTCTTCTATTGGAGATTTGAAATCTCAGTTGTTTGGTGGGTTGAACCGCACTAATATGCTTTGTTTTCAATCCCGGGTTGTAACTTTGAGAAGATATTCTCCAATTATGTTTAATGGCTTGTAATTTTGCTTTTATTCTTTTTTTTACCATAAAATCCATTTCACTGAGTTGTGATATTTCTCCAAACAGATGTGTTCTTCTTGGGGTAAGCTGTGGTGCAAATATTGCAGACTTCGTAGCCCGGAAATCCGTCGAGGCCGGAAAACTTCTGGATCCGGTCAAAGTCGTTGCTCAGGTATTTATGTATCCATTCTTCATCGGAAGTGTCCCGACTCATTCCGAGTTAAAGCTCGCAAATTCATACTTCTACGATAAAGCCATGTGCATACTTGCTTGGAAACTATTTTTACCGGAGGAAGAGTTCAGCCTCGATCATCCAGCCGCCAACCCCCTCGTTCCAGGAAGAGGTCCGCCATTAAAACTCATGCCCCCTACTCTCACTGTAGTGGCGGAACATGATTGGATGAGAGATCGAGCCATTGCTTATTCGGAAGAATTAAGGAAGGTAAATGTGGATTCTCCGGTTCTAGAATATAAGGATGCAGTTCATGAATTTGCGACTCTGGATATGCTTCTGAAGACGCCTCAGGCTCTGGCCTGTGCAGAGGACATTGCCATTTGGGTTAAGAAATATATTTCACTTAGAGGACATGAGTTTTCTTATTGAACATATAGGAGGACCCAGATGGTATTTCAAAAGTGGAGAAGAATTGTTGCAGCCGGAGAATGGTTTCTCCTACGATTAAGCCGTGCCCCGTTGAGATTACGTGAAATTGTGCAATGATTTGCTGCCGGTCTGGGGGGGCTTGAGGTATGATTTGAGCTTGTTTATATGGCTAGTCTATGGAAGCTTGCATATCTGTTTTTTGTCTTCTCTCTGTTTTAAACTTTTGCAATAGGCTAAAGTTTGATGAGATATCCCCACCATATTTGAAGACATTCTCTTTCATTTTTGTTCCTGTGTAATACCATTCATCAATACATGTCTTCTCTCTCTCCCTCTCTCTCTCCCTCTCTCTCTGGGGGACACCATATTTTTGTTCCTGTGTAATGCCATTCATCAATACATGTCATCGCTCTCTCTCTCTCTCATCAATTCATATCATCTCTCTCTCCCTCTCTCTCTCTCTGGGGGACACCATACTTTTGTTCCTGTGTAATGCCATTCATCAATACATGTCATCTCTCTTTCTCTCTCTCATCTCTGGGGGACACCATATTTTTGTTCTTGTGGAAGGCCATTCATCAATACATGTCATCTCTCTGGCTCCCTCTCTCTGTCATCAATACATGTCATCTCTCTCTCTCTGGGTGGATGAAAATCAAACTAAATCAAACTAAATAACATTGATTAGAGCAATAAGGTTCAAATGTTAGAGGAAGAAGATTAAAAAGAGGAAAAAAAAAGTTCTGGTAAGCCTACAGATGACGGCTTCTGATCCGAACGTTGACGGCCCGAGTGGCCATGGCCCTCAGGTTAGCTCTGGCTAAGGAAAGAGAAGTGGTTACTTGCTCTTGTGGTGGTGGCTCCCTAAAAGTTCCCATAAACTCTTCTCTCTGTAACCTTAAAGCCAAAGCTGCATCTTCATCTTGGCTGGGGGTCCACCCGCTCCCTCCTCTTCTTTGGTTTCTCAAGTTGGCTTCGGAGCTTCTAGTTCGAGCCATGTCTGCTCTGTGTTCTGATTCGCCTTCTTCCTCTTGGGCAGGTCTTCTTCTTCTCCTTGATCTACCCCCTTGGCTCGATTCGAGAGATTCACGGGGATTTCGGTTTTGCAGATTGTTGTAGAAGGCTCTTTCAGGGCTTTGGTTTGCAGCTTTATCTCCATTAATGGCTGCTCCAGCTGTTTTCCTTGCTTCAGTCTCCTGTGGGAAAAGAAGCTGTATGGTGTTCCAAAGAACTGTATTCACTGTACACGATCTTCCATTGCTGATAATTCAAGAAAAATGAAAATCAATAGTAAGAAAAATGTTGATTTTCCAACAATTTGAAGTTCATCAAATCTGTCTGACCTTATTAGTTGTCTGCACTTTGGGCATCGTTTTCCGCATTTATGAGCTGCAGATCGCAAACATTTCTTACAGAAGCTGTCGAAAAACAAAATGAATAATCAACAGAAGCTGTCGAAAAACAAAATGAATAATCAAAACCCTAAACTCTATCATAAACTTGTTTTTTAAAAACATGGTATAGGCTTTTTACCTGTGTCCACAAGAAGTGGTGCTGGGCTCAAAGCAAAGTTCCAAGCAAATCTGAATGAAAAAAAGATGAACTGAAATCAAAAATGAAAAATTCATTCAGAATGGGGTTTCTACAATGTTTAAGAACAAGAAACCCTAGAACTTGTTTTTTAGAAAGATCCTTACAGCACAAGAAAGCTCTTCCCTGAGCTTATCCATACAAGGAGCCCTAGAACTCGATGAAGAAGAACCACAACCCTGCTGTTCTAATGCCGCCTCTGCTTTCTTTTCTTCACTTCCTGCCGATAATGATTGCTTAGTTTCTTAATAGCCAAATGGTTTTTCAAATTAAAAGAATATGGATCGAAATTTGATATACCTTTCACTGACTTTTCGTCTTCACCAAGATCAAGAACAGTCGCAGGAATCGAATCTGGGATGCCACTCCGTGCCCTTCGTTTCCTTAAAAAAAAACAGAGAGAAGGAGATTCAAGTTTCTCATCAATTACAGAGAAATTCATTCAAGAAACAACCATTTCCCCACATTTCTCATCGACCAAACAGAAAATACACTACACCGCAAATAAAAAAAAAATTGAGTATCTGAAGAAAAAATTGATCTCTAGTTTCCACCTTCTTGAACTGGTAGGTGTGCTCTTACAATGTAAAACGAAGCGCTTCTTGTTCTTAAACTCTCTTTCCGGCGTATCATCAACGACGAGACTTGCAAGTAGAAGCGCTTCCTCGTCCCACCCAGCCATCGCGGCCAAAGATTTGAAGCCGGGGCTGAAGATACAATCCATGATTCCGCCATTTTCATGTAATTTGGAATCAACTGTTAGAGGATTGGGATCTTCTCGGCTTTGTTTCGAGCCTTCGCTCACCATTGCTAATCGCGTCGCAAAGAACGTAGGCGCGACAGAGGGGGAGTCTCTTTCTTCCAACGGTCGAAGTAATTTGAATATGACGCATATCTGTTTTGCACAACGGCTATAATTCCTAAATTCGCCTATCTTTTTACCCGATCATCGTTTTTCTTTAATTAGGGTTTGTTTCCTTAAATTCAAATCCAAAATTAATTATTAAAATAATAATTCAAACCCCGAATATTTTATTAATCTACTTAAGATTTTAATTCGTGTGACGAATGCAAATAGTGTTAGAATTCGATCTGTCCCAAATTCTAGTTAGTCTGAGTCAGGTTTATATTGAATATTAGAATTTTATATTTTCTTTATGTATTGATATTTGAGTCGCAAAACTCATTGTCACTTGATTTTTAATTGATGTCTTTACTTATGTAAGTTTCTTTTTCAGTTTCTCGTTCGATTCTCAATATATAGAATAGTTGTCAAAGATGAATAGTTAGCAATATTTTTGTCTTTTTTCTCTAAAGTTGAGTAGACTATTTCAACAAAGAACAATTTCTCGAGCATCTCATCTTTTTTTATCAGAGAGAGGGAGGGAGAGAGAGAGAGAGAGAGAGAGAGAGAGAGAGAGAGAGAGAGAGAGAGAGAGAGAGAGAGAGAGAGCTTCTTGGTAATCAAAAGCCGATAAAAAGTACATCGATTCATGATTTTGGACATTATTATTGGCCACAGGAAATTTTGGATTAGTTAATTATATTTGATGAGTAGGTGAAAACTTTTGAAAAAGAGTTATTGTATGGTTTTATTTTATATAAATATTGTTGGAAACGAGTGATTGAGTAAATGAAAATTGGTGTTTTTATTATGCAATGCTGTAGAATACAACAAATTTACGTTTTTATGTAAAAATCAATTTTATTAACTTTTAAGATAAAATATTACAGGAAATATGCATATTTATTCTGTTTTATCTTATAAGAATCAAAGTTATACCTATTTAAAGCAGAATGATTAGTAAATCTTTCAATCATGACAAGACGGAGTAAATGCAGAAGTCATAGAGCAACCTTCAGAATCTATTATCTACCAACTGAATAGTTATAACTTGTTTGATCAAGAATGACTACAAGTCACTCGACCACAAAATGAGGGAGGATGATGCCCTCGTTCTACTTAAGTTGAAACCTGTTGAGAATCGAACAGGAATTGGAAAAAGAAAACTGTGAAAACAAGGACACCAAGATTTACGTGAAAAACCCTTATAAGGGAAAACTCCGGGCAAATGAGAAATTCACTATTTGAAAATCAAGGTACAATGAGTTTTTCGACTCAAATATCAATATGTAGATAAAATAGAAAGCTCTAATATTGAATATGAGTCCGACCCGTCCCAACTAGAATTCAAGTCATACTAAAGTTTAACAAAATCAATAACATATTTGAAAACCAAAACCAATAGTTTTATTCTAGAGAGCTAATTTGTTTTCTATCGATGATTAGAAGCTCGCGGAAGATAATAGCACACAAGCTTCCTAGGCAGCTATGGCAAAATGTTGTCTAAAAAACTCATGACATCATGTATTGTCTTTCGATTTCAAAGCCATTAGCATAAATTTGATGATGTTTTTGCAATGCAGCTTGGTAGGTCTTGAGGTAATAGGAGTGGGCTAATCCGTGGGCTGACTTTTGTAAAAAAAACATCATCTGCAGGTTTGCCCGAAAGTCAGCTTGATGGTCTAAGATTCACGAGTTACATTTTGGACTACAAAATTTGGGTTGAGCATCCTTGGTTGGACAAAAATTTTGTTCAATGTCTGTCGAGCTTTTGTGGGGTAATACAGACGAAAAGGCAATGCTCAATTGCTGATCTGTATATTATATATAGCGCTTGTAGTTTTCCAGAACTTTCAAGGTTTCAATGGAGTGGTTAAATCTAAAGAATTTCTTAAACATTAATACTTCCACTGCAGTCTCCTTCAATTTGCGTGGAAGGAAAGCTGAAAAATCTTTCCTTTACTGCGTATCCAAGCTGACTTTGTTGGAAAACATCATGGGATTCCTTTGTATGTTTCAATTTTCGATTTTTCTATTTTGGGCGCGGGATAAAAGTCTTTCCTTTACTGCGTATCCAACCTGACTTTGTTGGAAAACATCAGGGGATTCCTTTGTATGTTTCAATTTTCGATTTTTCTATTTTGGCGGCGCGATAAAAGACTGTACAATTGTGACAGATCAATGGTTCGTCTGTCAAGGTCAAACGAAGAACAGATATTCTTAGATTGTTAAACTGGTCAATTGGTCGATTATTCAACATTTTCTTCTTCAAGACAGCGGACGCCAAATACAGAGGTCTAGAAAAGAATGATTTTTGAAAAATTAATGTTAAAATATTTTTGCAAATTGGGGAGGTGCTGATTGTTGAGAATATCATATGATTATTTAAAGAATTGTTTTAAAATGAAAAGTTGTAATTTTTGTCCACAACCGAAAGTGGCCAAGTATAGTTAATGAAATTTCATCCGAGTGGACAGGTGAGAATCAATGGGTAATGAGTTTCATTAAAGAAGTTTATGTCGGGGGGTTGTAGTTTAATTATAGTTAATATTTGCAGTCACGAAAGCATTTGTCTGAAAAATCCAACGATAAAGAAGAGAGGTGGCAATTGCAGAGCGAAAGCATTGCATCTGCAAGTTGTCATCTCTAATCCTGCCTTTACAGGAGACTGGAGACCCATGAATCGCGATTACCTCCATTTCACCGGCGTCAACAACTTTTCAAATCCTACTTTTCTGAAACTCTCTCTCTCTCTAGGTGTTGGGAACCAGTTGGTTTGCTTTCAACGTAAGCACAACGGACGACAAGATTGGGAATTTTACAAAAACACGAAAGGGTTGAGCGATAGATGGTCCATGTTCATTAACTGTACCACTTTATTCCCCATTATTCCCAGTTTCAGGTATTAAAATCGCAATTCCACCGCCTTTTTAGTTTCTTTTTTCTCCATTTTTCATTCGAAGATTGGCATCTGGATTCTAACGCCTGAAGATAGAAAAAGGAAAAAGAAAAAAGGACGAAGAAACATTCCTTACCCTCTCTTTGCGGCCAAACAATTTTTGTTCGTGGGTGTGCAAGATTTTGCAACATATTCCGAAAATTGAATCGAGGGTTTCTGGGTTTCCTGTTGATTTGAGTTTTAGCCAATTTGATCGTTTGAAAGGGCTGAACATGGCTTTTGAAGCAAGGAAGCGAAGCTGATTCGCATGGGTTGGTAGGTTTGCAGAAGATCTGGGTGGCCAAATAGGAGGAGGCAGATGGAACCTCCAAAGGGTTTCTTTGCTTCTCTTTGGCACTTCATCCGCTTTCTTCCTTACTTCATTGGACTACTGTTTCTAGGCACCATTAAAGGTTAGACTGTTAGCCTCAATTGCTTGGTTTATTTAGAATTTCTAGCTCGCTCCCTTTCTGTTCTAGGATTTGTTATCTTTCTCTCCTCAACCTAAAATGGCTATCTAGCCTCCCATTTGATGTCTGATTATCCTTCATTTTGCTTCCTTATATATTTGTGCATTTTTGAATTCAATATAAAACATGTTTTGTGGGATAACACTTGCTTCTCCGTTTAGGAATTATCTTTTCTTTTTGTTCTTTCGAATCAGAACAACATCGCAACAGCTCAAGCTGTAATTATCTCGTTTTCGAATCGAGCAGAGATCTTATCCTCCTCATCGAGGAACTCTTACTTCTTTAATGCACATCTTGTTTCTTTATCAGCAAACAAAGGCAATTATAAGATTTATGTCAATAACTTGCATTGTTCTTGCTTTGAAATAGTACCTTTTTGTTCTGAATAAGGTAAGATTATGGATGATCAGCATATTATGTTTTAACTGTCATCAATTTACACTCAATCGACGGACCAAGTGTCGACTATAAAGCTTGGATTTTAAGCCTCGATAAATTATTAAATTCCCATACTGTAATTTCAGGTCTCATTTTCTGCTCTTTGATATGCCTAATCATGGGGATGGGAAACTCCGGTATTATAATAGGTCTTTGGCCGGTGCACAGTTTCTACACGTATTATTGCATTATCAGGTTCTCTCACAGAATTTCTCCCCGCTTTCGTCTTGCATTATGGTACTGATCAATATTTCTTATAATCGATTGAATATCTTGAGTTGCAGAGCGAAACAATTAGGTCCGGGTCTAAAACTTGTTCTCTCCATTTTTGTTCTTCCTCCTCTCGCAATTTTGTGGCCGGTGGTTGGCATTGTCGGGAGCATAATAGGGGGGGTTGCATATGGGTTTCTTTCGCCAATATTAGCCACTTTTAATGCCGTGGGCGAGGGAAAAACTAATGAATTGTTCCATTGCTTTTATGTATGTTTTTTACTACTTTCTCCATGAGTTTTTCTCTTATTTTTTAGTATATTTTGTGTTCATTTGATAAAAAAGATGTCTTTTTTGTAAGTGCAGGATGGAACTTGGAGCACTGTCGAAGGCTGCTTAACAGTTGTGAGGGATTTTTATGATGTTTGTTTCCATTCTTATTTTTCGGTAATGGATGACCTTCGACAAGGAACTCCGGGGGATAAATATTATGATATCAGGTTCCTTGCTTGTGCCTTTAAATCAAGTTTAACTTATTTTTCGTCGGTCGTTGAAGCTATTTCTTCGAAGCAAGTTGCATTGTTAAATTTTAAGCATCTCAAAGTCATAATCGTTAACCCTACAGTAAAATTGTCGATTTTTTTGCACGTGAAGTTGCAGTTATTGGATTTGGTGGAAGTTTGTAGAGTTCATCGTCATTTTAAACGTGAATCTGTTGAGAGTGAGATAATAAGAGAAGAAATGAGGGTAAATTAAAAAATTAAAAGAGTGATGTGTCATAGTTAGTTATTGTAATATTGAGATTACTTGGTTATATATTAGAAATGTGTGAATGAGTTAGGAGTATTGAAGATTGTTGCTTAATGTTCTTGAAGGAGATTAGATTTAGGTTTCCGAATTTGTGGTTTTCCAGATTCGTAGTTAGGTTTAGGATTAATTTCCAAATCTTAGCATTGTTACTAGATTTGTGGCTTGTTCTTTCAAAGAGAGAACTGTTTGATGGAGCAAATTTACCCGATCTGACTTGTATATTTGGCTTTTATTTTCAGACTACTTTATCTCCCAGGTGCTTTCACGGCTGGATTGCTTGGTCTCATACTCGATTTGCCAGTGATCACAGTTATTGCAGTATGCAAAAGCGTGTTCATGCTGTTTAAAGGGTGGCATCGTTTGTTTCAGGATCTTATTGGTCGAGAAGGGCCTTTCCTCGAGACAATATGTGTTCCTTTTGCAGGTCTTGCTATCCTACTCTGGCCATTGGCTGTTGTCGGTGCAGTCTTGGCTTCCATTATCGCTAGTATCTTCCTCGGTGCCTTTGCCGGGCTGGTCGTTTATCAGGTTTAATTCGATCTTTGCTGTCTTTCGAAATTCTCATTATATTGATTCTATTTTTGAGGTATTTCTTATCTGTTAAACGTAAAGATCTCTTTTCGGGTTTTGATTGTAGGAATCGTCGTTTTGGTTGGGACTGTGTTATATTGTAGCGTCTTTGTCTATTTACGATGAGTACAGCAACGACATACTTGGAATGCCTGAGGGATCTTGGTTTCCGAGGTTTTTATTTAGCACTTGAATACGTTACGATGGTTTTTGCCCCGTATTAAGTCAGGGGGTGTACTTTCGTGTTTCTTAGTGAGTTTTTTTAATGTTTAAAGGCCACACTATCGGAAAAAGAATGAGCTTTCGCCAGCCTCTGGACGATCTGCTTCCTTTTCGAGGCCCGACTCATTCAAGAATCCTCCTTCTCGTGGCGGTTCGATCAAGAACCCGATGACTGAGTTAAAGTCACTCGAGGTATTTTCACAACCCTCCCAAAAAATAAAAGTAAAATATAGAAAACTGTGTGTTTCAGTCATTATTTGGGCAACGATGTTGCAATTAGTGCTTATTAGATACAAATGGAGGAGGAAGAGAGATTGCTTAGTCTAGAACTAGACAGAGGGGAGAAAGAGAGAGAGAGTAGGAACTAAGTACGAGTGAGAGAGAGAGACATCGAGTCAAATAGAAAAGGTATAAAGAGGGAAGGAGGGAGGGAGAGCTAGAGAGAGAGAGAGGGAGAGAGAGAAGTTTTTCTGTGGGTACTTGTTACTAGCGGCTATGGAAGAATTTGTTACTTGTGCAGCTACTTGACGGTATATTCAAGGACTGCCAGTCCCAAGGCCAAATCATGGTATCCGAGGGACTGATAAACTTCAAGGACATTGAAGATGCCAAGTCCAGTAAAGGAAGCAGAGTTATCGACATTGGCTTACCAGCTTTAAGCATTCTTCAGATGCTTTTGCGCTCCGCCAAATCAAACTCATCTGGATTATTGTTAAGTAAGCTGACCACTTCCAATTTTAGCCTCTGCCCTTCTGCTATTTCTTCTTTTGGATTGAAATTTTGCTTTTGTCTTATGTGTTTGATTGACGTAGGCGACAATATGACTGAAATTACCAACACAAATCGGCCGAAAGGAACATACTTCGATTGGTTTTTTCATCCCCTCTTGATTATCAAAGACCAAATCAAAGCAGAAAATCTTTCCGACGAAGAAGAAGCCTACTTCTGCAAATTAGTTCTGTTGATTGGCGATCCAGTGAGGTTGAAAAGTTCAGATATCGGCTCCCCACCAGAATCCGAGAGAAAACGAGCTGAGCTCGAAGCATTAGCCCGAAGGTAAACTTCTTATCGAAACCTTCTGATAATCTCTCTGGCGATTAATAATTATTCTTTCGTTTGATGAAGGCTTCAAGGAATCACCAAATCGATCTCGAGGTTTCCAACGTTTCGGCGTCGTTTTGACACTCTCGTCGATTCCATCGCCGAATATCTTGCCAAGAAGGACATGAACGAGTTGTCTGTGGAACCTCGAAGAATGTTCAGATCGAAGAGCGCTTTTGGCAGATTGTTCAGCCAAAAATCTTTGAAGATCAAAACGAGCAATAATGGGGATGATCAAGAATCGCAATCGGTTAGAGGAGATGTCGAGAATGGAGGGGATAGGTTGTTCTAACCCCTATTTTTCTTTTCCACTCGATTTGAAGAAGTGCACTGTCTTCCTAAATTTAAGAAAATACAGACGTGGGTTTGGTCGTGTGCTATACAAGTTCTTAGGACTTGGTTTTCACTTTCGACTCTCCTTTCGTTGTACATTCTCGAACTGAATATTTGCAGAAACTGTTTGACCAAGATTCAAATTGAAAAAAAAGGGAAGCTCCCAAACTGCATGATTTCAGCCAACGCGCCCAGAAAAATCCCTCCTTTTTCCCACCATTTTTGAATGAATTCTCAGTAACTCCCCACGATTCCCATGTTCGTGTTCATCTCTATAACCAACTCTTTCTCTTATAAATCCCCACTTCTCAGAAAACACTCACTGCCCAGAATTTTTCTATTTCGAAGCTTACTCTAATGGCTTTTCCTGTGAGTTCATTCGGAAGTTTTCTGCTCCTGCTCTTCGTCACTTTCTTCTCTGCTTCCGCTATGGAGTTCCAAGTCGGCGGCACCGACGGTTGGGTCGTTCCTCCTTCCAACGACACTAGAATCTACAACGACTGGGCCTCTGAAAACCGGTTTCAAGTCGGCGATGCCATTCGTAAGCAAACAACTGACTTTTTTTTCTTCTGTTTTTCTATACCGACGGTGTTTATCGTTCTGGTTTATCGTTTTAGGTTTCAGGTACAGTAAGGACTCGGTAATGGAGGTGGAGGAGAGAGACTACAAAAACTGCAACTCGTCGCATCCCATCTTCTTCTCCAACACAGGGAACACCATTTACAAACTGGATCGATCAGGGGCGTTCTACTTCATTAGCGGAGTTAGTGGTCACTGCGAAATAGGACAGAGAATGATCGTGAAGGTTTTGACCTCAAAAGAAGTTTCTTCTGCTTCGACACTAGCCCTCGCTCCTTTTGTTTTCTCCTTTTCTGCATATCTCCTCCTCCTCCGTCATTAATGTAGGTGGAACGACGATGATGACGATGCAACTATCTCTGTATTTCTCTTCTGGTTCTTGTTTTTCACTGCTTTGTATTCTTAATCTTCTCGAAATGTCGTGTTCTAAGTATATCTTGTTTGGATTTCTGTCTAACCAATTGTAGTAATTTTATGGTATTATCGTTACATCAAGGATTGACTTTATTGGCAAGTTTAATTTCCAATAAAAAAATACATTTTAATTTAAAAATAATTAATGTCAATCAAAGTAGTTTAATCCATGGATTAATTTGCTTGGTCCAAACGGAGCCTAATCCTTTCCTTGCTCTCCAAGCTTCGTTTCTTTAAGTTTCTCTGAGACTGAGTCAACTGAACTCCCTATAAAGATTTCAACTCTGTCTTCCATTATCATTCCCAGTCTGAAAGCTCCGACGTTGACTAGAAATGAAGAGGGAGGGCTTTCAACACGGCATGGTCAGGACGTTCCAGATCCTACCGTTTAATGCCAGACCCATGACTCGCCTCATCGACGAACGGGATTCGCCTGCCACCGCCGGGTTGTTCACCTCAGTCTCAACCAAGCCCACCAATCACTCCAAATTCACCGGGAAATGTTGTCGTCCTCGGTGCTCCGGTTGCCACACTCACCCAGTTTGCAAGGCCAAGGGTAAGGCCAAAGGGACTCACAAGCTCAACTCTTTCGACGTCGTTAATAATCACCGGTTGCTCGCTTGGTGCGTCGTGGATGCTCCACCCGGGTTGAAAAGTTTGGGCCTTTCTGCAACGGCGATTTCCGATCACATGTTGAATAGCTTCGGAGGTGCAGAAGATTACAGGGATGAAACCGACGAGGAGGTTGAGGAAGCAGTTGATATTTACAATCGCAGCGGAGATGATGTTGGAAATAGCGATAACGACAACGATGACGATGATGATGATAAACTCAGTTTCTGCAATGTGGTGTTTGATTTGGACGAAGTCATGGAGGAAGATGAAGATTGGTGTTTAGTTGCAGACACGTAAATCATTTCGATTGTTTCCTTAAATGCGTTTTTTCTTTCAAGTCTTTTCCTCCATATACACCACACGACTACATTCATGAAATGACAAAGCACGAAATTTCTCTTTCAAGGAATCTCCCATGAATAAGCACGAAATTTCTCTTTCAAGGAATCTCCCTCTCTCTCTCTCTCTCTCATGCTTGGTCAACGTCTTCGATCTCTCTCTCTCTCTCTCCCATAGTAGTCAACGTTTTGTGATTGAGATGGAGGATTTCATGATGGTATTTTGGATTCGACTAAGATGGAGTTTTATCTGATCAATTAATCTTGGAGTAAGGAAGAATCTGCACATCTTCTGAAAGATCTGGCTGTCAATTTTGTTCTGCGCTGTGGCTTGTGCTGGAGAGGAAAAGTTCGCATTACAAATCCTTAATTTTGTGAATTGGAACAAGAAGTTACAAAAGGTTCAAAACTTGCTTTTACAACCAAATATAATCATTTAGATCAACTTAGAATAAATTTGAAATATCTCTTGTCATTGAAATAATAATTAGAGATTGCTATTTTTTTGTCAGAAAATCTCTTCTAAATCTTGACAATTTTAATACGATGGTGTATTTTTTAAAGGAAACGTTTGATTTAGGGTCATCTCTGTTTTCTTCAATTTCTATGTTAAAAACTTTTTCTATCGAGAAGTTTTTATAAAGAATAGTGGGTAGAAGTGGGCGCTTACTTGACATAAACTTTCAAGTAAACCAACCGAAAATGAAAAGAAAACTAGACCAAATTGGCAATGGCAAATTGCCAACATTCTCTCACTGGGTCTGAGTTTTACATTATTTCTGTAGTAAAAAAACACAACACATGAATCATGACGATATTTCCTCATAATAAATTTGAATATTATCTTTCATGTATCACAATGCATTATGTTTCTTCTTAATTGCTCATAATCTTAATGAATAAAACCCCTATGTTTATTCTAGATTCAATACCTCAATATATTTCTCAAATTAAATGTGTGCACAACAAATATAAATATGAGAAATATCATAAGAAGAGCTACATCAATATTCATTCTTGCAATGAAAAATTACATAGGAGAACCAAATTTCATTCTTTCTACATGACCCTTAAATTTTGATGGTGGCACGCCTTTAGTCAAAGAATCAACTATTGTCAATTCAGTGTTAAAGTGTTTAATGACCACCGTGGCATCCTTTACATGTTCTATCACATCCCAGAAGAGACCCGAGACAAAACAGGGAGCAATCTGGCCTAAAACAGAACCGAATAGCCAGACCCTTTAGTGAAACCAAACCGAATTGAAAACAAACCAAACCAAACCGAACCGAGCAGCGGAAGACTTTGGTGAATAATAATAATTGTCAGGACCCAACCACATGGGTTATACCGAAAGTCCAATAGTGACATAGAGATAAAGTGATAATATTTGTCCAAAATAAAAGTACCAACATTTTCCAAAAATTTATACAAATATTGTTACAAATTTTAAATAAAGGAGTTTAACCTCACAATGACTCTCGAAATAAAATACTAAAATATTAAGTGAAATTTCGGCTCAATCTTACAACGGAAATCATTGATTATCCAAATTAATACCTAAATATATATGTTGTTTGGGGTGAGTCGACTAAACTCAATAGGTGAAATATTTTACATTTAACAATTAGAATTTTATAAAATAAATGAGGGAACATGTCATGATTAAAACATTCAATTAAAACTGAGTAAAATCAATTAGTGTGGCAAAATGTGGAAAACGTCCACTATAATGTGCTAAATACGTAAAATAGACCTAACAGAAATCTTTGTGAAAATGGAGTCACTCACGGCTCCGGGCACACAATGCCATAAGCATATAGAACAAGACGATACTCAGCAATCGCTAAAGCTACAATAATAATATCATGATTAGGTTTAGGGTTTTGCACTCACGGACACGACACAGTCGGCTGCCTCATTGCTCTAGTTAACATAACAAACACATTGTTCAGCAGTCGAATGTGCGTCTATAAAACAGGACCTCATCACGGGTCAATCAAATGATATGTATGCTCGAAATAAAACATATCTAGCAAAAATCGTATATATAATATCGTAAAAACAGACGATCATAATAAACTCGTCATTGTATATGAGATCACGTCTCAAAATAATCGTTTAGAAAACGATGCAATGTTGGACATAAAATAAAACTCTTCCCTCAGTTGGCGTACCAATAGCTGGGAAATGCCCAATCGATTGGGAAAAATAATCTATTTTAACCTCAAATGCATTTAGTTAAGCAGCAATATTTCTCATATGCATGATATGTTCACACACACATGTCATTGAAGTGAGCCTTAAGAATAAAAATTTCATAATGAGAGTACTAGCGAGTGTCTTATATGAAGTCTCATATTGCTCATCGATATCCTTCAGTAATAGCATGACATCACTATGCTGATCGATAGAACCACGAATACCAGAAGTGATCTTGGCATTTATGAACATCACACTAAGGTGATTTGAACGTTTTTAACGTTCATAAACAGCAAACTCATTAGGAGTGTTGGATGGAGTAATAATTGATTTGTCTTTCTGTATAGCATAATTGATATTCATACGCCCCAAATGAAGAAGAATCATCTCCTTTTAGACTTTATAATTATCACCTGTTAATTTTAGTATATCGCATCTAATATCAAAATAACTCAGAGAATATATAGCTGCAAAAATTAAATTATACATGTTTATCAAAATTGAGACAAAATATATGTCATGTTTTACCAATGTAAATCATGCTATAATCATGAATTTAGTGACATAAAACTTATATGTGAACTAAAGTTCTGACTCAATAAGATACATCTTCAACCAAATAATAAAACTATCAAGTTATGTTTATTTTCTTAATTCTTGTGGGTAATTAAAAAATATAACTTGATATTTTATTGTAATTAATTGTGTAAATATAGTAAAAATTTCTGTGAGATAATATTTACTATAATTTAAAGATTAATTACAATAAATGTTATATTGTGATTTTTAACACTTAATACATAATTTTACTTAGTTAAAGATGTTGTGACTATTCTATAATTAAATAAAATTATATAAATCACTCTACATTTGAATTATTTATGTAAACATAAACTTTAAGTATACAAGTAGAAATATAAATTTAATAAACATGTTATTTACTTGACAAAAATAATTTTAGTAGAATAGTTTAGGTATTTAATTTAATACAGGAAACAATGAATCAAATTGCAACATAAGTATTTTAACAAATTTAATTTAATATATGTACTTTATAATAAAAAAAAAACAAATTGTCACATAAAATCAAGTCATCAACTCACTCTATGCATCTTCCATAAGGTCTTGGGTCCCAAAAGGTGTAATTTTTTTCTAAATAAAAAACACAAAGGGCCATCAACAAATATTTATTTGAAACCAAATGAGTAGAGTAGCAACCCACTCTCTTCTACTTTTAGGGGCTCCGACCCATAGGTTTCTGATGTCACTTTTTTAAACTTTAAATGTCATTATCAAAACGACGTCGTTTTAGGCCATGAGAAAAATTCTTTTCTTATACTTGAATCGATACATAGTTTCCAACCAGCAAAAAGTAAATGTCGTAGAAATCGTTTTCAACCTCCAGTCTGGTTTTTTGACCGGATTCCCACCGAACGAAAACCTAAATAGAAATCTGATGATTTCTCTCCATTTTTTACACCGAATTCAATAATTTTCACTGTAAAACATTTATATTTACTTTTTTGAATGATTCTTAACAATAAAATATTTCAAAATCGCCTAAAATTTAAACTTTAAAAAATCAAAATTTGTGAAACTTTAGTTTCAAAACACCAAGACTTAACTGCTATGATACTAAATAATAGATATTTCTTAACGATCTAAACATGCTTTTATAATCAAACAAAAACATGTAGATTAATGCGGGATAAATTCAAAATACCTCTAGTCATTGATGTTTGAATCAGAGACTGCTCTACTAGAAAATCTCTTTCAAACCTTAACAATTTCAATACTATTGTCTATTTTCTAAATCGGACGTTTGACTTAACTGACCTCTCTATTTTCTTCAATATCAACTTCCTCCGTTAAGAAGTTTTTCTAAAGATGAGTCGGCAGGAGTAAGCGGCTAATTGACAGAGACTGTCAAGTAAACCAAACCGGAAATAAATTAAAAAAAAAATAACCACCAACAGCTTTAAGACTAGAATTGTGGGTTTTTTTTTTGAGAAATTCTACCTCCTCTCCAGAGAAAATGAGCATCCACAGCTGCAGTCTGCAGAAGTGCGTTGGCTTATGCTTGTTTCTTCGCGATCTTCGTTTACTGTGTATATGCATAAAACCCAGTGGTTTTTTATGGGCGTACAAAGCTTATTGGCGGTAAATTTTCTGCAGATTTCAGTTTCTGTGTGGCAAATTAATCCAACAAAATGCTTTGTTTATTTAAGCATTAATGGGTTTGCACAGTCCGACAAACTCATTCCAGACTGATTTATGTAGGGTGAGGCTAATGCCATCACCAACTCACACTCAGAAAAACAAGGACGAGACGGTTTATTGTAAGAAAAACCAGACGACAAAGCTTGTTGGTAGAACCATAGGGCTTGACCTTCTAGACCTGTGCTCGTGCCATATCATCGTCGTGGCAGCAGAGGAAAGTGGTGAACTTTTCCATGCTGCGGTGGCACTCCGGGCATTTCAGGATCTCCGGGATTCTCCCGGCGGAATGGGGAAACTCGAAGCGACAGCAAGGGTGGGCTATTCCGTGGAGCTTGTCGTGGTAGTCTTTGAAAGCCAGGTCGAATCCCTTCGTTCCGACGTGTTCTTTCCAGGAATCGTACTCGACCAGAGTGGGTAAGACGGTGGTGCTGTGACCGTTAACCACCACGCTTGAGCCGCGGCTGAGCACAGCCCACCCACCTTCTTTGTCGTAGCTGAGCAGCTTCTTGATTTGCTGCATCATCGGATCGACGTCGTCGGCCTTCCCTTGCTGGATCTTGGAGAAAAGCATGCTTTCCAGACGGGTCCAGAAGAACCAGATCATAGTCAGATCTTGCCAACAGTAACCGAGCTTGTCAACTGTAATGGTGGAGATCACTCGCCGGACCTTTTCCTTTTTGCTGCTTTTTCCGACGTAAACCATCTCCAGAGGAATCCGAGTAGCTTGCGCCACTGCTCGAGCTCTCGCCGTGAAACTGCGGACCCACTCGACGTCGTCCCCTCCGTACAAGAATATGTATTTATCCTCCTTGATCTGTAATTCAGTGCAAAAATGCAAAAAAGCTTACTCCTTTAATCAAATCATTCAGGAGGGTCTCCCTGCCTGAAAAGTGAAATTTAAACTCACCCAATTGAGAATGGTTGGGTCAATTCCATCGACCAGCAGCTCCAGCCGCCATGTTTCTTCCCTCCAAAGAGCATCTTCTCTCAAGCTGGTGAAAGGGAAGGCATTGCTTCCCCAGATCCACATCATATGAATCGCATTGGGGCAGACCACCTTCCCTTGAGGGTCCAAGACGACCAGCATAGGCTTGTTGCTGAAATGCCACACTTCCTTGATGAACTTGACGACGGCTTTTGAGATCAACGACGGATGGTGGACTGTATACCAAGGCATTCCTGTCTGCAGAGCCTCAAACTGCTTCTGCATCGGATCAGTCCACTGGACAAACCGATCCACGATAGGAACCCACACAACTTCATACAAACTCTCCATCCTCGTCGCATGGAGCCTTGATTCGTTGTATATCTGTTCTAGAATCGATAGCTCATCGGCCGATATTTCCAACCCGGAAATGAGTAGAAGTACATTTTTCCTTCTCAGCACTTCAATGTTCACCTATTAGTTTACATCAAGCAGAGAGTAAGCAAGATTTAGGAATCAAACTAAAATATTTCTTTCGAAGTGGTTTTGGCAGGAAAAGCAGCAAATATTCGTACCCTTCGCTTCGTAGCGCCGTCGACGAGAGGCTGCAGATCATCCCGAGGATAAATCAAGGCCTTGAGGACCTTCATGTTGTCAATGTGGATGACTTCAAAGAGATTCAGAAGCATTTGAAATGATTCAACGTCCCTCTTCTCATCTGTATCAGTCGGTAAATGTTGATCAGCTCTAAATCTACTCTTACAGCCATTTGATTTGATCCATTTTGAGCTAATCAATTTCATATTTTTGAGAATGTTCCTCACCTATATGTTGCAAGCAAATTTCCAGCTGCTTCTTGAGATGATCCCTTATGTTTTTAAGCTTGTGAGCCAGAGTAGACAGCTCCCAGGCTTCAGTTGTTGAGGCTGCATACCTGAGATAAAAATTAATAGTCAGCCATTTCCAGACCTCAAAACTAATACCCAAACCAATTCTTCTAGCCTCAAAAATAAAACCATACTCATATCCCAAGCTGGTTAGGCTCGTAATCTGGGCTGCACAAGCCACAATGCTTCTAATTGTCCAATACACAGCAGTTGGGATATGATTCATGGCCGTCGACAGGGCCGGAACCTCCTGCGTAATGTAGGTTGATGGAAGTTCTTTAAACTGGACAACGCATCTAGTCACCTCAAGAATTGCACCAATGAGATCTTTCAGAGCATCAAATTTGGGCTTCAACGACGCCCCTGCATGTTCGATGATTCCGGGCACTTGTTTCAAAATCGCCATCGCCCTGGCAAGTTGGTTTTGCGAGTAAATCTGGGCGAGGAGCCAGAATTCTCCGTAGTGGATAGCAAATGCGGCAAGAGTCAGCACCAACTTAGCATCCCACGGATAGCTTGCCAGCATGTTGAAAATGGACAGTGTAGTTGCATGTGGGTCCGTCCCGGCCAGAGCTTTGTATGCTATCTGGTAAATTTTCATACAATTTTCAAAAAAATATTAGTAATCATCGATCTGCAAAGAGAATCTCTTTTATTTTTCGATATAGAGATGAAATATAAGGTTTATCATTCATGATTACCTCACAGGAAATTCGATCTATCGTGAAAGATAGCGCCTCGAGCATGGCAAAGAAACCGGGCTGAAGAATCTTTTCCTCCAAGGGTTGAACATGTCCTTGGCCGACCTGTTTTCGATACGAAAAATCAAAGGCAATCAAATTTCTTCGAATTTCTCCTAGATAACGATATTTACATATTTATCTCGTAAAAAAAAGTTTCATACTGCTGCTGCAGAATCGATGGTCAAGGTTGCACGATTGAAAATATCCTCGATGAGATGGAGGAGAGGTCTGGTATCGACCTCTCTGCCGTCCGGAGCATGAGAGGCTAAAATTTGCTTCACCATCACATTGTCATCAGACATTGTCAGCATACTGCGATCGCTCTTGATCAGTTGCTGCATGGAGGTCGGTGTGATCTTACTTAAGGCCATTTTCGGATGGTAGGTCTTAGATTTTGAGTAGAGAAGGAAGAAGATGGTAGGTCTGTGTGAGTTTGTGCAGATTGGTTGATCTATTTATACCCATCTGAGATTGAATAAAGCTCTGCTTAATCCCTTACTTTGCGTCATTTGTGATTTCAGTGTTTGGACGTTAAGATGAAGCCTAAGCTTTTCTCTGTGGTTCCTCTTCACTTTACTCTTTGGGAGCATAAATTCTTGCTTTGACATTTTTTTTTGAGATTTCCACTCCATTCGCATTACTGACATAAAATTTGGGTCGTTTTACGTTGATCTTTTCGTTCAGCTTACGCATATATCGGGTTGATACCCGAAAATTTGTGCATTGTACCTAAGTGCAAGGCCTCACCTTGAAAATCAAAGCTTTCAATAATTGTTGGGGGTAAAGTTCACTGACCTGAATTCTTTTTGGATAACGAGAATGGATTTGTGTTACAGTTTTTCTTTACTCTGCAAATATATGTAAGCTCGAATCGCAAGATTTGTGAGTGTGATTTGGTTTTCACAGTAAATATTCTTCCCTGCATGTGATTTTTTCTCGAAAAAAATTTTTTCACGTCAAATCTCGGTGTCTAGTTTCGTATTTTTCTTTTTCATTTGTGTCTGATTTTCAACATGTGGAAACTCTTGGACTTGAAATTTGATTTGTTGAACTATGAAACATGGAACGGATGCATGATTAGTTATGTATTTGCGTCGAATCATCGATAATTCTTTCCGACGATGAATTTGAAGGGCATGCACTACAAGTTAAGGCTATGTTATGGAGGCTTTAAGAAAAGGGAGGATATACAGTATTAGATTGGGGACAAATGGAATGATGGGATATGCCCTCTGCTGTGCTTTGCTTGTAAAGATAGCTGAGAATTTCCATTCCTAGACACAAAGAAGGAAATGAAGGGAAAGAATGGATTTGATTCCTTTCTTTTCTTTGTTGTTTTATAGTATATAGCTTTGTATAAAGTAAAAGCCCTATTCAACATCCCACAAAAAGGAAAGAATACCGACTACGAGTGTTCGAGTTTCCCGTTCGATCTAGTTTCGTTGAAAAAAAAAAAACGAGTCGAATATTTTGAGTATGACCGTGTCTAATATGAACAATCATGTTATCTACGGATTTGGTTGAAGGCACATCAATATTTCTTGCGGATGGGTTCCAACGAACACTCGCGCTTTGGATTTTGTAATACCTGTGATTAGATTTTTAGGAAATTTGTGGTCGGTTAATTAAACATTATCATTGAATGTACGAAAATAATTATAATAGAGTTTCTGTTATTCGTATTAATGGTTAATTATGTTTTTATCTTGTGTTAATGATTAATAATTATTCTAACGTACTCAGTACTCTTAGTATAATATTGTCCGGTTTGGGACAAAGTCCGCAAAATTTTATTTTCGGGGTTAACCCAAATCGGATTTTACTAGGTATGGAGAAGAACTCTACTTATAAACCATGTATTTTTCACTCTCCTAAGCAATTTGAGATTATGTACCCTCTATATCAACACTTTGGTCATTATTGCATTCACAGGGCAAATTGTCACAATCTTTCCCCTTTAGGGCCCGACGTCCTTATTGACCATACTTCCTGTTAGACTTCGGTTTTGATATCATTTGTAACATCATTGATCCTTCTAGTATAATATTATCCGTCTTGGGCTAAAAGTCCGCACAGTTTTGTCTTTGACGTTAGCCAAAAATACGTTGTAGTAGGTATATAGAATAATCCTACTTATAAATCATGCATTTTCCACTCTTCCAAATAGTATAAGATTGTATACCCCAACTGATATGAACTGGATTCACATTTCGGCTATCATTGTCTTCACATGGCAGATTGCCATAATTATCTTTGTATTTTTAGAATATTTCATATTACGATTATACCTATTATTTTGGCATAAGAAGAAAAATGTAAATCTAACTATGCTCAAGGGTAAATTCTTTTTATAATTCTAACGTAACATTGAAAATTTAGTATGTTTTCTAAATTTAAAATAATAATTATGGAATCTACTCAAGAAAAACTATAAGTGGAGCTATGCCCGAATGACTTGGCTCCAAACAAGACTAAGCTTGACGAGAGCACACGACTCAATCTTCACCCAAACATTCTTTTAATGCTATCGTGTTGTCTTTTAATTTAATGGTTAACGTTACGTTTATTTTCTAATTCTATATTATAATTTTATTTTTTGTTACTTATTAATTAATGTAATAATCAATAAAAATTATAGATAGTTAAAATTAACACTAATTAAACTAATTAATAAATGTTATGTCAGTGGTAAAATTAAAATGGACTTATAAAAGATAATTCTAACGTTACTCTAATTTAATTAATTAATTGATAAAAAAATAAAATAAATTAATATCATATTTATATACCCAAATTAAAATTTTTTTTGTTGGTTTTATATTTTGAAAATTAACAAAACAAATCATAAACTATTGAATCAGCGACAAATAAAATCTTAAAGTAATTTTACAAATAATTAAAATCTCGAACAATGAGAAATATAGAAGACAAACTTCACTATTACATTTTCTGTTATAAATTTTAAAATTTTAAAATAATTTACCAAATATCCACTGTGAAAATGATATTTTCTCTATTATTTTCTACCGTGGATATTTGTTTTCTACTGTGAAATCTTAGTTTTCTCAGCACCACCCAGTGGTGAAACACGATCCTCACATGAAGCATAATCTCATAGTAGTCAATTTATTGAAATATATTCTTCTAGATACAATAATTGAATGATTTTTAATATCAATTTTGTACGAGATTGTGTTTTAGGTTGTGATCGTATTTCACTTTGAAGTTATATTGGGAAAGTTATTTTTTTCACAACAGATATATTTGATTGATTATTTTAAAAATTTTTAAATTTTAATAAAAAATATGACAATGAAATTTGATTTCTTCATTAGTTTAAAATTTTAAGAGTAAATGACAAATCAACCATCTTGGTTTTTTGTCAATCTTGGTTTTTTGTCAATGACAAGTCAACCATTATGGTATTTTTTTTAACAAATAAACCACTAGCGTATATGAAAATGACAAATCCAATATCACACCACGTTTGCCGTTAAAAAGCTAGGCGTCACTGTCAGAACGCCGGAACGTCCCTTGGCGTTCTAGAGAATTCCGAACCACAGAACGACAAACATGGCGTTAAAGAATCCCGACAGAATCTTTCCAGGAACTGAACTTTTCTGGTTAAAAAGTTCAGACATCTACACAGAAAAATTCCATTGTCCATATCTGAAAAAGGAAGCAAGAAGAAGACGAAGAAGGAGAAACCTGGTTGAAGCTGAGAATATCGGATTGGTAGCGAATCTGATCGCCTTTGCTGCACTTTATATAAACGGAGACGTCTGAAATGGAGCCAAAACCAGGGACTGAAAGCTCTCTTTTCTGGGCTTCGTTGAGGATAACTAATCGTTCAAGGCCTTTACATCGCAATCTCTCTTGGCAGAGACCGCGATTATCGCTGTCTCTGCCATGAGAGACAACGATAATCCCGGTCTCTGCCCATGAGAGACTGCGATTATCGCTGTCTCTGCCATGAGAGACCGCGATAATCGTGGTTTTTTCCCATGAGAGATCGCGATTATCGCAGTCTCTACGCATGAGAGACTGCGATTATCGCAGTCTCTGCCCATGAGAGACCGCGATAATTGGGGTCTCTGCCATGAGAGACCGCGATTGCGATCAGAGACCGTGATCATCGCGCTCTCTATTCTTTAGAACGCGGGGTGTTCTTCTGAAGCTCAGAACGCCGTGGAGTGTTTTGATTTTTCAAAACGTTGTTCGGCGTTCTAAAGAATTCAGAACGCCCCGCGTTCAGTGTTTTGAAGAAGGCATTCTAAAGAATTGAGTGTTTTGAATTCAGAACGCGAGTCGTTCTGTCGTTTAGAATTCTCTAGAACGCTGAGGGATGTTCCGACATTCTGACCGTGACGCCTAGCTTTTTAACGGTCAACGTATTGTGATGTTGGATTTGTTATTTTCACATATGTTAGTGGTTTATTTGTTAAAAAAAATACCACAGTGGTTAATTTATCGTTGATCAAAAATCACGATGGTTGATTTGTCATTTACCCAAATTTTAATTATTCTTGAAATTATTTGAAGTTTTGATTCGGGCAGCTTGGTTTGGTTTGGTTAATTATTCTTTATATTTTTATTTGTGTGAAAAAACAACAGCATAAATGAGGCGTCACTCACATCGCCTCCGAAATTTTCTTTGCAGGCCAATGGGTTCTTCGAGCTCCAGTGCTTCATCTTACTGAAAAAATCTCTGGATGCTTCCAGTCGCTGCCAGAAATTCTGTCTGCTTCTGCCCAACTGTTTGCCTATCTCGACTTCTGAATTGGCGATTGTACTGCGTAAAGATCTCTGTTCTCTGTCTTGGTTAAATTTATGCGTAATTCTGTGTGAGTAGAAATTTATCGGATCAGAATTTCTTTTGTTATGATGAAAATGGAGGGAAAAGGTAAGAAGGGCATGTTTGATTAGGATTCATTTTACCGAGTTAGTTGGTTGAATGTTGATGGGGTGACGGGTTTTTTTGGCCTTTTCACAACGCTAGAAAACCTGGACAATGTGGAATACTTTACCTCCTGTTTATCACACGTTTCTTATGTTTATCGTTAAATTTGAGAACGAACTTCTGCGACTTTCCTTTTTATGTTTATGGAAATGCCATGCTTGGTTTTCTTCCACGTTCTCAACTGGAATCATTGGCTAATTTTTTGATAATATGCATAAGTGGTAAATTATTTTCGATTTTATGTTTGTTTCTTATTCATTTACATGTACTTGAAAGACTCTGATGAGGATAATTTGTTCTCCTTTTGTGGAGATATTTCTTTGATAAGATGTTCGATCTGATCTTTGCTGCCTTTTCATTTATGTGTGTTAGAAAAATTCTGATGAGGATATCTCCTTTCGTGGAAACAATTAGTTAGGCCTTTGGCGTACAGCACAAACTTAAAGTGCTTAATATAAAATTATTGAACCAGTAGTAGCCAGTATTGGGAAGGTTTAGTGTAGAAGATGTAGGATCGATATGCGCATGTAGAGAGGGGGGAGGGGGAGGGGGTGGAATTAGGCAATTTAAACTTTTTTGTGCGATTTAATTAACTATAAACCCTAAATGATTTATCACATAAAAACATACAAATAATAATAATAAGGAGTTAAAGGGATAGAAAGCGCAAACAAATTTGTTTACACGGTTTGGCAATCCGGCCTACGTCCGCTCTCTAAGTTTCCGACTTGGAGATCCTTAAACCTAATAACCTATCCGGTTATTGTTGATTAACTTCACGGGCGTTAATCAAGCCTTTACAGACTATTATCGAGGCGTCACCATTTTCTAATGGCTTAAGTACAAGAAATAAGAAAACTAAAAATTCATAACTCTTCTAAATATAAAATCTCAAGTTTGCGGGTTGGAGAGTTAGGATTTACACTCTATAAATGATGAGAAATCGGATATTGATTTTGGCAAAGCTTCGTTTCGATTCTCGCGTGGTTTTGTTGAGCTTCGGAGTGTATTCTATGTATAGACTCAACTTGAGCGGTTGATCGCATTCGACTGTTGGAAAGTTACCGTTATGCTTTTGGTCGTCCAAATTTCGCTCAGGTCTATCAAACAGATCAACCACTTTCTCATCGGTCGATCGGTTCTTCATATCTCAAAAACTAACTTAAATCTGTCTTAATTTGCGATTGATCATTTCTTCACCAGTTGACCGCTTCTTCAGCAGCTTATCCATTTTGTGGATGATCAACTCAACCGCTAGAACACCGATCCTACTGTCTTTAAAACCAATTGACCACTTCTCAGTTGGTCGACCGTCTCTCCTGTTTTTCAGAAATTTGGTCGACCTCCTCAGTGCTTTAGTCTACCTCTTCTCCGTGTTTTATCCAAATTCAATTTTCTAAGTCCCAATAATTATCTTATAGACTACATGTACTTAGATAAACTTGTTAGTAGACAAATTAATATCCGTATTAAAGGTATTTCTAATTAAGATCAATATAATTATAAAGATTAAACAATTAAGCATATTCAACCAATAAACAACTTATAATTACAATTAAAAACATTCATTATCAAAACGAAGTCTAATAACATTTAGGCTAGCAATTTCTCACTTTTTGATAATAACAAACATATTATAAGTTGTTTATTTCTAAGTCTTAGCATATGCATATAGCATTGCATAATTTGATCTCTCCCCTTTAGTTTATGTAATATGTCTAACTTTTAATTTCATGCATACATGCTACTCACAACTTGTATAAATCTCTCAATCTTTGTCAGAATAAAAAAGAATTCAATGGGGAGGTCTAGAATAAAATCATAAAAGGATTTCTCCCCATTTGTCATTATTCAAAACATAGAAATCATTGGAGGGAATTCATTACATACAAATATTATCCGTATAAAAAGCAATCAATAATTTTATCCCCCTTTATCAATATGCATAATCAAATCAATGGGGTAATCCAAAATAGCAAACACAACAAATCAATCAAATTAATTCTCTCTATTTGTCAGGAAGCATATATAAGAGTTGGAGGTACTTTCAATAAAAAACAAATCAAATATACTTCTCCTCAGAATATCAATTGTTGGAAAAAACCATCTAATTCGATATCGAGAAGAAAAATCAATTTACCAATTGTAATAAAACAAAACATTTAAACTTTGAGAAAAAAAAAAAATTCAAGTTAAAAACTATTTTCTCCCCTATTTCAATAAGCAATTTCAAATCAATGGGGAGCTTTCCACGACATCAAAATCCAACAACAACTCAATAATCATGATTTATGATACCAATTGTTGGATAACTAAAGTTTAAACCCAAGAATACCAATTGAATGATTAAAAAAAAAAAAATTAAACCAGTTATACCAAAAAAAAATGTAACCAATAAAAACAATATTAAAGAAAAGTATGAGATTTTAATCTATATGAATATATCAAGAAAAATCTTTTTAAATCCAGAGTATTATTCATCAAACAAATATGCATACACTTGATTAACAAATGAAAAAACACTTAAGTATTTTTCTTAAGCACCCAAATATTTTTGGGTTTTTTAACATTTAGAGTGGTTCCTTTAGGGACCCAAACCATTTTAGAATTAATCATTTTGCCATTTGATTTCAAAGGACAAAAAAATGATTTATGTCTTATACAATTGCAATTATTACAAGTAGTAGGACCAACAAAGAAGTTCTCATAATTTTTCTTCTTTGCACATGGTTAATAGTCAATTTCGGCTTTATCAAATGTAACTCTTTGATTTTCTAAAAGTATGTTAAAATTCTTGCTACCATTTGTAAATTTTAAAACAATGAAATTTAAATAATTATTTTTAGCATTTAATTCACAAATATCAATTTCAAGGGATTTGATAGTAGCAATAAAAATCTCAAACATGCTTTTCAATTCAACAATTTGATTTTCAAAGGATTTAGTCATCTAAACATGTTTTTCAATCAAATTGTCGTTAGTCTTATTCAACATATTATATTTTCGTTTAAGCACATTGAATTTATCAAAAAATTCATTAAAGACATCTAACAATTTATCATTATCATCAATATCACTATCCAAATCACTTGATGAATTGTGTATCTTGTCCTCCTTGGCCATGAAGCGAAAATTGGAAACTTCTTCAAACTCGAAAGAAGAGCTCTCATCGCTATCGTCTCATGGGGCCTTGAATGTTATTTTCTTGAAAACCTTTGATTTCTTATTTGATTTGAGACAATTGGTTGTGGTGTGATTGGATTTTCCACACCCAAAGCAAACTATCACTTTCTCTCATTTTTCCTTCTTCTGTTGAAGGAATTTGTTGAACTTCGGGGTTAGGAATTTGATATCTTCATCTTCACCCTGTTCCCCAGAATCCACTTGAGTGCTTGAGGAGGCTTTGAGGACTATGATCCTTGATTTGAAGATTTCCTTCTCTTTTTGCACCTCATTCTCGTTGCTCATCAACGTGATCTAGTGCGTCTGCGTCATTAGGGAACCGATGAGTTCCTCTATCTTTAGAATCTTGAGATCACGTGCTTCTTGGATAGCGGTCACTTTAGGTTGTCACACTCTCGGTAGACACCTAAGAATCTTTCTCACAAACTCTTCGTTGGGATATGTTCTACCAAAAGGTTAGTAAACCGAGTAAACATACAACTAATGGTTTCATCCTTATCCATGCAAAATAATTCATATTCATGAATGAGTATACTCAACTTAGTTTCTTTTACTTGATTATTGCCTTCATGCGTAATTTCAAGTAATTTTCAAATATCATAGGCACTGACACATGCTTGAATTCTATTAAATTCATTATGATTTAAAGTAAAATAAAGAATATTAATAGTTTTAGCATTCATACTCAATTTTCTTTTATCCATATCATTATATATTCTCTATACAATTTTGGAACATTTGTACCATTTTTAAAACTTACGTAGAATGAGAGACTCATTTTCAATAATGTTTCAAAGATCATAATCCAAATATTGAATATAAATTTTCATCATAAACTTCCAATAAACATAATCATTATCATCGAAAAATGAAAGTCTAAGCAAAGATTGTTCTTCAATTTGCATATTAAAGATCATAACTATTTATATAATCAAGGAATTCAAACAAAGTTTTCTAAGAAAATTTCAATAAGCCAAATAGTTCAATAGATGCAAATTTGTCCAACTAAGTACAATATCACACAAAAGTTTAATTACCCCGCTCTAATACCAATTGTAGGATTTTATTCGATATGCGCCTATAGAAGGGGGAGGTGTAGGGTGAATTAAGCGATTTAAAATTTTTCGTGTTATTTAATTAACTCTAAACCCTAAATGATTTATCACATATAAAACATACAAATAATAATAATAATAATGAGTTTAAGGGAAAGAGAGTGCAAACAAGTTTGTTCAGGCGGTTCGGCAATCAAGCCTACGTCCGCGCTCCAAGTTTCCTACTCGGAGATCCTTAAACCCAATAACCTCCCCGGTTATTTTTTATTGAACTTCACAAGCGTCAATCAAGCTTTTACAGACTATTCTAAGGCGTCACCCTCTTCTCTTTGGCTATTCTCGGGGCGTCACCTTTTTCTCAGAGTTTAAATACAAGAAATAAGAAAACTAAAAATCCCTAACTCTCCTAAATATAAAATCTCAAGTTTGCGGGTTGGAGAGTTAAGATTTATACTCTATGAATGATGAGAAATCGAGTATTGATTTTGGTAGAGCTTCGATTTGATTCGATTCTCGCGTCGTTTTGTTGAGCTTCGGAGTGTTTTCTATATATAGACTCAGCTTGAGTGGTCGACAACCTCTGTTTCAGTCGACTGCCTTCGATTGTTGGAAAGTTACCGTTATGCTTTTGGTCGTCCAATTTTCGCTCAAGTCTATCAAGCCGATCGACCACTTCCTCATTGGTTGACCGCTTCTTTATATCTCAAAAACTGGCTCGAATCTGTCATAATTTGTGGTTGACCATTTCTTCACCGGTCAACCGCTTCTTTAGTAGGTTATTCATTTTGTGGTTGATCAACTCAACCGCTAGTACGCCGAGCCTATTGTCTTTAAAACCAGTCGACCAACTCAGTTGATCGACCGCCTCTCTTGTTTTTCACAAATTTGGTTGACCACTTCAGTGCTTTAGTTGACCTCTTCTCAGTGTTTTGTCAAAATTCAATCTTTTAAGTCCCAATAATTATCCTATAGTGCTTTGGTTGACCACCTCATTGCTTTAGTTGACCTCTTATCCGCGTTTTGCCCAAATTCAATCTTCTAAGTCCCAATAATTATCCTATAGGCTACATAGATAAACTTGTTAGTGGACATTTATACCCGTATTAAAGATATTTCCAATAAAATCAATATAATTATAAAGATTAAACAATTAAGCATATTCAAACAATAAATAACTTATAATTACAATTAAAAATATTTACCATCAAAACAAATAAGCCTAATAACACTTAGGCTAACAGAAGAGACCATTCACTTTTCTTGTCTGGCAAAGAGATATACCATAACTTGTAAGTTGTTTTGCTTTTAGATGCAAACATGTTTGTAATATAGATATTTTCGCTCTATTTCTAGAAGTTTTCACGAGATCTTTGTTTTAATAATTATCTTTGCAGTGCAGGTCTTTCTTTGTTATGTCAAAACCTTCAAACATTGATGATGATGATGAAAATAAAAAGTTAGGACCCGATTACTTTAGTTTCTACTTAGGGGAAGTAGGCGAGCTGTTCTCTGAAGATGATGTTGTGCCTTTGGGTTCCCAAAACTCTGAGCTGTTTGATAAAAAATTGGGAGATTTCAAAGGCAAAGATGCAAATGAGGAAAACCATGATCCTTTATTTAGTAATAGTTTTAAAGCAGATTCTAAAAGAGAAAGATTGAAGGCTTTGCTCAGGCAGGGTGTAGGGGTTCTTTCACAAGAAGTTGACGAGGTACTTTTTCCTTTGAAGTTCTCTTTTGGGTTGAAAATTAATTACACAAAAATCTGATAAGCCTTGATTCCTAACAAAATCTCCCTTCAGTGAGGTGGTGTGATATCTTTTTCTAACTTATATGATTTAATTGTCAGTGAGATGTTTTAACTGTTTTCTCAAAGTGGAATTTTAGGATAGAGGAAAAATTGCTTTTGATTAAGGCTCAAATGGTTGAAGTGAGGAACCAACGTTTTCAATATATATTTCCTTCATATTTCTGCAAAAATGTTAGCCATTTTATTTGATATTACCAAGTGACCATGTTGAACTCTACTCCTTGTTTTACTCTTTTCATAATTTGATTGTTTTAGAAGCACCTTGAAGCACATAATTGGTGGTCGGCAATAATGGTTTTTAATGAATTTTTTTAATGATTACAGATGTTTGATCCTGTTGTTTCTATCCAAAGGTTAAGATCCATTCTGAAAACCAGAAATTGTCCGACTTTGGAAGGACCAATCTCTGACGGCAATGCTGAACATGCTTCCCACAAAAAACTCAAGTTTTCCTCAACTACTTCACCTGCGGATGGGAGTGCCGGTATTTGTGGTTCGAATGTAGAGGTACTATTTTTAAGTGATCCCTTTTCTATTACAATTTGTCCTTTTCTGTCATATTTTTATGGTATTTTAAGTTGACATTTAAATATGAATTTTTTAAGATGCTTCTCTTTCTCTCGAAAAGTTCTTAACGACATGGTAAAGTTGTCCATGCACTAGTAATTGGTTGGATATCTGATGCTCTAATAAAAAGTGGGAAAACTGAAAGGTGTGTTCTGGTTGATTCATTTAGAAGTAATACCTCGGGCAACCGCCATTATTTGAAAGATGATAGAATTTGACTTTCTTGCTGGGATTTTTTTCTTCTTACACCAACATTTTACTCAACTCAACATTTTTAGCATTCTTTATTTACTATATTTTTAAGGGCTACATTACACCCATGAACATAGGCTGTGTTTACTCATTCTCAATTATTGGTTCCCATGACACATCAAAACAACCCATGACACATCAAAACAATAGTAATTATTAGTTCTTAATATTTTCTCGCTAGCGCTGGCGAAAAGAAATTATCGTATGGATAAGTTTCTTGTGTTTCCATTCATTAAATCTCGCTAGCGCTGGCGAAAAGAAATTATCGTATGGATAAGTTTCTTGTGTTTTCATTCATTAAATTGTTAGCAGGGGTGCACTAGAAAGCGAAAATCAGCGAAACTTTACTGGTAAAAGTATACGGGACACTTTATTGTTTATTTATCGAGGAAATGACTTGATATCAATGCCTGTTTGATTTATTGATCGTTTTGATGTAAGGATATCCTCACATATTTATAATGTAACGATCTTTGCCCATTATCTTAATTCTCAGGTGAATGAGGATTTGCAGCTACTTCTTGAGAATGATAGCTCAGAAGTTGAGGAAATAGTATCAAAATATTCAGACGAACTATCTGAAACAGTAATGTTCTGAACCATTTGGCTTTACTTTTTTTATGATTGTAGGCTTGAACTCTCTGACCTATATTGTCACTATCCTGCCCTCAATTCCTCTATATTGCTTGTATGGAACTGATTTTATATGGCAGAAACATGTATGGACTATGAATTAGATACTTACTCATCATGATAGTTGTTTTAGCTAATGCATATGGAGCAGCAGCTTGAGAAACTTCTCGACTCTGTAGTGTCCAAATGCAGGCATGTTGAGTTTTGCTTCTCTCTCTTGCTCTCTCTCAAACCATGATTCGAATTATCCTCTCCACTGTATTTTCTAGGCCCATGTCTCCTAAAGAAAAACAACAGCTTCAGAAAATGATTCAAAAGCTACGCCCAGAGAATCTAGCCCGTGTTGTGGAAATCGTCCAGCATCACAGGCTGGACAAGGAACCGTCTCCTGATGAAATGTTCGTCGACTTAGATAAAGAGGTGAATTCCAAAAGAAGTAGACATTTTTCAAGAACTTAATCATCATTGTTTATCTCGTGTTCCTTGGTTGTGCAGGATGATGCAACTCTATGGAGACTGTATTACTATACAGAAGCAGTTGAGAAAGCTAAGAAGTTAGCAAAGTAGCTAAAAAAAGAAATCTTTACCAAGGCAAGCTCTATTTGCTCTATCAATCAAACCCCCCGTCTTTTCGTTCATCGCTCTCGGAAGAAAATTCATCGGCGTTAGACATATTTTGTTGTAACCCATTGTGGCAATGCATGGGGTTTGTGTTGGTCGAGTGTTCTTGATTTTCCATTTTTGTTTTTTTAATGTAGGTGTTCTTGTTCGTCAAACTCTAGTTTTGGTTCCCTGAAATTTAGGAAGCCCTTCGTTAATTTTTAGATTGTCATTTCATCCTTGAATGTTTAGATCATCTTATTCATTTCAAATGATGTTTTATAATTAATTAAATTTTAATAATCATGGGTTAGCATTGTATGTTTATCTTTATTGGGATAGCGACATATAAAATTTTAAATTAATTTTGTAAACAATTAAAACTCTAAACTATGATAAATGAATGATACAAATTATGTAGTCACGTTTTTTGTTAATCTATCAAGTATTAAATAGGGAAAGAGTATTATCTGCAGCAGAAACATGTCTTTTGTTGCAGAAAGTTAGTTTTCACAGTAGAAAGAATATTTTTTGCTATATATACTTTTCTTCTGTTACGAAAAAAAAGTAATTTTCTTAACATAACCTGTGGGTAAAGCACAATCTCATTCTAAACCTCAAGTACGACCAATATTTTCAATTGGTCTGTTTTCAACTTATATCATATTGTTTTTATTCATTAGTTTTCAGGGCTAAGTCGACAAATGATAGATACGAAATTGATATTAAAAATCGTTTGATTATTGTATTTAGAAGAGTATATTTTGATACATTAATTGATATATAGGTTGTGTTTCAGGTTAGGGTCATGCTGAGTAAATTAAGATTTCACAACAGAAAAGAAGTATCTGCTATGTAAAATACTTTTTGCGCAACGGAAGACACGTTTGTACATTTACCTACCGTTAGTGGATAAATTTTCAAAAATGTCTCGTGTTATTGTTAGTTCGAGAATGTTTTCATATTTATTAAGTAATTTAAATAATTAAAGTTATAATTTATGAAAATAAAATGGATTCAACGAGAGAGATTTTAGTTTTTCTAAAAAAAAGGGAAAATAACACCGCAAACCCTATAGTTGGGGATCAATGACAAGTCAAACTATGGTGATTATTTTTTAACAACTAAAACTCTGAACTTTAGAAAAATTTCGTCGGCGACTTCGCAGTCACGATTTCTGTCAAGGACTGTCGAGGTTAACGCCTCGGGTTCTACTTTGTCTAGCGCCGTCGAACGGAGACGAAGGAGGTCAAACTCCGTCTGTCCTGGCAGTTCGAAGAAAATGGACGATGGCGGCGATCCAACAGCCCAGGATCGTCGTCCTTTCGTCCATTGTAGAAGACGCCAGATTCAATCCTAGCTGTCGATCTAGATGAGGGACATCCGTGGGTCGATCCTACGGCCAAGGATCGTCGTCCGTCTTCCCCTCTAGTAGACGCCAGATTCAATCCTAGCAGTCAATCTAGACGAGGGATATCCCTCGCTCAATCCAACGGCTAGCTAATGTCGTCCGTCCGTCGCCTCTGGACGATTCTAGCTTCGTCTCCGTCCTCGCTTGCCATTGTCCATCTTCTTCGAACCGCTGGGAAGAACGGAGCTTGACGTCATTCGTCTCCGTTTGACGACACTTGACAGCATAGAACCCGAGGTATTAACCTTGACGGTCCTCGATGAAAATTGTGATTGCGAGATCGCCGACGAGATTATTCTAAGGTTCAGGATTTTAGTTTTTAAAAAATACTCTTCAGAGTTTGAGTTGTCATTAAAAGTCAACTAGAGCATATGTGGTGTTAATTATTGTAAAAAAATGATGTTTTTATTGATTTTAGTAATAAATAAATAAGAAAAGGAAGAAAAGGGAGGGGGAGAGGCGAGAGGCCGGGTTTGCTTTCTCTGCAAGAACCACTGTTCTTAGGCTCCTTAAGTCTGCCATTGGGGATCATTCTCCACTGCTTCCTCAGGTAGGAGAGTTGAGACCTTATGTTTTCATACACTTGAAGTAATTGTCATTGTTCATGTCTCTCTCGAAGATTGGGATTCGGGTCTTTCGTATGTTATTAGCGACTCTGAATGCTTCCGATCAAATCACGGGCTTTCTGAATCGAGTTTATTTTGGTTCGTTTTTAGTCGGAGAAGGGTTTCATATTTTAAAATTTTCAATTTTATGTTCTGCAATTGAAAACTTAGCCACTAGAGTTTGGTGCTGAAACTGTTTATTTATAGTTTTCACCGTTTTTTGGTATTTCTGTTACTAATTTTCAATGATGCGTCTGGGATGCTAAGAAAACTTTTTTTTCTTTCTGTTAGCAGGTTTATTCGCTTGAATTTCAATCATGTCCACCTCTGCGATTGATGTTCCGCTAAAGGGTGGATTTAGTTTTGATCTCTGCAGGAGAAATGCTATGCTGGAAAAGAAGGGACTTCATGCTCCTTCTTTTCTAAAAACAGGAACCACCATTGTTGGTTTGATTTTTCAGGTACAATCAGTATTTTAAATTTATTAACTGATTGTTGTATTTCCTCTATTTATATAATTTTCTTGTTCTTTTGCAATCCTGAACTATAGTTTAATTCATAAAATCAACGTGAAAGGTTTAGGTATGTTTTTTGTAGACTAGATACTCCATCTTGTCTACATTCATCCATTTTGATGTCTAGCTCAGCCGTTGAAAAAGCGACAACCGTATTACTTTCAAATTTGAGTTATTTTCTTATTGTTCTCTTCTGTTTAGGATGGTGTCATTCTCGGAGCAGATACAAGAGCCACTGAAGGTCCTATAGTTGCCGACAAGAACTGTGAGAAAATTCACTACATGGCACCAAATATCTATTGTTGTGGAGCAGGAACAGCTGCTGATACAGAGGCAGTTACAGGTAAATGTTAACTGGGCAGTGAAATGTGAAATATCTTATATCACCCTCTCACAATTTCATCACTAAAGCTAAACCAGTGCTAAAGTTTAACATATTTATAGACATGGTAAGCTCACAGTTGCAATTGCATCGTTACCATACTGGCCGAGAATCAAGGGTTGTTACAGCCTTGACCCACCTAAAAAAGCACCTTTTTAGGTATATTTTACTCTTTTTCTAGGAAATGTTTTCAAAACGTTTCTATCTCTCTGAAAACAAATAATTTTATGCTTGTCTTGTTCAGCTACCAGGGCTATGTCCAAGCCGCTTTGGTGCTTGGTGGAGTTGATATCACTGGACCACATTTGCATACTGTAAACTTCTTTTATTTTGCACTATTTAACAAACTAATTTTGGTGCTGAATGACTAGATTGCTGAAGGTCACTCCTCTTTGCTATGCAGATATATCCGCATGGGTCAACAGACACACTACCATTTGCAACGATGGGTTCTGGTTCTCTAGCTGCAATGGCTGTATTTGAGTCCAAGTATAAAGAAGGCCTGACTGTAAGTTAACAATCACTATATTGGTTAGTGAGATAGAGTATTACTATTCCGCAATTTCCTCAGATGAATTAGAAATTTTAGTTTTGTATAGCTTGATTTTGCTTAAATTCAGTATGCCTGTTCATGCATACAACTAGCGTAAGTTTGTTTTTTAGGATTTGATTAGTTTCAAAATAACTTGTCATCTGCGCATAGTTTTGATGAATACCAAAATGCTCACCCTGTTAATGGTGGCTTTTCTTTTGTCGTTTTGTTTTTATTTCCTTGTTACAGAAGGATGAAGGGATCCAACTTGTGTCTGAGGCTATAAGCTCAGGCATTTTCAACGACTTGGGTAGTGGAAGCAATGTCGACATCTGTGTGATAACCAAGGTTTTGAATCTCCCATCCATCATTTCAGTAGAATATATCTTGATGTTATGCTTACTGTTGTTATCATCCATTTGTCTTGTCTCAGGGGCACAAGGACTACCTAAGAAATCATATGTTGCCAAATCCTCGAACTTATGTTAGTGCAAAAGGTTATTCATTTCCTAAAAAAACTGGTCAGTATTCTTCTGTCTTCACTTCTCAGTTTGTTGTTTTATCTCTCATTTTGGCCCAGTCATTAATTATATTCAATCAGCAACCTGCATTTATATGTTAAGCAATTGGCAGTAGAAATTTCTAAAACACTATCGCTATTTGCTAAGTACCAGGATTCTTTTAAACGATTGCAGAGATTCTCACGACAAAGGTAGCATCTTTGAAGGTAAAAGTGGAAGTTATTGAGGGAGGAGGAGATGCAATGGAAGAGTAAAGAGGCGTGATGTAAGAATGAATTTAATTAGTCGTGTGCTTTTTGCTTTTATTGGGAACTTCCCAGATGATTCAATTTATAGTTTATAATCTCATTGATCATGACTTAAAAAGTAGCTACTCCTATATGGATCTTTCACACTACATCATGAAGGAGGTTGGAGTTTTATTGTTTACATTGCTTATCATCTAATATCCCTTTGAAGTTGAAACAATGTTTGCACTGGGTTTTGACCTGAAGTTCGATCATTGGTTTGCTAGTCTTAGCTTAATTATGTTGATTGAATTATATGATGGTGTATTCTGCGGATTTACATTGCGAATATGGTGATGTTTGATCAACAAAATTGATGCTTCAAGTTTCTCGTTTTTTTTGTTGTTTCCTGTGAATCTGGTGCAACATGAAATTGTATAATGACGTTCTTTGGACGGGGCGGTGACCGGAGTTGAACATGGTCTCCGGTGACCTGAACCGGCGTCAATTTATCATGTGGCCCTATGGTCCATTTTTGGAGTGAGACACGTCTTCTTGGAAAATTTGAAGTAGGGACTTGTGTATTTTGGGTGAGTCAGCCTGCCTCGAAGGCTCCAAATTCAGCTCGAGCATAGGCTCTGAAGAATGTGGGTCCCAACTGGTTCATTATTAATGGCTTCTGGTTGAGAAATTAGGCCCCCCAACCCTCCTCCTCCTACTCACTTTCTTTTACTCTGCAACCTAAATAGGTGAATGGTATATTTAGAGTAATTTTTAAAGTAAATCAATTGTATAATTATTTTTTATTTAATTTAAATATAATTAAATTGATCTCAGTTATCCAGATTGAACTGCTTTTCTTTTTTGTGCAATCAACAACAGTCACAAACCGCAGGTCTCAAGGGCTGAAGGTGATGACGTTTTTCGATGGAGTTGAAGGAGGTAGGATTGACTTGGATGAACGAATAGTTTCCATTAAAAATGGGACCGGGGCAAGCCTGGTTTTCCTCAGAATCTTTCTCAAGATACGAACTCTAAGCTTGAATTTCTGCCAAATGGGTGCCCTTTTGAAATTGAACCAAATTCTTGATCACACTCCATGGATTCTCTCTGCTACGGTTTTACTCATTATTCGATAGAACAGTAAATTTACAGTGAAGAAGAAGAAGAAGAAGATTATTAGAAAAAGAACTAACCGCAGTTTCATCGACTCTCTTCCCCACTGTCCTAGTCTCATTTTATCGTCTTTTGTCTGTCTAATCTATTTCCACGTAAGCAATGAAGTGGATTCCATGTAGACAGTGAAATAGCCTCCACCCACGCACAGAAAACTCCATCATAACACACTCTCTCTCATAATCATCCTTGTCAATAAATCAATCTGAGTTTGTTCATAAGAAGAAGAATTATATGGAAAAAAGGTGGGTCGTCCTTTCTTGAATCTTGAAATCTATGGCTTAATGATGTCATATTGTTAGTAGTATCGCATACGTGTAAGAGAGTTGGGGGTTTATTAGATGCCGTTGAAATAACATTAAGCCAGTCTTGACCCGGGCGTAGAAATTATGAAAAAGAAGTAATAATCAAAATTTATGTAAATACATCAAATACATAATGAGCAAATTCATTATCATAAACATTAAACACAACAAATTTTTGGACTCAAATTTACATACACGTAAAGAATAATCAAATCTTATTGCAGCTTCATAACGGGCAACTAACACGGGATATGCGGTGGGTTTCGATCTCGGGTATATCAGCTCGAATCCTTCGCTACTACCACGGAAACTTGAGAAAAACCCACCATTTTATTTGACAATCTTTTGTATACACTACACTCAACCTAGTTGGACGAGGTGCAAACAAAAAACCAATTAAAGAATCTTCCAAACGCACAAGTGAAACCGTCATGGATGAAGAACAACTTAATAGAGCTTTATCTTGGTGTGGATTGTGCTCCGGCAAATCGGACAAATGTCAAGGTCTTGTCCGCATTCACAGCATGTCTGTCAAATAAACACACACGGCGCGTCTCAGTAAACAAATTCTTAATTTTAGCCATTTCCCGAAAGAAAGAAATTAAAAACATTAAGCTCACCTGATGTCCACAGCCAAAGGCCAAATCCTTGGAATTAGTAAGGCAAATTGCACAAAGCTGTCCAGGAACAAGAGATTAGAGTTTAGTATTAGCATCAATGATAAAACTTATCGAGGAAGATGTCGAACAATACCCTCGTACAATGACGGGTTTAACTCATTTAAGTGATCGATTCGGATTCTAATTGTAGCGTTCAACTATTCATGTCGAAGAAGTAAAATTCTATTCGCCTCTAACTAAACAATTCTTGGGTATGAAATAATTCTTGTCTACACAATCGAGTATAATTATCAGCCTTATTTACTCTTTTGACTTTAAAATCTGAAAAAGGTGGTGGGTCAGGCTAGTTTCGACCCACGTTAAGAATTTCAGTATGACTAAAATTTCCTGTATGTTATAAATATATGTTTGGATCCCAAATCTCATTATACTGATTGTCTATGTGATTTCTCTTCTACCCGTCTTGAGTTTTCCATGTAAATCTCGATGTCAGGTACAATTTTCATTTGTATTTCAACACATCTCTACCCTCAAAAAAAAAGATGCAATTGAAAATGACTTCAAAACATTATCAACCTGGTCATCATAAGTAGAACTAGAACTTGGAGGAGAAGTAATGTCAGTTGCGCTGTTTCCCCAAGGATATGAGGGCACACTTGGCTCCACACTCATCTCGTAAGGTTTTGCAGAGCCATAAGCTTTTGGAGGACTGCTAAACGGCATTGAACTCTGGTACGATCGAACTGCAGAAACAGGGGGAGGAAGTGGAATCCGCTGGGAGACATTGCCCTTCCGACGACTGCTCAAGTCGAAAAAAAGAAACGTCAAGATTTTAGATGAATCTTTTTGGCATTGCTCAAGATTTTAGATTGATCAAGACTTACCCCAGCAGATTGTGTTCTATTGTTGCTTTATACTGAGAAGGAACTTCCATTAGAGCTGACAGCGCAAACTCGGTTTCCTTCCTCAAAGTGGAACTATTTTTTGACATAATTTCTGTAAAATTCACAAACTGAAAAGAAGAAAATTTGAAATGAATGATGCTTCCAAGGTAAGCCAACAAATTCTAGGAAAAGAAAATCAAGTTCCAACGAGCACACGCCTGAAAATTATCAAACTCGCGAGCCGGAATGTTGTCGTCAAATTCTCTCATCATATCCCAAGGACCATCTCCAACTCCAACTAAAATGATTGACAATGGGAATTTGCTGCAACCATAGAAGAAGGATTTTACATATCAGCAAGTTACATGTTGAACATATAAGCAATTTGAGGGGGGCAAAGCTAATTCCTAATTTACCTTGCTTCGACAATGGCGTCGACAGTTTTTTGCTCTTGCGGGCTCAACCTCCCTCCCTCGGTATCTACACTCCTTGTCACCTGAAAATTATTATCATCCATTTAAACAGAGCTAGAAAAGTGAAAATTACAGCTAATCTAAGCCATTTCTTTCTTCTTCTTCATTTTGGAACAAGATCATGGGAACCTACAGAAAAAATACCTGCCCATCTGCAATAATCACCAAAACATGATACTGGCCCCCGCTCTGCTCCACGATTGTGATGGCCATTTCAATTATCGGAGCAAACGAAGTTGGCCCTGTTCCGTTCAAGGCAGTTCAAGTTAAAAAGAACCAACTTTGGATATACAATGCAAAAAAAAGTGCTTCAAAGAAGATACTCGACCTGCAAGACGTAGATGCGGGACTATTGCTCGGTAACAGCTTAATACTTCCTCAAATCCATGACAAACTTTATCATTCGGATGGAAACTAAAGACATCTTGATCGTGGGTCGATGCTGAAAGATAAATAAATAACTGGTTTCACCTCCATATTCAACACAGATCAACAATTTCGAAAAGATAGAAGATATGTACAAATACAATACCATCTCCAAAGCCAAAACACGGAATCAAGTTATCCTCGTCAAATGCGGCCAAAGTTTTTCCTATAATAGATATTGCTTGTTCGTATGGATTTTGGATATCGCCGATATGATGCAGGCTTCGTTTGTTGTACGACTTCGCTCCTGTTATGATAACAAAGTCAGAACCAAGCAACACAATCAAAATGGTCATATTATGTCCTAACATGAGCTTCACCTGTCCACTCGTTGCTCTTTGTGAAATCAATACCGAGAATGAGATTGGAAGATTCAAGACCAGCGCGGGCTAGAGCTTCTGTCACCTTCAGAGGAGAAAAATTTAACCTTTAAATCTCGATGACAAATATTGAATCCCAGAATATTTAGATGAATCATTTAAAAAAGATAAGGAAGACCCAAGAAAAAAGAGTCCAAATGAAGGTAAACTCAATGAAATTACAAAGAAGAAACAGGATTTAAAGAACCAAATTCTTTGTTTTCGAGGCACAAAGCACAATTAAACAAGAGTCTCACGTCGCCTTTTACCTCATCTAGAGAATGGTAATTATCTGCAATTCTCGAGTATCGCCTATCCATTCTTCTTTTATTATCAGCACCTCCATGGAAGTCTTGTGTAGATTGGGATTGGTTGGGAGCATAACTCGGACCTTCCTGACTATATGGAGATTGGGGATATTGCTGTCCATAAGTCATTTGAGAATTACTCCTTCCGTATGGGGATTGAGGATACTGCTGTGGATAAGGCGATTGAGAATTACTCCTTCCGTATGGGGATTGAGGATACGGCTGTGCATAAGGCGATTGAGAATTACTTTGTTCGTATGGCGATTGAGGTTGGGGATAATCCAAGGCCGAATGGAACGACGGAGAGTCCCTCGATGAACTTCCACCCATCAAACGTAAAACCCTTCACTCAAACTTCCCGATTCAAAGAGAACAAGCTTTCTTCAGATAACAATTCTGGATGAATTTCAAAATCAGCAACAAGCCAAAGAAATGGAATTAGGCAGAGTCTTATAAAGAAAATGAAAACGTCGTGGTGGCGGCCGGTGAAGATTCAACGGAAGGTTTCTTGTCAAAAATATCGGCAATAAATACAAGTCGTTCACGTCAACGTACCTTCACCTAATTGGAAAATACCATTTGGGCATGGAAACAATCAAAATCTTCATTTATTAATTAATGCATTGACTGGAAAACTCACGCAACAGGCAGATTAATCATGCAGACTGCTCCGACCCATCTTCATCTTCTTCCTCCAACTAAAATCACAAAAAGAAAAAGTTAAAACTCGGAAAGATGATCAATTTGCAGACATTTGGATCTTAAACAAGAAAGGCAAAGAAAAAAAGCAGAAACTTACCCTCCAAGCACACACAGCAGGAGCCTCTTCCAATTGATTGACTGGAAAAAATCAAAAGGAAAAAGTAGGAAAGCTTTTGACTTTTTTGGTTGTTTAGTTTCTGGGAAGTTCCTACCTAACAGTTTGCTTCTCCATTGCCCTCCAGGAACAGACTGTTCATGTTCCGGTTTTTTGGGTGACGTATGTCATTCCAATCTCATCAACATGACGTGGCAATCTTTGATTATGATAAAAATTGAAGATTTAAATTGGGAGACTTGGGGTCATTTCATAATCTGTGTCCTGAAGATAAGGATTACGGGGACCTCAAATTTAATTAACGAAAGCAGAAGGTCAACTCATCAGTCTCGTCATCCATCCACCATTCTTCTTCTCCCTGAAACATCTTCTCGTCAAAATAAGTTTTACTAATTTAATCACTGGATAAGACGGAAAATCAAGGAAAAATGTAGAACCTCCAGATTTTGGTCATATACAAATACCAGAATCAAGTTGACAATACATCCAAATGGTAAAGCATAATAATAAACAAACAAAAAAAGGTTTAGGCGAGCAATCTGCTACATGTCGTTTTGTATATTCGCTAGTGGAGAGAAGAGAAGAGTGTAGGAGGTAGAAGCAACCCAAGAATCATGTTTCTGATGAGGGGTTTTTCTTGTTCTTCTTTTTCCTCGAAGCAAAGCTGCTGGGTCCAATTTCTATGGACATTCTCTTTGTCCTGTGATCACAATATTTAAGTTATACCTCAATCAATGTTTAACAATGGCGAGAAAGTATATGGCTCATCTGCATAGGTGAATACAAAATGGAAAAGCTACGTACTGCACAGATAGGCCGTCTGTTGTTTGGTTTCTACTATCTTCAACTGTACCTGAAATAAGTGTTGTCGAAAGTAATATAATCAGCTAACATAGCTTTGACAGAATATCATGAAAAAGAAGAGATTACAACTTCTAACAATGATCTTTTTTGAGCAATTTTGCGATCTCTTTCACTAATATCTGCCGTAAATTAAGGTATGAGGAGGAAAAAAGCAATCATACTATCACAAAATGAAGCGGGCATAGCTGCTCCAGCAGAAAATTTCCTGCAGAAAGCTATTACCTGATTTGCTTTAATTCAAAATTGTTTTAATCATCCGGAAAAAAAAAACAAATACTACAATGGTTCACAAAAACATAACAACAAAATTTTAAACATTTATAGGCATCATTGTGAAAAAAGTGTTAACTATAACCAAAATTATCATCGAGAAGAAAGAAGCAGGATCAAATAAAAATATGGTAAATTATACAATTTAGGAAGTCATTCAGGAAAGAAATTGAAACATACCCAATTCAGACTCCTCGTCATCACTTTCCTGCCCTGATTGTGATCCTGAACCCCATCGATCTTTTCCGTCATCAAAGTCCCAACGGGCTCCCGCAGGAGGAACCCATAAATCTTCTTCTTCTGTAATACTATCCTCATTGAATGGCTCCTTCCGTTGAGAGTTATTATTGTCAGTTCCAGTGTCCTTTTTATCCGTCTTCTTTTTCTTTTTCTTCTTCTTTTTCTTTTCAAGATTTATGTTAGGTTTAGATGCCTTAGGCTTTTGCACATGTGGCTCTTCAACTGATCCCTTCAGAGTACCATTTTCTACCTCCTTTTTCTCTTTCAAGAAAAAAAACAAAATACTATAAAAACTAATGGCAATTTGGAAACAAAATCAAGATCCCAATCATAACATTAATAGGGTTGAAAAAGTACAGATCAACTATATAAGACTCGGAAAAGGGACAAACCTAATTTGTTGAGGAATCGTTTGCCATTTATGTGCTTCCAGATATGTTCCTCTGTCTTATTGATGGTATCACCGGTCAGCTTGCATTTCAATTTTGTACTGGGAAAAAGATACACATAAATTTATCAATTTTATGGGAGCTTAGATGGGTAGTTTCCGACTGAAATAAAGAAATTCAGATGTCACTCATTTGATCACTAACAAATTCAATCCAGAAATTTCCCACCTCCTTCGGGATATCAAGGTCACAATGTAATTTTCTCCAGTTCTAAGAAATCAAAACCAATCCCAAGCTTCCTTTTTTTTTCTTTCAATTAAATTGGATGTTCAGCACCGATATAGTTTTATTTTTTGACACTTTTTCTTTATTCCATAATCTTCAGGCTAGCGAAATTATAAAACACACAGAAAAAGGAAACTGATAGCATGGAAAAGGATGACGAGTGATGATAAAACCATAAGAAAATGTGTGAGAGCGAGAGAGAGAGAGAAAGAGAGAGCTTACTGGGAGAGAGGATCTTGAATGAACATATTGAGGGGTGTCTTATTCCGGAGCAAAGCAAAATCAATGAGACCTAAGCGGCAGCGTTTGGTTGAAGAGTAGGAGTCGATGTCCTTGGAGAGGACTTCATGGCCGGTCTCGGCGCACTTAAATCGGCCATTATCGAGCTCAGTAAAGGTGGGGTTGCCCAACAGCTTAGCCCCTTCTTTCTTCGCTTGTTCCTCCGCTTTCGTTTTCTCCATAGAGAGAGAGAGAGAGAGAGAGAGAGAGGAATCAAATCACCTCACAAAGAAGAGTGTAGTCGGTACGTTAAAACGAGCAGAAAGACCTAAGCAATATCATACGCTGGGTACCAAACGGCGTCGTTTAAAGGTTTGAGAATGGCCGGACGTCGGGCGACATTAATGAACATAAGATGAGTAGAAACCATGCATCCATAACAATTATTATGATTAAATATTTTAAATTTGTTAAATATATAAATTCCTTAATTAGTTTGACATTCAAATTGTGTTACCCAATAATATTGTGGCAGCCCACGTAGGAAGTCAATAATGACCAAGTGAAGGCTCAATTCATACTGATGGGGATGCACAATCTCATATCGCTTGTTTGAGAGAGTGAAAAATACATAATTTATAATTAAGATTCTTCTTCATATATAGTATTGGAAGGACTAATGACTTTACAAATGATATAAGAGATAAAGTCTAATTGGAAGTGTGACTGGTAAGAACATCAAGTCCTCAAAGAGGAGAAGATTGTGGCAACTCGTCTTGTAAAGCCAAAGATGATCCAAATGAAGGTCCGACTCATACAAATAAAGGTGCACAATCCTACATCGCTTAGGAGATTGAAAAATACATGATTTATAAATAGACTTCTTATCCTTACCTTAATATAACATGTTTTAGGCTAACTCTAAAAATAAAATCGTACAAGTTTCGGTGCAAGCAACTAATATTATACTGGAATGACTAGAGGTGGCTAACAGGCAGGTTGGTGAGCCAGCCGTCCGCTCGGCCCGTTACTGTAGGCTCAACCCGCTACAATAATCGAGCGGGCTCAGCCTGGGCCCGAAAGGCAGACCGAGCCGAGCCCGAAAATTGGGGCTCACGAGCCTGGCGGGCTGGCCCGGCGAGCCCGCCCGCCTGCCCGCCACTCTGAAGCCTTCCTGCTCTTCTCCATGGCCTGAAGCGACGATCTTCCCTCCGTTAAAGCCTTCCTGCTCTTCTCCCCCATCTCCTTCACCTTCTTCCTCATCGTCGACCCGCTTTTGTCTCCGTCCAAGCCCATCAACTCCGTCGTCCGCTCTAGGAATCCGTCGGGCAGCACTGCCTTCAAGTCTGAGTAATCGAAAGGAGGTTCGCCGAACGTCAGAGGTGGCTGCCGGAGCGACCACATAAATCTCACCTCGCTTTTTTCGAGTGCGTTTGCGATCTCCTTCGCTTGATCGCGCTGAAGCTTCCCATGCTTCCGAAGCAGAAGAACACCACAGAAGACGGAGGCTGAACATCCTGCCACTGGATGATGTCCGACGATTCGCTCCTCGAGTCGGCGGCTGAGTGCAAATTTAAAATGGGTCCAACTGGGTACATCGGCGGAATCCGTTTAGCCGCCGAGAGTGAATCCAGAGCATAACTTTCAAGCTCTGAAAAACCTCTGCTCTGTTTTTTGCCTAATACATCAGTAGGAAGATATCTAGTAGGAAATGGATTGAAAAAGCTAGGAACAGGCCAACGGTATTCAATTATATATTATTTATTATATATAATAAAAATATTTATTCAATTAAATTATTAATTATAATTTTTTATATTATAATAATAAATATTTATTATATTTTTAAATTATATAATATTGAAAATAATTTATAATATATTTATATAAGATAATATTATTTATGTATATTTGACTCGTTAGAGATAGTTTTAGAAATGAAGAAGATGCAGCATAAAAAGAGAGGGAAAACTAAAAGATAGAGAGCAGACGAAAAACTACAGTCATATCTTTTTTGTTAGTCTGTTTACAAATTTATAACTAATCTACTCATATAGAAGTTTCTACACACTTTAGTAACGACGTCATATCATTATTCTAACATCCCCCTACTGGTCGCAGAACACAAAGCTTGGACCAAAGTAATTGAAAACTGGAAGTGGGAAGCGGCTTGGTCAAGCAGTCTGCTAACTGGTATGCGGCAGGAATAAATTTGACAAATAACAATTGTTGAGCAACCTTCTCTCGCACGAAATGAAAATCGAGTTCGACGTGTTTTGATTTCGAGTGCAGCACCGGATTAGAGGAGAGATACGAAGCACTAACATTATCAGTGAAGATTGTCGGAACGGACATAGGAATACCCAATTCGCCAGCTAAAGAAACTAACCAAGAAATCTCTGCAGCACCATTAGCTACAGCTTTGTACTCGGCCTCAGTGCTGGAGCGAGAAACAGAGCATTGTTTACAAGAAGACCAAGAAATTAAGTTTGCGCCATAGAAGACGTAATAGGCACTGGTGCTCCGGCGATCATCAGGGCAGGAGGCCCAGTCAGCATCTGTAAATCCAATCAAGTGGGGATCCAAACACTTGGAGAATTGCAAAGAAAAATCTGACGTACCCTTTAAGTAGTGCAAGATACGTTTGACAGCTTGCCAACGAGTGTCGGTCGGAGAATGCATAAACTAACACACTTTATTAACAGCAAAACTAATATCCTACCTGGTTAACGTACAATACTGTAGAGCACCAACAATACTTCTATAGCGAGACCCATCTGGTAATAGAACTCTAGAATTAATAGATAAAGTTTGACCGGCAACCATCGGTGTTGGAACTGGTTTAGAGTCCAGCATGGATGTACGAGAGAGAAGATCAACAATGTACTGGTGTTGAGATAATCTAAGTGTAGAATTATCATACTGCACTAAAATCCCAAGAAAGTGATGTAAAGGACCTAAATCCTTAACTCCAAAGAGAGACATTAGATACTGTAGGAGATCTGTAATAAAAGTAGATTCATTTGCTGTGAGAATTATGTCATCAACGTAGACAAGAAAATAAGCAGTAAGCTAGCCTGACCGAAGAATAAACAAGGAGTTATCCGAACGAGAAGCTGTAAAACCGTGCTGAAGGAGAGCAAGTTGTAACTTCAAATATCAGGCACGAGGAGATTGCTTCAGACCATAAATGGATTTGCGCAAAAGACAGACTTTTGAGGCATCAGTAATATAGCCCGGTGGTTGAGACATATAAACAGTCTCCTTTAAGTCACCATGTAAGAAAGCATTCAGAATATCGAGCTGCCTAATCGGCCAAGATTGCAAGAATGCATGAGCAAGAACAAGTCGAATTGTTGCTGGTTTAACCACAGGACTAAAAGTTTCAAAATAATCCACACCTTCTGTTTGAGAAAACCCCTTAGCCACAAGTTTGGTTTTGTGACGAGCAACCGAACCATCCGGATTCAGCTTAAGCTTGTATACCCACTTACAACTGATAATTTTAGAGTCTGGTGGAGGAGCGACTAAATCCCATGTATTATTTCGATAAAGAGCATCCATTTCAGACTGCATAGCTTTAGTCCAAAGAGAACATTTGGAAGCTTGCAAATATGTAGTAGGCTCAGAAGGAGTTGGCACCACATGTTGAGTAAACACCTTGGGTTTATGAATGCCCGATTTGGCACGAGTAATCATTGGATGAGCATTGGTAGGACAAGGAGCAGAATCTGGATGAGCATTGGTAGGACAAGGAGCAGAATCTAAGGAAGGGGTAAGCATTGGAAGAGTATTGGTAGGACAAGAAGCAGATTCGAAGGAAGGGGAAGAAAGAGACAATGGTGAAGAAGAAGAAGAAGCAGAAGGGGAAGAAGAAGAAGAAACAGGAATAAGAGGTAGAGAAATTGGCAGAGAAGAAGATAGGGGAATAGAAGAAGAAACTGGAGACGAAGATGTAGGATTTGAAACAGCAAAAGGAAAGAAGACTTCATTGAATATAACATGACGAGAGATATACCACCGGTCATTGTCCACAGAATAACATAAATACCCTTTGTGATTATGGCTGTAACCAAGAAATAGACATTGTTTAGAACGTGGTTCTAATTTATGTCGATTGAAAGAGCGAAGAGTTGGAAAACAAGCACAACCAAAAACACGAAAGTGGTTATAATCGGGTAACTGATTGTATAGACATTGAAAAGGAGATATATTTTTAAGAACACCAGGAAGATTATTAATAAGAAAAATAGAGGATTGAAAAGCATAAGGCCAGAACTTAAGCAGAACACTAGCATGAGAAAGAATTGACAAACCCATTTCAACTATATGTCGATTCTTCCATTCAGCCCGGCCATTCTGTGCTGGTGTATGAGGACATGAAAGTCGGTGATGAATTCCAAGAGAAAGGAACAGTGAGGTGAGAAAGTGAAACTCACTTCCCCAATCCGATTGAAACTCTCGAATATTGTAACCAAATTGATTCTGAACTAACGAATGAAATTGAAGAAAACACATATAAACTTCATCCTTAGTATGCATAAAATAAATCCAACAAAAACGAGAGTAATCGTCAATAAAAAGCAGAAAATAACGTGTAGATGTAATTGAAATAACGGGAGCAGGGCCCCAAACATCTGAGTGAACAAGAGCAAAAGGATGAGAAGCACGAGAAGCAGAAACAGAAAAAGGTAGATTATGATGTTTGCCAAATTGACATGCATTACAAAAAGAAGTAGAAGAAGAAGAAGGAAGAGATAAAAGACGAAAAACTTCAGACAGAACTTTAGCAGAAGGATGCCTAAGACGCTGATGCCAAATATCAGGGACGGAGGAAACACCAGATTGAACCGAAGTTGCCAACACCGAAGGAGCAAGACCAGAATTCATAGGGAGCTTGTAAAGACCATCAACAAGGGGACCCTGAAGCAGAATTTTCCTGGACGAACGATCCTTGACAAAAAAGGAAGAAGAGCTAAATTCAACTATGACATTGTTATCATGGCATAACTTAGCGACACTGACTAAGTCATGAGAAAGAACAGGAGAATACAAGACATTTTGTAGAAGAATAGGTTTGGAAGGAGTAGAAAGTATATTGTTACCTGAGTTAGCAATAAGTATTGCTTTACCATTGCCCATCATAATTTTCTCGTTGCCAAGATACGGTGTGGCATCCAGAAGTTGAGTCTCTGAGGAAGCAAAATGATGAGTAGCTCCAGAGTCCATAAACCAGGGTGCAGAAACATCTAGAGTAGGTAGAGAAGAGTTGGATGGAAGAGCAGAAGGTACAACGTGAGTATTGAAATTTTTTGGTTGAGGTTTGTAAGAAATGTTTGTGTGATGATAACACACCGCAGCTGTATGACCAAGCTTAAAACAGATCTGACACCTAGGCTTGAATCCATTATTCTTGCTGAATTTAGAAAACTGTTGTTGTCCAGCAGGACCACGACCAAGAATGCTTTGCGACGAAGGCATACTATTAGTCTGAGAAGATGGTTGTAAGCAGGTTGAGTAGACTGAAGATTAACTTGAGGCAAAAGTGTTATCATGGCATACTATTCTTGGAGTAAATTTGAAAATTCTAACGTGCAAGGAAAGTCTACCGTACAAGGAAATTATCATACAAGGAAATAATTAATTAAATTTGTGAGTATTGCCTTAACATCCCCCCGCAAGCTTAAGGACGATGGACGAGAAGGTTGGACTGAAAAACTTGAAATTTGCTCAATGCTAGTGGTTTGGTGAGAGCATCTGCTATTTGATTGTAAGATGTAGTGAAAAGAACGGATAAAGATTTATTTTGTACTTTCTCTCTGACGAAGTGATAGTCAATCTCAACATGCTTGGATTTTGAATGAAACAAAGGATTCGATGCCAAGTAGGTAGCACTTAAGTTGTCACAATAAATTATGGGTGTAGCGGAGGATGAAATACCTAGCTCATGTAAGAGAGATTGGATCCAAAGAATTTCCGAAGCGCCATTTGCAATACTACAATATTCTGACTCAGTGCTGGAGCGAGAGACAACCTTCTGTTTGGTAGAGGACCATGAAACAATATTTGGACCTAAAAAGGTACAAAAAGCACTAGTGCTCCTACGATCGTCGGGGCAAGAGGCCCAATCTGCATCAGTGAAGCAACTTAGATCAAAATTAGGGGCAGCAAAAAATGATATACCCAGATGTGTAGTTCCCTGAAGATATCGAAGAATCCGTTTAACAGCAGTCTAATGTACGTCAGTAGGAGCATGCATAAACTGACAAACTTTGTTAACAACAAATGCGATGTCTGGACGTGTAATGCAACAGTATTGCAAGGCACCCACAATGCTGTGATAATGGGAGCCATCTTTAAGAGTGCCGGAGTGCTTGGCTAGAATATGGCCAGAAATCATAGGAGTTGGTACTGATTTGCTTGCACTCATATTAGCCTTGAGGAGTAAGTCAGATATGTAGCTTGACTAATGTAAGTGTAATCTGTTGCCTGTAGTGGTTACTGAAATACCAAGAAAGTAGTGAAGGATACCCATATCACGGACCACAAATTTGGTGTTGAGGTACCCAATCAAGTCGTCAATAAGGGAAGTGGAGTTACCGGTGACGATAATATCATCAACATAAACCAGCATAAGAATAATAGAGGAGTCCTTACGAAAGATGAAGAGCGATGTATTCAACTTTGACGCGTTGAAACCCCAATAAAGAAGAGCGGTGTATAGTTTTGTGTACCAGGCACGTGGCGATTGCTTCAACTCATATAAAGCTTTGTGTAAAAGGCACACGTAAGATGGATGAGAGAGACTTACAAATCCAGGTGGTTGTTGCATATAAACTGTTTCTGTTAAGTCGCCATTGAGAAAAGCATTGTTGATGTCCAGTTGTCTAGTAGTCCACCCGAGAGAAAAGGCCAAAGATAGAGCAATCCGAATAGTAGTTGGCTTGACAACTTGACTAAAAGTTTCCTCATAATCAATACCTTTAGTTTGGTCATAACCTTTAGCAACCAAGCGTGCTTTGTAACGATCTATAGATCCAGTACTGGTCATTTTGAGTCAAAAACCCTACTTACAATTGATGAGAGTAGCGTCACTAGGGAGTGGAACCAGTGTCCAGGTACGATTTTTATGCAAAGCATCTATTTTTTCCTGCATGGCAGCAAGCCATAACTTACTTTTTGAAGCTTGGAGGAATGTGGAGGGTGTGTAGGGTGTAAGGCTAGTTGCTGTGAAGGTTTTTGGTTTGAAGATTCCATCTTTGGACCTGGTTAGCATGGGATGGAGGTTAACGGGGTTGGAAGTGTTGGGATTTTGATCAGGAATGGATGGAAGTGGTGGAGGTGGTGGAGAAGAAGGGGGAGCCAAAGGGGAGGGAGGAGGGGATGGCGAAGCTGGTGGGACAGATGGCAATGTGGTGTTGGAGGAATTTATAGGTAAGGAATGGTTTGGAAGAGTGGAGACAAGTATGGAAATTGGAGTAGGTGGGGAGGTGGGGTGAGGGGATAGAGGAAAAGAGGAAGGAGTTTTCATCAAAGATGACGTGTCTAGTGATATGAACTCGGTTGGACGTAGGATTGAAGCAAATGTACCCCTTATGATGAGAGCTATAGCCGAGAAAAATGCAAGGCAAAGAGCGAGGCTGAAACTTATGTGTATTGAAGGGGCGAAGAAATGGATAACATAAGCAGCCGAAGACTCGAAGAGTAGCATATGGCGGTAGAGTGCCAAACAAGCATTCGAAAGGATATTTGAAATTGAGAGTCTGCATAGGCATATAATTGATTAGAGTGACAGTGGTAATGAAGGCATACGGCCAAAAACGTTGCGGGACAGAGGAATAGAACATCAAAGCTAAACCAGTTTCAACAACATGATGGTTTTTGCGTTCAACGTGACCGTTTTGGTTCGGAGTGTACAGACAAGAGATTCAGTGATGGATGCCTTTTGATTTTAGGAGTTTTGAAAGGGATTGGAATTCCCCACCCCAATTGGATTGCAAGCAATTTATAGATGTCCCAAATTGATTTTGTATAAGTGACAGGAAATCTGAAAATGTAGAATGAACCTGGTCTTTGGTTTTGAGACAGTAAATCTAAGAGAAACGAGTGCAATCATCAATAAACAAGACAAAATAACGTGCGCCAGTAATAGAATGAATCGGTGAAGGTCCCCAAACATCAGAGTGCACCAAATCAAAAGGTGTAAGTGAATGCGAAATTGACAGAGAAAAAGGCAAACGATGATTTTTTGATAATTGACAAGAATTACAAAGATTGGATGTTCCAGAATCTGAAAAAGGAATATTACATCGCTTTAAAAAGGAAGACTTAGTAGAAATGCTAGGATGCCCTAAACGGAGATGCCATAAGGTGGAGGAGGAAACGGTGGAGCTGTTGGATGAAGCGTTGCAGGTGGACAAGGAGAAGGCTTGATGAGGCTGGACAATTTTGTAGAGCCCGTCATTGAGGGAGCCCTGAAGAAGAACTTGGCAAGATGTCCGATCCTTGACAAAAAATGAGTGGGAGTGAAATTCAACAAACACAGGATTATCAAGACAAATTTTATGAATGCTAAGAAGATTTTGAGTGATGGAGGGAGTATGAAGAGCAGAATTAAGTTGTAAAGGAGATGAATGTGTGTGAATAACAGATCGACCGACATTAGCAATAGATAGGGGCTTACCACTGGTAGTGACAACGTACGCCGAGCCTTGATAAGGAGTAGAGTCTGTCATTGTAGAAATCGACGGAGTAAAGTGGTTGGTGGCGCCGCTGTCGAGAAGCCATGAAGAGGAGGAGGAAGCTTGAGGCAGAGTTGGATGGCTGGAGAGAGGGACAAGATTCATGTTGTAGGCTTGGGGAGATGGCTGGGAGTTATGGATCAGGTTGGGTGGGCCAAGTAGGAACGGTTTGTGGTTGGGGCCAGAGGGAAAAAAGTTATGGGTTGGTGGATTGGAGATAAAGGTCGGATTGAGCCTGTGGTAGCAAACCAGGGCCGTGTGCCCCGGTTTGTTACAGATCTGGCATCTGGGCTTAAAAGTAGGCCTGGGACGGTTCTGGCGCCAATGGGGAGGGCCTGGGTTAGGCGACCCGAGGATGCCCTGGAAGTTGGAAGCAGGGCGAGAGGGAGATGATCGAGGAGAGCGATGGTGGCTGAAGGCAGCGTTGGCTTGAAGGGAGATCTAGGAAGGTAGCTGCGCGACGGAGTGCTGTTTCTCTAATCGGAAGTCATAGATGAGAAGAAGGCTATGAATCTCCTCCAAAGAAGGCTTATCGGCGTGACCAGTTATGGAAGTCACGAAGGGATTGTAGTCGCTGCCTAGCCCGTCGAGAAAATAAATGACTTGGTCGTTGTAGGTGACAAGTTCACCAATAGCTTCAAGAGTGTTGCATAACGTTGTGATTTGTTGAATGTAGGCGGAGGCAGAGAGACCGTCTTTGGATATGCTGTGGAGCTAAGTTCGTAAATTTGTTATGCGAGCCATAGAGGAGGACGCATACATCCAACCGAGAGCACTCCAAATCTTGGTAGCAGTCTTGTGGCAGACAATTTGAGGGAGAATGTTGTCCGAGAGGGAAGAAAAAATCCAGCTCATGACGAGCCGATTATACCTTTGCCAGAGATGAAATTCTGGATTTGGTTGTAGGGTTAAGGAGTCAGTAAATTGAGGAGGAGCGGGGTAGGTTCCATCTAAGATGTTGTTTATGCCATTTGCCATGACAATATTGAAGATTTGAACTTTCCAGGTGAGGTAATTTGTGGAATCCAACTTGATAGTTAATGTCTGATTGACTGCAGGAAAAGGGGGAAGAGAAGAGGTGGCAGGGGAGGAAGGAATGGCCGTGCTCGAGGAGGTGGAAGGAATAGCCGCGCTTGAAGAGGTCATGGTAGCTCTGATACCAAGTTGAAAAATGTAGAAGGAGAGGTTTAGGAGAAAGAGAATTGTGTTCTGCAATGTAATTTGATTCAGATTCCAGGATATATATTTTCCTGGATACAAAGAAAGTCTACCATACAAGGAAATAATTAATTACATTTGTGAGTATTGCCTTAACATCTACCCAACAGTTTGCTTCTCCATTGCGTTCCCCTTTTTTGGGTGACGTGGCAAATGTGTCATCATTTCCAATCTCATGAACATGACGTGGGCAATCTTTGCTTATGATAAAAATTGAAGATTTAATATTAGACTAGAATGACACCTATGACGCTACAAATATTCCGTTGCTTTAAAACAAACTTGTTCAATTTTTATAGTTTTTTGCCTATGACACCATCATTCTCTACTAAATTCGCTTCTCAAAGTACACTAACAATGACAGACCAAAAAACACAATGGTGATGGCGGACGATCCTCCTTTGTGGTTTTAATGGAATTGCGACGAGAAGAGGAATAAGAAACAACTGGACATGACTCGAAAAGAAAGAGCCGCAGAGGTTAGTGTCTGTTGTCAAACATCGAGCGAGCATTCACACGAAATCAACGCAACGGTGTTAACAGATTTAGTACTATCAATATTCAATTTGCTGACTATTATAAGTTAAAAATTCTAAAAAAAACAATTTTTTCTTTTTGTCTTTTTAATTACCAAAAAAGGAAGAATAAGGTTGAGGAGAACATACCAATAGCTAACGTAGTTACCATCTCAAATCCCATATGATCACACCCAAAATTGGGTCAAACTGGATGGCCTGTCTCCATATCTACCAATTTTCAAATTATTAAATGCGCAAAACTATGAACAACGCTATTCACTGACGGTGTCCTTCTGGCAGCCGAACCACCTTGTGGAAGGGCACTGCCCTTTGCGGCAAAAATCCATCTTCTTCTTCGTCGCCGTCGAATTCTAACAAGTAACTGCACATAAGAAACATATGACTTAATTTCTCTCAAGTTTTCCCTAAATCATTTTATTAGGAGAATGGTGAGGGGTAAAAATTTGCAAGAATATAATTAACTAAAGAGTAATACTAATTTCGCTTCCTAATTATATATTCTGATTTTACCTCGTAAAATAATGTTTCTCAATTTAAACAATTAATATTTTATTTTAACTATTTATAATTTATCTAAATTATAACACTAATTAATGATCGACACATAAATGTCACGTCACGAGATAAAATTGGAGTGTAAAACTAGCATGCCTCTTAATTAAAACTACATTTTAAGGACCGGAGCCCAAAGACAGGGAATTTGTATAGATGCAGCTAATTTCTTTCCAATTTTGAACTATCAATAAGCATAACATTGTCAGGAAATCTATGATGCTAGGGAGAGACATAAAATAGATAACTCACTCGTCTGCCTTTCTCTGAAAGTATGATGAACAGTCGACGGAAGACGGGCCATGCACAAATATATTGGAAGTTAGTTCCATATAGATTTCACAAAAGACATTACAAAATGGGACGCTAAACTACGATTTTAGGTAGGATAAGGTTCATTATAGTCACCTTGCGAGGGCTGTCAACAACCGTTGCTTTATAAAGAGCAGTGGTTCCTGGATAGACTGCTAATACGTGTCTTCCTGATGGGAAGTCGGGGGCATTAGAAGGATTGTTTCTTTTTGGAAAGGGAATTATTGCAGAGATGGATAACTTGTATTTCCTGAGAGGCCCAAAGAAGGAATTATAGATTAAACTTCAAGAGATGAACAAGAAGAATAATGTCAATTCATCAACCATGCTAGTTGACTCAACCATAGCAATTACCTTTGAATTCCACCCTCATCCTCATCACCTGGTTCCTCATCCAAAACTTCAAATCTGCATATCAAGTTAAATCTTAATTTTATAAGGATGACATCTACCCAAGAAAGTAACATTAAAAGCATAATCATTGAAGGCATTAAGGACCAAAATAAACCTTATACTTAAGGATGGGATATGGGAGAATCTAGATTGACTATAAACATTTTAGACTATAAACATTTTATATTCCAATCGAAATTGTTAAAGAAAATGTAGTAACAAAAAAGGCTGAACTGGTTTGGATTCCATAAACCAAGCATAAATTAGTACATGAAATTGGTGTGTTCTTTAAATTTTAGCTTTCTATGTTTCATTAATCCAAAAGCAGAGTCGACCTCGTAAGTAGTCTTAAACTTACTCTCTTGTTTCTTTATCAAAATGAATTACTTTCACTACAAACCACTCGTCCTTGTCAGCATCATTTGGTGTAACCCTTGCTGCTACCTAAAAATAAAAGTGAATGTCAAACAGAAATGCATATTCCAAGGCACATCAACTGTTCGACAATAGTTATAGAGCTTTAGAGCATGGAGACTCCCAAGTTAGTAAATACCTGCTCACCCTTCAGACTAGCACAAGCCTCAAGTTGGCTCCTCATGGCAAGCGTCATTCTTGAAATATCTGAATCTGCTTTCATTCCTTTCTTCCTTTGATTATTAAATTCTGCAATTCATGACTAGTTAATTAAGTCAACAGTATAAACTCGGTGTCCATTGATGACAAACATCTACCAAATTCAACTAATGAAATTGTGAAGTCAGTACATACTAAACTGTTGTAATTCTACAGAAGAATAAAACCTTAATTAATTTTTACGAAATTAATATTCACTTTTTGTAGTTACATAATTAGCTTTGCACTACCATCACAAAGAGCTAAAAATATAACATGTCATTGAGATTGAAATACCTCTTGATTGCCAATTTGGCCATAATAACAAAAGTCCACAACTCATTTTCAATTTACTACATGCCTACACAAGTGGCGCTGTGGATACATTATTGTAACAAAAGGTAGACAAATAAATTTTTATCTCAAAAAATTATTTTTCCTCTCAAAAGTAAAAATACTTATGTTTATAACTAAATACATATGTGATTTGAATGAAAGAATAAGCATCTCCCTTTTGAATTTCATAATGAACATGAGAAATTTTTTTCATAAAAAAAAACTAAACATAGATGTGTCGTCATCCTTGAAATGTAGGGAGAACTCCCTTTTAGAGCCCATTCCTTGTGAATAAGACATAGAAAGCAAAAATCAAGTAAATTATATGAATCTTTTAAGTTGCACAATCACTCATATAAACGACTTGGTTATTAAATTCCCAATCAAGAATTCACTGAGAAACAAAAGGAGTCTAAAGGTGGGGTTATCAAGTTCCTCCTACAAGTAATGGACCTTCTCTAATACTGAAATACTCTTTGATCCACGACTACTTTTATGTGTCATGGAAACTAAATAAAGAAATTGAAATTTGAAAGCTTAGCACAAAGTCTGGAAGTAAACCGTTTCTTCTTCGTGCTTTCCCAGGAGGTCCTGTTGGCACCAGAGAATCTAGAAGGCTCAGTACGACATCGGAAGCGCTGCACTCAAATATGATTCAGAGAACATTAATAAGGTTCTAGGCTCAAGATTAAAAAGAGTATAATGTATTGAATAGTCTTTCGAGATGTGACAACATTTAACAAAAATAGATTTATCAACTTTCATGAAATTAAGTAAATCCACCAAAATGTGAAAGTAATAACAAACATACGTTGCTTCGCTCTCTGAAAGTGCTTTTGCATGAATGTATAAAGTTTTCAATTTTGACAATGAACTATCTCCAGGCTTCTCAACCACCTCAGGAGCTGTATCATCGAGTAATAAAAGTTAAAAGAGATGCATTTAATCAGGCAAAAAGAAGGTAATCAAATAGACAAAAAAGCAGCAGATATAGTAGAATGGAAATGGAGCTACAGACAGAGAGAAGGAGAAACTCACAGCAAATTTCATGTAAACAAGACAATGAATGATGAAAATCAACTATGATAAAGACAGTAAATATAGTAGAATGGAGATGGAGCAATGAGAAATACAGAGAAGGGAAAGCTCCTGACAGATGTCAGGTAATCAAGAAAATAACTGATTGCAGTAGCGGCAGTCATGCCTCATTGGGAATGATAAATGGGCCATAGGGACAGCAGAAGTATGTCCATAAAAAATTTCAGCTTGAATGATAGTTCAACCAGGGACGGTGTTGTGAATAGATCTACGAAAAGTTTCCTAAAACATTTGGTATATCAACAAAAATTTGTAAACAGCATGAGGACCAAAGTATATGAGTCAATGAGTACTCAAAGTTGTCTAATCGATTTCCAGTAAGAATTAATGAGTACTTAAAGTGAAAATGTAATCACGTCCTATCAAGGAAATAACAAATTATTTAACCATATAAAGAATGAAGTGATCACTTAATCAAATAATTGACCCACTACATTGGATCAAAGATTTTTAGAGAACCAATATTCTTTTGGCAAGCATTCTTGTGTAGTGATAGATTTGGATCTTCCTACTCTCAGAATTTCGTGAGCTTATATCCATATCTGATCTATAAAAATCTAGTCTAGTATATAAAAGGCAAGTTTGATACGATTATCTTTCTGTTTCTGTAAAACTCGCTCTGCAAATTTATTTCGAGATAATTAGCACAAAAGCACTTTTAAGACTAAAAATGGATAAATAAATCAATTCAAAATCTTAAGAAAATGAGAATTATCGATCAAGTAATGAATTGCGGGATTAAACAAAAAGACAATCATAAGAAGAGTGAGAAGTTTACCGGATTGAAGCTTCTCATGCATCTTATTGATCTCGAGGAACACCACATCCTGCTCCCTCCGTAATCGATCGAGCTCCTTCGTGCCGTTGAAGAGCTTGACAATGTCCGGCGACGACATCTTTTTTTGGCGAAAAACTCGGCCGGTGCAAGATTCAGAATGGAATTATCGTAGCTGCAACAATATCGTCTGGATCAGTCCATCCGTCGGAACTTCCAGCTGAATCAAATTCGTTAAAAGAGGAAGAAAGATCGTATTTATTATCCAGATGAGTAGGATGTCCGGAAAGTAGTTTGGAAATGCTAATACGATTAATTATTCTAAAAATAAATACAAAAATATCCCCAAGGCTCAAGGAGCAATCTTGACCGTTGATTTTAAATAGAATCTCAACCGTCGATTGTAAGATCATTCCCCGCCACCGCGCTAATTTTGAATTCAAATAAATTTAGGTTTTGAAGGTTTCGATTTTCATTTCTTTCGTGAAGGCTCTCTGTGTAACAATGGCTTTTGCTTGCGCAGACGAAGAGAAATGGGAAATTTGGGACGACTTCGGCTTCTTGATTTACAAGCTCAAGAGGTGTCACCTTGATCTTACTGTATCAATCGACGGTCTGCCATTGGCGGTTGAAGTTTCTGATTCGGAGGAGAAATTTTGGCGAGATCGGAAGAGTAAGATGCTGTTGAAACTCAAAGCACGGTACCAGGGACTGATAGATCAGCGGGAGATCTTGAGTTCAAGGATGGAGAGGACAAGTGATTTTCAGGAGCGGCAACAGGAATGGGAACGAGATGAGGCGATGAAAAATCTCAATGAGGAATTCGCATTTGGATCTTTGATGAAGGAGAAGGAGATTCTTTATCAGGCAAGTTTTCGTTGAACAATATGATTTTGACTTTTAAATTTGGAGAAATTGTTTCGTCGGGGAAACAGAAGTTGTCACATGGAAAATAGAGCGCTGTAACCTTATCATCCAGATAATGCAGATGGAAGCCAAGGAAACGGTTATTTGTAGCGTTTCAAACCTCTGCAATAATGGGGAAGAGCTGTGCGAAATGGAGGAGGGGCTATTGAAGCAACATTTGATCAATCTTCCGATTTGGGGTTCACCTCGTGAACTCATGGCATCACTATGTGAGGATTAAATACAGAATTACAGGACGAAAAGTTTGAGGTAAGAAAAGCCGAAGAGTGTTTTATGATCACAACCTGTAAATCTGAATGGTAGTAGAAGATGTTAATGTTGCCTGATTTGAAGAGTTTCCTCGTGAGAGTTAAGGTAATAGTACGAGGAATTAAACTTTGATTCCACCTCTTAACAGCAATAATAAAAACTAGCAAGAAATTGGTAATTTAAGAAAGAACACACAAAAGAACGGCAATTTATCATCAATCTGAGAACTATGTCTACTTCTTGTTAACTATAGACCCATAATTGTTTTTGCCGTTGAAATTTGTCACAGCCCTATTCTTGCATCTGAGTCCCCATCTTCATACGGAATTACATCTCCAGAGATCATTAATAAAGGTCCATATTCATGATCATAAATAACCTTTATCTGAGCTTTTTATTCTTAATTATTGATTTTAAATTTTAATCTCGCTGAAGTTGATAGACTAATATCCTTTTGTTTAGTCTTCATTTTGTCCTAAAATTTCAGGAAAATTGAATTGGAAAATAGGTTTCGTTTATTTGATATTATCTATTTCAGAAAATGGAGCATTAACGACTCTCTCCCTCTCCAAGTTTTGAAATAGAGACATCTGGTGGAGCGAAAAACCAACCATCAAACGGCTAAATTGACTTTGTAAGAACTTTGAAGCATGGAAAAGGAGGCACAGAGGTCACATTTGAATCTCACTCAATTTCTTTTCACTACTAATTCTCCTCTGGGTTTTTAAGGATCTGAATGGTTCTTCCTGTTTTCTTTGATTTAGAAGAGTGATGAAAGACACTGGGAGAATTGAAAGTGAAACAGCGGACAGACTTGACGTTCTATTGTCGCCAAGTCTGATGGGCATTCTAGCTCTAAAAAGACAAGTCTCTCGCCAGGTAATGTCAAGATGATTCACCGCTTCTTTTTTCAACTGAGTTTGTAGATTGTTTATTTGATTCTGGGTAAGTTTGAATTGGGTTTGAAATGGGTATTTCATTCAAAGATATGCAATCAGTTTTTTTGGGGGGTAAATCTCCAGACTTTTGAATTCTACTTGTCAAGGTATTTTCTTTAGCGTTATGAATCAGAATCAGATTTCATATGCTTACAATTGCATTCATTTTTTTTGGAATTTAGGGTTTGAGTAAGAAAGATAGCATGCGTTTTTATTCTGCCGCAGCGATCTGGTTGGCCACTGACTATATCAGGACAAACATATTCTTGAAGGATTGGATTACAGACTTGTGTTATGTCATTACTTGATGTCTCCTTTTGCATCTTTCTCGTGCATCTTCCCAAAAATCACTTTTTTTTAAGACCTCTTTGGGATTCATCTCCAAAATCATTTCATGAGATCCCTTCTTTAGTGTTAGATACGGATCTATTGTTAAAAGAAACAAATATAGGACACCAACTTTACATAAAAAAAAAACAAAAAACGATGGACAGATAAACAAATCATTATGTGAAGATCAAAATATAATCACGACTTTTGCTACTGCTGCTCATATAAATTTATAGAAAAGTTGGTGACAGTCTTCTAAATACTTGAAGACATATAAGAGATTAGCACTTGATCAGACCAGCTTCTTAAAATAGCAGGCATAGAAGAGGAAGAGTTGTTGATAATGTCTGATGTGGGGATGAAATGTCAAATGCTCATACAATCAATCTCTTGAGGTGGTGCGATGAAATTATCATACAACGAAAGTTGGTCTTGACGAGGAAGAGGATCAGAGCAGTGATTACAAATAACAGATTGAAAGGTAATCATTTTTTTAATCACACAAATAAACGAGAGTACCTTGAGTTTAGAAAATACTTCCGTGTGCTATTAAATTAACATGATTTCAAATGATTAGTGCAGGATTCGAGTTTGGACTTGATTTTCCTGATACAAGACACTGAAATTCCAAGAATGGTGGGTTGACCATGAAGACAACAGATGTTCAAATCCACTCCATCAGCTGCTTCTTCTCCATATGTTGCACCTTCGAAGAATTCAAAAATCCGAGATAATGGAGAAGACGAATCCAAAAGAAAAGGGGAAACTTCATCTCGTCGGTCTAGATCTTGTCCAACCAACTAAAAATACTGTCTTGAGATCCAAACTGCAAATCCTGCAGGCGTCGATTTCTCGTCATAAAAAATATTTAAAAGAGATTGAAGAGTATGAAGAAGAAGAAAACAAGTGAGACATCTTACAGCAAGCTGGAAATCAGGAGGAGTGTCTAAATCTATGTTATCAAGGTCGGCAATTCCGCACGAAACATTGTTCCGTTCTGTCTCTTTATTTGGGTTTTGATCGACTTGATCGAGTTTCAAATCATTTCCAAGCGTATAGCTATCGAATATTTCCTGGCACAATAGGTTGTCGTATTCCAAGTTATTCAAATCGCAGTTTTCTATAGCTTGAGATTCTCCAGCCAACCAGGCCGAGTAATCTGTATTGGCTTCAAACGGGACAGACGAAGGACCGGCCTGATATAATTCAGGTGCAAAATCTTCTTCCTGATTCAAATAAACACGATCAATTAAACATCTCTACTTAGCATTAAGACACCTCCAATTTGTCAACACCATTGAAACATACCTGGAGAACTGACTGAAAGACACTCTTTCCTTTAGAATGTTCAGACTTTACAGGCCGAGGTGGAGGAGGAGGATTAGCCTTGGGAGTCCTCGGACTAGTTTCGATTTTCTTGACTTCCGAATTTTCAATTTCAATATTGTTATTGTTATTGTCGTCGTTCTTCTCGAACTGTTTCTGCTGTTGATGGAAAACTTTTGAGACTACATATTCTCCTTCCTTCTCATCTTCAGTCCCCAAATGATATTGATGCATCACCCACTTTGACTTATCGGGCTTCGATCCCTTCTTCGCACTTTTGTAGAGAACCATGATCTTCTTACATCCTTTTTGAACACCATTCTCCATAACAGCTTTGGTCTTACCAGTTTTGTGCCATCGAACATCCTCGGCATAACTATAATGTCTCTGAATTTTGCGGCGCTTCCTTTGACCGGTCGCATACGCATTGCTTGTTTTGTGGAAGAAATGGACACTGGTTCCATCTTTTGTAATACCTTCAAAGCATTTGGAGCAAACTTAGTTTCTATTGTTCAAAAATTTTGTCGAAAAATTAATCAACGACCAAAAAAAATCACAAAAAATTTGACTGCATATCATGTTCATTGGGGAAATGGGGAAATTAATCTCTTTGAAGTCGTAAAATTATGCAAATGTGTTTATAAAGATCAATCCAGAACTTGACGGGTCTAACTGAAAAATGCATTAACAACTAAGAAATTGAGGCTTGGAATTTTCCTAACCGGGAAGATTTTCGGGGTGCGTATAGCAAATTCCTTGATCAGTATCGAGTGTTGGGATGAACTCGTCGATGAACATGTGTGGCTGTGAGTTTTCAACTCCACATTTTGCAGCCAAATGGCCTAATAATTCAGTATCAGATGGATCAAATTTTACTCCACCAGGCAGACCTGGCCATTCGGGAGAGTCCTGCAAACGACCAAAGCCATTGTCAACAGCAAATTCATCATAGATTGATATCATTTCATTTGAAAATTGCTTGTTTTCAGATTCCATGGCATTTTTGAGAATTTTATGCTTTTGATTCTACTTGTTTAGAATGACAGACTCAAATCTTACTTACAGTATTGTTTATAAGATAGTGACAGTTGGGACATTCTCGCTTCGCCCCACAATCTTTAACTTGATAAGCAGCTGATTGAGTCGCATTTCTTACTTTCTTCGCAATTCCTCTGCAGTTAAGAAGCCAAGCCCTGAAACAAGCAGGTCAGAAGATTAATCTGGTCCAAACATTCAGACCTCAATAATATTGCAAACACCAAATGAAATGCGCACTAAATGTTTTAGTTAGTGCTACTAGTTTGAGGCTTTGTAAAAAGAGTTGCTATATCAGCGAGAGTCAATGAAGAAAACAACAAAGGGATGTTGATGAAGAAGACGAAGCTGCAAATGGACGTCGGATTTCTATTCATTAAAAAACCCCAGAAACTGAAACTAAAAAGCCTGAACCACGCGATTACGAAAAAAGAAACAGATGATACAACCAGAGAACAGTAAAGCTACCCAGAACGAGAAACGACGATCGATACTTACAATGGGGATTTCAGAACGTGAAAGGGGGCGAAAGGGGGGAAGGATATACCCAACAAATAAATGAAAGCTTAGAATCTCCATTAAATAGATTCAGTTATTGTAATGCTACAGCTTTGCTCACCTCGACATTTTCTCGCAAGAATTAGATGATAATCGTGAAAGCTCAGGAGTACATTTAATGTGAAAACGAGGAAACCGGGTGGATTTGGCTCTGCGAGCTTTGCCCTTTTGTCCACCAGACTAAGCTAAGTGAACACAGAAGACGTAGAAGAGTGTCGATGTGAGAGCGGGAAACACAGCTTCGGAATCGGTATAATAGATGCAGCAGTCAAGCCTTAGCTATGTATGTTATTCCCACCCCGAGTAAAGGCAGTCGCGAGGCCAGACCGTTGACCAAAGCTAGGTACGAAGCTAAGGTTCGGTCACGTGAAACGAGGTTGGGAAGAAAGTGGAGGATGTCGCTAACGCCGTCACTCCCACAGTTAACTTCAAAAACGGTGTGTAAGTGCCGTTATGGTGGAGCCCATACCGAATTCCTTGTCCCCCAAGCTACACATCGGAAAAGTCTTGCTCACTTTCTTTCAATACCCTTTTTGCCCCGCACTAATTACTTATTTTATTTCTGCTTGATGGGACTTGTGTGGAGTGGAAGTACCATTTAAATTTTTTGTAATTTAAGACATTTTTTTTAAAAATAATATATAAATAAATAAAAGAACAAATTAAATTTTACATTTATGGCTTCAGTTAAAAAACGTATTCACATTTTAATTAACGGATGTATGTGTCAACCTGCGATATTCAAAATTAATTAGTGAATCTCTGCATCAACCCACTCCCAAATATTCGCTAATTAAAATGGGGACATTTTTTTAATAAAACTATGAATGTGAGGTTTATCTTTTTAATTTTTCATATTTTTATTAATAAAATTAACTTAAAGTTAAATTTGTTACTAATTCTTTTATTAAATAGCCATAAAAAAAATTTATTTTACCTTTATATATTTTAATTTTATATATAAATAATACTATATATTCTCTAATTTCATTCAATGACTTGGAGGGGAGATGTTAAATGGGCTTAGACATTTCTTTATTTTTTAAAATTATTTTATAATGCTACATGTTTGGTAATTTATTATCCAATTTGTCCTCACAATTTATAAATTTAACGAGTAATTTTATATGATATTAATTAATTTATAGATATATTATATAAAATAAAAATAAAAATTTAAAAATATTGATTTGACATTTCTCTTGGACCGAAAAACCATGGTTTGCACAGCTTGACATATTCAGACGCATTCTCGCTTTGTCCAAAACACAACTTGAATTTGTAAAATATTTCGATCAACTTCTTGGGCCAAGTTTGCGAACGCGTCTTGTCTGAAAACTCTCATAATAGAATACTTCACTTCTTATTCGCACATATCGAATTTTCTAAGTCTCACAAGGATATTTACTCACTACATGGACTTAGATAAACTCGTTAGACAATAATAATACCTTCATTAAGGGTATTTCCAATATAATCGATAATATTTGCGTAATATAAATTCAACAAATAAACAATTTATTAAATCTATTAATATTAATCATCATCAAAATATAAATACGCTTAAAACACTTAGGTTAACACTAAATGTCATTTTAATATTAATTAAATAATTTTATTATAATATTTATATGACTAATTATCATCTAATTATATCATATTATAATATTACATTAATAAATATTTATTATAATTTTAATAACTAAAATTTAAAAAAATATATAACATACTTATATAAAATAATTTTATTTATGTATGTTGGGCTTGTTAAGCTCAACTTGTTAGGCTCGTTGGCCCGGCTCAGCTCTACTCATTAGACTCTTCGTTCTCGAGCCTGCTTGGGTTGAAAATTTTTTGGGATCAGCTTGTTAAGCTCGCCAAGTTCGTTAGACTCGGCTCCTTGGGCCTTCACAAAATAGGCTCAGGTCAGCTCGGCTCGACTCGACTCGACTCGACTGACTCGTTTAACAAATCTGTGGGTTGTGCCCAGACCCAGTCATTCAACATTCAAAGCTACAGATGCTTTTCTTCTTGCAAACATTGAGAAAATGCAAGCCTTTAAGCAGACACCCTTTTAATTTCAAGATTCGCTTTGAGACATGCAGATGTTCTTCAGAAACTAGGGTGATTTCTGGATTTGTCTTCGTCTTCCACAGAAAGAAAATCATCCATACCCATTTTCCATCGCTCAGTTAAGGATGTTGACGATCGAAATCATGTCAATGAAGTAGGTACTACTACAAATCAAAACTTTATTTTTGCTAATAAATTAACCACTTAACTATGAAAAATTCACTAAGCAAAGATTGCGACTATATTTTCTGTTAAAAACAAAACAAATTTCTCACGATTTCATTCATTGCCATGATTTCCATTGCTAAACCCATCAAAGTCACCTTCTTATGTTGCAATCAGTCTATTAAAAGAGATGGAGCAAAAGAAGAAAGAGGAGAAGAACAAACTGCGTTGTTCCACACGTCGTTTCGCAAGAGAATTTCGAAACACCTTCATTCCACTGTGGAACAACGCAGTTTATTCTACTCTTCCTCCCTTTGCTTTGTCTCTTTTAATAGATTTACGTAAAGACCCGAAGGTAACTTTGATAGGTTTACAAATAGAAATTGTTAGAAATCAAGTTTTAACGGAATATGTAACTGTAATATTTGTGACAAATTATCAATAATCCCAAAAGCTTAAGCTTGTGGGTTGATAAATAATTTTAATCATTTATATTTTTCTTAACAGTTTGCATCGTCAATTTTTTATGATTCAGTGGTTAATTTGTTAGTGAAAATATTTTAGTGATGGCTTGTTGTTATAGATCATAAATTATAAAGTTTGATTTGTCGTTATCACAAAAATAAACCATTTTGGCTGCAGAGTTGGTCGAAGTTGCAGCATAGAATCTATTGCAGGTGAATCCCAATCAAGCAGGCATCAGCTACAGCTATCAAATACCATCACGAACACAATGATTTGAGATTTCTAGCTGAAATTTCGTTGACACCATGAACACAGAGCTTATATTTCTCAACATGAAGAAACTTCGATATTTCGACAATAAACATGAGGAAAATTCAGCAATTTCATTCTTCATTGAGATGAAAAGTTTGATCAAGCCTAGTATTCAGAAGCAGTATACTTACATGTGCCAATCCTCTGCAATGGCAAGACACCATTGAAGCACAACACAATTCAGGCAGTGGAGAGCAGTGGAGAGTGGTAGACGAACCGAATCCGACACCGGAATCAGAAGAAATCGATGTCTAAATAATTACCTGAAGCCTTTACGTCGAATCCAGGCACCTTCTCGGCAATGGGTACTTCTGGGATCTCCGTCCTCGGCACTTCGGGCGGAGTTTCACACCGAATCAGAGCCCAATTAACGCTCTGAAAAAACGGATGCTGTTTGATCTCAGTCGCCCCCCGTCTATAAGCAAGACGATGCTGTGGCTCTTTAACGAGTAAGCCTCTGATCAAGTCCCTCGCCGCAAAACTCACCGTAGGAGACTCGGGAAATCTCAACGGCTGCCCAATGACATTAAAAAGAGTGGCTCGATTTCCAGGCCCTTTGAACGGAGTTTCGCCGAAGAGAAGCTCGTAGAGAAAAATCCCGAAAGTCCACCAATCGACAGCACTTCCATGGCCTTCCCCTTTGATTATTTCAGGAGCCAAGTACTCGTGGGTACCGACAAATGACATGGACCGAGCACTGGTGGGTTCGGCAATGAGCTCGGGGAGAGGAGTCACTTGATGAGATATTTCGTTCTTTTGCTTCGCCTTCCTCGGTTTCTTAGACCTGCTCGATAAAAAGCGAGGGGTGAAACAGGACGGTTGGATGCAATCAGGCTGCATTGCACAGGTCGGCTGGATACACGCAGGCCGAATGCAATATGCAGAGTTCTTCGACTCTAAGCTCGAGTTTGTCGATTTAACCAGAGTTGGTGAGACTACACATCTTAAAGAGAGATCAAAATCTGATAGCATTATATGCCCATCTTCCCTCACCAAAACATTCTCCGGTTTGAGGTCTCTGTAGATAATTCCTAGCATATGCAGATACTCCAAAGCAAGGAGCACCTCCGCCACATAAAACCTGCAGATTACTCTGTGTTTCAATATAATCATCATTGCTGCAACTGTTATCTATTTCAAGCTTCAAGAATATACTTTAATGGAAAGCAAAATGTAGGAACTTATCAGTTTAATAATCGTCGGAGAAGGAAGGGAAAGCAATTCCTAACCTGGCAGCATGCTCGGGGAAATACTTGCCGGGTCGTCTTTGCCGGAGGTGGTGCAAGTCTCCTCCCGGGCAAAACTCCATTAACAAACAAGAGAATTTCTCCGTCTCAAAATGCGTATAAAGAGTCGGCAGAAACGGATGATCTAGAGATTGTAGTATTTCTCTTTCCGTCTGAGCCCTCAAAAGCTTCTTTCGGCTCGCCAGATCGGCTTTGTTCATCAACTTCATCGCAAAATAAGTTCTCGTACCAGTTAACTCAGAGAGATAAACACTGCCTATATCTCCACGGCCTAACGTCTTCAATAATCTGAATTGGTTAGGTCCCAATAACCCTTCTCGAGATCGAACTGCTTGAATTGCCTCCCATCTCGAATCATTGGCTTTGTGGGGTTTATACATAGCACTGCTCAAGCCACTTGAGTTGCTCTCATCGCTTACATCACTGCCTGTGCTGCCTCTGTAAATTCCTGTTTTCCAGCTCCTGTTAAAATCACAAGAATTAGAAACTTCGCAGCTCTCCCCCGGCTTTTCGATACTCTTCGTCCCTTCGCTGACTTCTGTATTGGAGAAACTCTGTTTGGCTTCGGCGTATACTGTTGTAGAATATAAACTATTTTGAGGGCTAGGAAAAGAGGTCACTCCATCTTTTGATCGACCGAAAGTAAAAGTGCCATTCAAACTACAATCCTTGTAATGATCGGATTCTGCTCCAGCCCTAGAAATCGTCTTTTGGGAAGAAGTTTCATTCGAACAAACACATTCAGATTTTCCCTTCGTCGCGTGTTTAGCCATACTAGAAAATCCTTCGAGCTGTAAATTTTCAAGAGCCACATTATGAGGATGCTTTCGACTAACTGCAGAACCATTTACGCGCCTAGTTGTCTTGCCATTACAGTGAGAAGCCATGTTGGATGTTGAAGAAGCTGCTTCATATTTTGATTGTTTCAGATGTCTTAAAGCCGTCGAATTCTTGCCTTTCGGGAAAGAACTCACGCCTTCAACGAGGGACTCCATCAAATTGCTCTTCAAAGCCACTGTAAGACCAGAATGTTGTTAAGTTTTTAAATTTGACCGTTATGCAGTGCCATTAACTACAAAATCAGCATGAGATTTGCCATTTTTGGAAAGACAGATAACGAAACTTTGAATACATGATTTCCAGACCCATTACAGGAAAACCATCCCGATCAACTTAATGCAATTAAAGCAAAATCCCAACGATGACGGCGCAGTCAATATACTAATAGCTGACCCGAAATTCTAGCAAATGAGCCGTTATTCACAATTCAATCAATGTCAAACCTAATAGCAAATTATCTCACTCCGTATTTCCCAATTTTTTTGTGAAAATAAATCTTCAAATTTCGAGACTTCCAATATTTATAGCAGAGAAATTCATCAAGTTTAATACTCAAATTTTAATTTCCAGGAAATCACAGAAAGGAAACATAAACGAGGAAAAGGAGAGAAGTTAAGAAGGCAGACATTCATATATTATGTTAAGATAGAATACCTGATAGGGAAGAGAGAGGGAGAGAGGCAATGGGGGCTCAATCTTTCACAGCCATGGATGAGGGAAAAAGGGGTGGGGAGAGAGAAAGTGAAGAGACTTTTAAACCGTTGTCTGAAGAGCTTCAGATCCGATCAAACATAGGAAAGTGAGGAAAGGAAACTGATGAAAGAAGAACTAGGAACAAATTTCCAAGAAAGTAAAGAAAATGTCTTTTATCTTTTCTGGAATTTCTCGAGGTTTAACAGGGAGAAGGAAATAAAGAAAACAAAGGGTAAAGTCCAAGAGCAACGCAAAAGGCTATAGGATAGAAACGCAGTCTTGCTTGATCTTTGAGCTCGTCCTCTCTCTCTCTCTCTCTACTCTTAAAATTTCTCTCCTTCTGTAATTTTGCTTAATAAGAATACAATGTGGGCACCCCCCACAGTGATAGTGGGACCCACCAAATATTTGAACGCGCACCCCCTTTTTTTTTTCTATGGGCACTCCTTTGATTCTACACACTATATATATTTATTATAATTTATATAATATTTTATTTTTATTTTCTCCTTTTTTTCAAATATTAATTATTATAATAAATTACAAATAATTAAAATCAAGATTAACACACATAAGTTTATTCTCACCAGTGATTTAGATGTGCACATTTTCAATGGAAGAGGAATAAGTCACGTGCCCGCACGTGATCTAGACCAGAATGCTACTCTCTCTCTCTCTCTCCCCGCTGCATGCATTGTATTTAAAAAAGAGTGGTCGTAGTGATTTCTTGGCGCAGGAGACATGCGGGGCCGCTGTGGGCCATAAGAGAGTCAAATGGAAGAGGACGTTGAGTGGGACCCGGTACATGCAGCGGACGACGGACGATAAAATGGAGGCCCCCTTGATGTCTGCGTGGGTCCCAGATTTCTAAATCAAGTGGTTGGGCCGATCGGAGAAGAAATGACGGTGTTGATGTGATCAACGGAGGGTTTAGTTCTTGACACGTGTAAAGATTAGGGGAATCCAGTCAGTGCTCTAACCTGTTGGGACCCATGTCGTTGATTATAATCAATTACCAAGGTTATGAATTTTGCAGCCGTTCATTAACTCGTACACACACGTACATATTTAGGGTCCTCGACGGGCCTGCATACCTGGGCCGGGTTGGAAATAATTTTCAACATAAGTCGGGTCGGTCTGTGAATCTCAGGCATTAGGAGTGTTCAAAACCGAACCGAACCGACAAATCGAATCGAAACCGATCAAAAAATCAAAACCGAATAAGGTTTTTTCTATTAAAAAAACCGAATAAGGTTCTCTTTTGTAAAAACCGAGTGTTTTGGTTCGGTTACCGGTTTTAGTTTTTCAAAACCGAAAAACCGAAACCGAACCGCATAAATACGTTTATAGTGTTTTTTTGTTTTTGAAGTTCCATATTCGGTCATTCGTGCCTCAGCCTCTGAAGTGATTTTAGCTCCAAAAGACCTAATAACTATTTTTTGGACAAAATTTTGTTTTGAAAAGAGAAGAGGAAGAATAATTTTATTGTTATTAATTATGTTTTTATAATTTTTATACAATTTTTATTATAATATTTGAAAATGAAAAAGAAAAAACCGAAACCGGAACCAAGATTTTAAAACCGAAATCGACTCGGTTCTGATTTTTCTAAAACCGATTCCGGTTTTGTAATTTTAAAACCGAAACCGACTAGTTTAGTTTGATTTCACATCAAAATCGAACCGAACTGAACCTCGAACACCCCTATCAGGCATTCACTAGGAGTGGGCCAACAGACCTTATAGTTGAATCTATTCCACAACTAATAATTATTACTCAAATTTTATTGTCTTTAAGTCGATGGACATGCATTATAAATCTCATTTAGAATTTTGTTTTCTCTATAAATTAATGTAAAATAGAGTTGCAAAATTATGGTTGTATTTTTATATTTATAGTATATTTATATTTTCGGTTATCATTCGATCTCTAACAGTAACGATCACTTGATAGTTGTTAAGAACGCTTAGGTGTTCTTAATACGAATGTCGTGAGGTTCTTTGAATTGGCTGGATTCTAGCTGTATTTCAACGACTGTGATTTATATTTTTCTTATAATTTTTTTCAGGTATAAATAACCTCTTAGTTGATAGATGTAAACACAACTCTCAACTCTTCCAACTCTCTCGACATTTTTTACGTTCGCTCTCTCGAATCAACTCTCTCCACTCCCACGGAATTCAACTCTATCCACTCTCTAGTTTTAATATTTGAAGTGTGATATTAAATTGATTTTGTTGTTTTACTAAGTTGAATTTGTTTATTGTGCGATATTAATTTGCTATTTGATTATAAATGATAAGAGTTAATCTTAATGGTAATGAAATTAATGTTATGGAATTTATTGGTTCTACTCATTCTCCTAATTTTAGCACACATACACTAGTATTATCTACTAATATTAATAATAGGGAATCAAATGTTTGAAAGAATTGAAGTTACACTTGAAAATAAATTAAAAGAAAAAAAAAACTAGATCTATATATTGTAATTATTTATTTAGTAAAAAGGGAAAATGACAATTAAAGAAATATAAATTAATATATTTATGTAAATATAACGTTGATATTAGACAATATATGCAATTATGTACGGATAAAAAAAGTAATTTGTCTAATTTTAAATATAATGAAAATATTGTTAGATCAGAATTAATAAATTACATGATGAGTGTCGAACTTCATTTTACATATATATATATATATATATAAAACATAATTTGAGCAACACAATTCAAATAGTACTTAATATTCAATATTTGAGTTTTCGATGAATACAGTAAAAAAGATGTTTCGAAAAAAATATAAAAATAAAAAACGATATTAAAGAAATGTTTTGAGAATTATGAATGTAGAATAGAGGTGGCTAACGAGCAGAGTCGAGCTAACCGACCCTGAAAAAGTCTGGCTCGTTGAGCCTACCGAGCTTAACGAGCTGAGCTTAACGAGCCTGCCGAGCCTAACGAGCCTAACAAGCCTAGCCTAACGAACCTTAACGAGTCGAGCCTAACGAACCAAATGTACATAAATAATAATATCATAAATATATTATAAATTATTTCTAATATTATACAATTTAAAACTATAATAAATATTATTATTATAATATAAAAATACTATAATTAATAATTTAATTGAATAAATATTTTTATTACAATTTCAAAATGAAAATGAAAATTACAATTTCAAATTTAAATGAAAATTTAAATTACAATTTCAAAATACAACTTACAAGTTAAAAAAAAATATATGAAAATAAAAATTACAATTTCAAATTTAAATGAAAATTTAGACTTCGACATCCAAATTTTTGAATTCTTGAACTATGTCATCCTCTCGTTGTTAATCTCTCGTCACAATATCGTTTCAATCCTTCAAGACTATTGCTGGCCTGAGACTCATGCAAAGGTCTTGAAGACCGTTGCTTGAGTGGTGACTCAAGTTGAGTCTGAGCGACTGAGCCTCAGAGTCTGAGGATCATATGACTCTGAGGCTCAGATGAGACTGAGCCTCAGACTGCCTTGATTCATCATCTTCAGAGTCTGAAGATGATGAATCGAGGCAACGTTGCGACTTGCGAAGACGAAACCACGACGACAAGATGGAGACGAACGCGCCAGTCACCACTGACGGGAGCGGGTGCCGACTGGCAGTCTCATGATAACACGAGACGGAGATCGCGGCCTGACGATCTCGCTACGATGCGAGAGTCGAGACGGAGACGATTGCAGCTTGCGGGCCGTCGAACGGAGACGACCTCGCGACTGACGATTGTAGCCTGCAGGACGATCTCGCTACAACTACGAGACGGAGACGCGAGACGACTAAACCTCGCCTGGCTGACTCCCTGACGGGAGACGCCTGAAGCCTTGCCCCCTGGCCGGGCTCGGGCAATCAATTGGTGGGCGGGCTCACGGGGCCAGCCCGTGTTTTTGGGCTAGGGTAGGCCCATCTACCGGGCTGAGCGGGCGGGCTAGCGAGCCAGCCTGCCCATTAGTCACCCCTAATGTAGAATATATTTAACTTCTGACACGTGGACGTAAAAAAAAATCAGATGAGTTTTCTTTGTTTGACTGCACATTATATTGATGAAAAATAGAATATGTGTAAACGTATTATTTCTTTTAGTATGGATGAATTTTCTCACCGGGTATTGTTATTGGAAATGTTATTTTAGGAGAATTAAAAACTTTGATTATATTAAGTAAAATATATAATTTGACTTTAGATAATATCTCTAAGAATGATATTGTCAAAAAAATATTTTAGTTCATCATATTTCATCGCCTTTTTGAATTACATTTTCCAGTTTATTATTGTGCACATATTTTTAATTTAATTGTACAAGATGGTTTGAGTATATTAGTAGGTTTTATTTCAAAAATTAAAACTGATTTACCATATCGGTGGAACTCAACCAATAAAATATTTAACTTAGTCATCAAATATAAAGAAATTGTAAATTTATATTGCTTGGAGTTGGATAATGTTTTATGGCAACATATTCTAGTGTTTGTCATGCCTTTATTTAATTTACAATTATTTGTTATTTATTTTATAATTATTCTAATTGTAGTGTATTTTTAAAAATTGTTCAAACTATATAAGCAAAATTCTATAAATATTTTAATGATGATGATTTTCATGAAATGTTTTTCTTAGTTGTTGTTATTGACCTGAATATAAAAAAGAGGCATTGAAAAGTGGGTTAGATATGATATATGAATTTAAAGTTAGCAAATTTTAACTTCTTTTTATATTTAGATTAAATTAAATTTATATTTTTTATAAACAAAGTGTTGTTAATGATAAAATTGATACATATTCTTCTTTTAATTTGAGCGGCAACTCGCCCTGTGAAGACCAGGAAAGATTCATGTGTGTGTTTCACTCATATTAGTGGGGATGCACAATTTCATATCTTTGAGAAAGTATAAAATACATAACTTATCAGTAGAGTTTACTCTCTATTTACTAACCTCAATATCAAAACCGTACGAGTTTCGGTTAAAAGCAGACAATATTGTAGTAAGAGCACTGAAAGACGTTACAATTTGCGTCTAGTTCTAATATATATATATACATATATTTAAATCATTTGCAAAATTCTAAGAGCAGAAAGTCTGTTACAAGCATTTCATCAACTAATAGTGTTTCAAATTTATATTGTTATTTTAATTAACCATTAGTCTGAATCGATGATGAAGATAACGATTTTGATATCTTGTCATGGTGAAAAGCATAAGAAAAAACTTTTCATGTGCTTTCCATCAGGGCTCGAGACATAATAACCAAACTGATATCGACAGTGGAGTTAGAATTGACTTTTAGTGCCAAGGGTAGAGTGCTTTTGGATACGAACACTAAATTGACACCAAAGACGATCAAAACACTAAAATGCTTGAAAAATTAGAAGCTAGCGAATAAGAGAATGCAAGCGAACGTGGCATTGGAGAAGATTACATAAGATGTAACTTCCATCAACTTTGGTAGAGTCGAGTTTGAAGAGTCTACCTATGAGGAAGAATGAAGAGTTTGAAGACTGTAAAGTTTTATCTTTGTACTTATACAAAAATTATAGTTTCATTTGTATAATCGAGAAAATACACATTATTTGACAATTAAGTAGGTGTCAAACTAGCTGGAATATACTTGAATGAATTAGTTTTTTATAATCCAAATAATTACATTTATATTTTGTAAAATCTCAATTAAAATTTGATGAAAAAAGACTGGGTCAGGTGGGCGAAGGTGCATGAATTGGGTAGGGAGGCTGAGTTAGGGATGGGCTAGGTCAAGTGGCCTAATGTGGGCTGGGTCAGGTTAGGTCCCAGGTTGGTTGGGCTAAGGGGGGTGTGGCGGAGGGGGTGGGATGGCTGGGCTGGGTGGGCTACGTCATATCCTTGTTGGCTAAGAATGACTGGGCTAAAAAAGGCTAAGTTGGGTGGCCTGGAATAGATGGGAATAGGCCTTGCTGCTGTGGGTTAAGTCAGGTCCTGGTGGGCTAGACCAGGGTGGGCTGGACTGTGAGGTGATGGCGAAGGCTGCAGTGGTTTGGGTCAGGTCTGGGTGTGCTGTACCAAACATGGTAAAAGTGGGCTGGATCATATTGGGCTAAGTTGGTCTTGGGTTGGTTTGGGCGGGGCGTATGCTGAGATAGATGGGCTAGCTGGGTCTGGTGGGCTGGACAAAACTGGGCTAAGCAGGACTAGACATGGAGGAGATTGGCTAAGCTGCTGTATGTTGGGTCATGTCCTGGTTGGCTAGACCAGACTGGGCTAAGGTGGAATGGGTTATTTTATGGTGGGCTGAACAAGATTGGTCTCTATTGAGTCCTAGTGGGCTGGATAAAGTTGGGCTAAGGCTGACTGTTTGAATGGGCTGGGTTAGGTCAAAATGGGTTGGACTAGGTTGGGCTAAAGAGAATGTTTGGATGGGTTGGGTCAGGTCCAGGTGGACTGAACCAGACTGAGATAGGTGGAGGGGCTAGTTTGGGTGGGCTGGACATGGTGAGGATGGGCTGAGTAACTATGGGCTGTGTCAAGTCCTGGTGGGCTAGCCAGACTTGGCTAAGGTAGGTTGGGTGGTTTGCATATATGGGGATGGCTTAAACTACTATAGGCTAGAGTAAATGTGGACCAAACTAGGCTGGGGTGGGCTACGTATGGGCTGAAGTAAGTGTAACCAGATTGGGCTAAAGTGAACTGGGTCAAGTGGGATGGGCTGGACTAACATTGGGATTGGTCTTAGTGGGCTAGGTTATGTAGGCTAATGTGGGCTGTGCTGAGTCAAATTGGGATAAGGTGTGCTTGGGATGGGCTCAATTGGATTTGGTGAGGTGGACTGGACAATAATCTGTGCAAAGGTGGGATGGTCTGGACTATGTATCCGGGGTTGGCCCACAATGATCTGACCCAGCTCAAATCAGCTTAGCTTATCCCCACCTAGTCCAGCTCCACTAAGATCAAGCCCAATCTTAGTGCAACCCATCCCACCTTAACCCAGTCATGTTCAGTCCACCACACCAATCCCAGCTGACTTTAGCCCACCTGACCTAGCCAACCATTAGCCCATATCTAGTTAGCCCAGCTCAGCAGGAACTCACCCAGACCAGTTTAGCCCATCCTACCCAACCCAGCTAACATTTGGCTACCTCACCCAACCAAGCAGGACCAACCCATCCTAAGTAGGGGTGGGCAGGAGCCGATGGGAACCGAGAACCGGACCTGAAACCGAGGTCGGTTCTAGTACTCGGTTCTCAATCTGTATAAATTGTCGGTTCTCGGTTCTTTTACCCCAGCCTACCTTAGTCCAGTCTGACCTAGCAGCCTATTCCACCTTAGCCCAGTGTTGTCCAGTCAACCTAACTAAACTTAGCAGCCCTTCGCCCATCAAACCCAACCAACGATGACCAACCCATCCCAAGTTAGCCCTGCCCAGCCCATCCCCACCAACCAATCCCCAGGCTACCTTAGTCTAGTCTGACCCATCCCGACATTAGCTCATTCTTAGTCCAACCCATCCACCTTAGCCACTTGACCTAGCCCACCAGCAACTGACACAACCCAACAAAGACAATCCAGTTTTCCCCTCCCCTAGTTTGTCCACCACACCCAACCCCCCTCCCCTAGTTTGTCTACCACACCCAAGCCAACCCACCATGACCTGCACCTGACCCTACAAAGTTAAGTTTGAAGTTGAAGAAATCTAAATAAATGAAAATTCTATCTATTTATCGTCACATGGTCTATAAAAAGAGTACCCGCAGCAAAAGCTTCTAGTGCAGAATCAAGAATTGGAGAGTACATCATGTTTATCAAGTGATCAGGTGAAAATTCACAAAAGCTAGCACCCTCTGGACTCCTAATAATTAAATAAAAATAGTAGAATGAAAATCCAAAAATAGGAATTGCAACCTAATATGCCTTCTAATCCAATTATTCATTTGTTACCAGAACTTCAACAGGTTCAAAGGGCATTCATCCATCCCTCTTCAATGTATAAACACTATCGAATGAAGGAAATAGACAAACAAGTTCAAGAAGCGTTCTTCAAAATCCTTTCATCTTAATATGCGGAACCTTTCTCCCTTCTGGGGGAATAAGTATTCATATGTTAGTGCAAAATCATAATATCCACTAACCTCATAAAAATTCAATGAAGTTAATATTAAGGGTGAAATCAGTATCATCATACAACACTTGATGCAATGAATGAGGAGTAATGCACGTAATCTTTTGACCCTCAACCTCAACCTGCATAAAAACACAAGCAACTAAAGTTAATAAAAACCCAGAAAGCAGTAAAGTAGATTCATATTGGGACAAAAGTGGATGCACTTGGCTTCAATCTTAAACATCTCTTGTGCAGGCAATGTTGCAAAGAGGTGGACCATTGAGTGACACTCATCCAAATCTTTGAGTGCATCAACTGTTATAATGATATCTAGAAGATTCTTTCTATAATTATATTTCCTTCTAGATCTCTCCCTCTGTCACACCCCTAATTTTTCGCCGTGCGGAATAGGGCGAATAGGTGTGCGGCGCCGTAGTCCCACTACGACCAGCCTCTCTCCGAATATTCTCGGATGTCGCCTCCTCTCGTTGAACACAAACTCTTTACGGGAGCCCGGCCCCCAACCCTTTCTTTCGATTCCAAACCAAAGAAACTAGGAACAATTCTCGCCACTCGGAACACCACAACTCTCTCAAGGATGACTAATCACTCAATGATTATCAATGCCTTGGTTGGTGCCTCAAGGGTCTTATTTATAGGCAATAAGCAATCCTAATTCAACTAGAACTAGGAATCCTAAGGCTAGTAGGATTTGTAGCTCCAATCCAGTGTGTGCTAGTCCATGCTAGTAGCTCCAATCCAGTGTGTGCTAGTCCATGCTAGTAGCTCCAATCTAGTGTGTGCTAGTCCATGCTAGTAGCTTCAATCTAGTGTGTGCTAGTCCATGATAGCGCACTGTCGGCCCAGTTGGCGCGCTGCTGGCCCAGCCCAATCGCGCTGCTGTCTTCTCCTCTGCGGCGCACGTGCTGCCGACGTCTACTCCTGCCTGATGCGCGCCCCGCACGCAGCTTGTTTGCATAGTGCACCCAGCGCACTGTTGTGAGGCTTCCCAGAAGCCTCCTTTCGGGCGCTGCGCCCGTTTACGCCTTGTGAGAAAGGGGGTGTGACACCCTCCATCTATAAAGAGAATGTCATTGTAATATGAAATTATCGAGAATCATTTTCAATGTAGTCTTATAATTCTCTTTTGCTTTCATGGTGCGAAACTCATCCTCTTCTCTATTTTTTTTTTTTTCTCTCTCTTGTTTCCCCTCTCTATCTTAATCTTCTGTGCTGCAAAATTCTAACAACATCTTCCTTTTTACAAGAATTTCATCAGCACCAGATTTCAGATTCTCTACTCTCTCCCTCGTTATGTCCTTTCTTACCATTTTAATATCCTAAAATTCTGAACTCTATTACATTTTCTCTCACTCTTTCAAATCACCCTGAAATCTCTCAACAAAACAACAGGGCCAGTACCAACTTCAATTTCTCTCATTCTCACTCTCATTCGGAATTTTTCTCTAGCCGATACCGTGAAATCAAACGCGGATAAGTTCTTTCCTCCCTTTCTCTTTCTGTTCTCCTCTTTCTTCAAATCAATGGGCACCCTTCGTCCAGTCTCTTACCCCCATTTCTCCATCGAAATCTATTTTTAACAGAACTTGCTTCATATCAATTTCTGCACGAAGTTCCTTGTCTCTCCAACCATTTCCTCTCCGTTTATTTTTTATACTCTAATTCCGTTTGTTTCTCTCTCTCCATTTATCAGCCTTCTATGTTCTTTTCTGAGTGGTAGCAGATGACCTCTTTATCTTCTCTCCCCTTTTATCCTCTGCTTGGTGGGGTTCTCTCAACTTCTTAGTATCGACTACTTTCTCAGAATTTTTCAGTCACAGCTGAAATTTTATTCTCTCTACACGAAAGTTTCTTTCTCGCAGAAGTCACTAGATCACCAGTCTCCATCTCAAAGAATCTATCATGGCTCCAGCTTGCCTAGCATTGCCACACTCATGATGCTAGACAGAAGATCTTGCTCTTCCTCTCTGCACTTCTTCTCCTCACAGAAGCCCCCCTTCAACTCCAGGAGCTTCCCCTCACTTCAATTGCTCATACAAGGCTTCTCCACCTCAATAGGAACAATCTCTGCGTCCTTCGGCCTTGATCTTACGGGGGGATGTTAGAATGATATCTAGAAGATTCTTTCTATAACAAATTCTATAATTATATTTCCTTCTAGATCTCTCTCTCCATCTATAAAGAGAATGTCATTGTAATATGAAATTATCGAGAATCATTTTCAATGTAGTCTTATAATTCTCTTTTCCTTACATCAACAAACCTGGGATACCTAGATACCAAATATTGTGAGCAATAATTTTAAAGCCCACATAAGAAATGTCCAAAGAGCTTATAACTTTACAAGTGATATAAATTAACCGAACCAAATGATTTTGCTCAGTTCGATTATGTTTTAAAAGGCAAAAAAAAAAAACAAATTTAAAACCGAACTGAATATAACTGAAATCTTCAGTTCGGTTCTCGATTTTAATGAAGGAAAACCGAGTAAAACCAAACCGAACCGAAATAAACCTAAACCAACTCATTTAACCTAATTTTAAGAATCAAATATTTATTACTACACTTTACAATTTTTTTTACAAATTTTTTCATAAATAATAAAATTATTTATATAGTTCTAATTTATCATGATATAATATAAATATTTAAAATAATAAATTATATGAATTAACAAATTAATGACATATAAACGTCATACCAAATATTGTCTATACTATTTGAAAACCGAAAAGCTTAAAAAATCAAATTTTTTGGTTTTTTCAAAAATCGAACAGAAAAAATCAAAAACAGAACCGAGGAAAACCGAAAACCGAGATTCAATTTTTTATCGATTTTCCAATGGATTCGATTTTTTATTTTCAAAACCGAACTGAGTCGATTCGGTTCCAGTTCACTATAGAACCGAATCGAACGGAACCAATTCCACCCCTAATATTTAACTTAGCCATCAAATATAAAGAAGTTGTAAATTTATATTGCATGGAGTTAAATTTATCTATTTTATAATTATTCTAATTGTAGTGTATTTTTTAAAATTGTTCAAACTAAATAAGCAAAATTCTATAAATATTTTAATGATGATGATTTACATGAAATATTTTTCTTATGTGTTGTTATTAACCCTAGATATAAAAAGGAGGCATTGAAAAGTTGGTTAGATATGATTTATGAATTTAAAGTTAACAAATCTTTAACTTCTTTTTATACTTAGATTAAATAAAATATATACTTTTTATAAACAAAGTGTTGTTAATGATAGAATTGATACATATTCTTCTTTTAATTTGTGTGGCAGCTCGACTTGTGAATACTAGGAAAGATTTATGTGTGTGTTCAACTCATATTAGTGGGAATGCACAATTTCATATCTTTGGGAAAATATAAAATGCTTAACTTATAAGTAGAGTTTACTCCCTTTCTGCTAACCCCCAATATCAAAATCGTACAGGTTTTGGCCCAAAGCAAACAATATTGTAGTGCGAGCATTGAGAGACGTTATAATTTGCGTCTAGTTATGATATATATTTTTTTAAATTGATTTGCAAAATTTTAAGAGCAGAAAACCAGCCCAATTGAGCCCACCTGACCCAACCTACTTATCCTAATCCAGTCCAGCCCAATATAGTCTAGTCCACCACATCAAACCCAACTGACCTTAGCCACCTAAGCCTAACTAGCCCTTCAAGACTTGACCCAACCAAAATTAACCCAGTCCAGTCTAGTCCCAACCAGCCCAATCTGGTCCAGTTCAACTCACTCAACCCAGCTAACCTTATCCTAACCTAGCCACCCCACAATCTTGCCTGAGCAGAACACAACCCAGTCTAGTCTAGCCCAGTCCATTACCACACCAAACCCAGCTGACCTTCGCCACCTGACCTAGCCTAGCCCACGATCCCACCTAAGCCCAGCTAGTCCTTCAAGACTTGACCCAGCCAAAATTAACCCAGTCCAGTCTAGTCCAAACCAGGCTAGTTTGGTCCAATCCACCTCACTCAACCCAGCTAACTTTATCCTGACCCAGCCTCGCCCACAATCTCGCATGAGCAGACCATAACCCTAGTCCAGCCCAGTCCACTAGACCCAACCAAGTTGACAGCCACCTGACTCTGTCCATTCTACCCAACCCATCTGACATTAGGCCAACTCACCCAGTAGACCAGGACCTGACCACTCAACCCACCTCACCCAGCCAACCCCACCTAGTTTTAGCCCAGTCTGACCAGCCCGACATTAACCCACTATTAGTCCAACCCATTCAACCTTAGCTCAATGTTGTCTTGTCAACCTAACCAAACCCAAACTTTTGCGCACCTGACCCAGCCAACCAGCTCAACTCATCCTCACCACCCAATCCCCAGCCTACCTTAGTCCAGTCTGACCCAGCAGCCTATCCCACCTTAGCCCAGTGTTGTCTAGTCAACCTAACTAAACCTAGCAGCCCTTCACCCACCTAACCTAGCCAATGAAGACCAACCCATCCCAAGTTAGCTCAGCCCATCCCCACCAGCCCCAGGCAACCTTAGCCTAGTCTGACCCATCCCCACATTAGCTCATTCTTAGTCCAACCCATCCACCTTAACCACTTGACCTAGCCCACCAGCAACTGACACAACCCAGCAAAGACAATCCACTTCCACTCCCCTAGTTTGTCCACCACACCCAACCCAACCCACCATGACTTGCCCCTGACCTTGTGAAGTTAAGCTTGAAGTTGAAGAAATGTAAATAAATGAAAATTCTATTTATTTATCGTCACATGGTCTATAAAAAGAGTACCCGCAACAAAAAGCTTCTAGTGCAGAATCAAGAATGGGAGAGTACATCATGTTTATCAAGTGACATGGTGAAAATTCACAAAAGCTAGCAGCCTCTGGACTCCTAATAATTAAATAAATGAGAGAGATCCCAAATAAAAATAGCAGAATGAAAATCCAAAGGACAGTGGTTATCCAAAACTATGAACGAGAAAAGCAAAAAATATTCATCTAATGTTGGAAAATAGGAATTGCAACCTAATATGCCTTCTAATCCAATTATTCATTTGTTACCAGAACTTCAACAGGGTCGAAGGGAATTCATCCATCCCTCTTCAGTATATACACACTATCGAATGAAGGAAATAGACAAACAATCCATCAATTTTAGAGATTTTGGTGTGAAAAACTTATCGAAACAGAAAATCTAAGTGCGCTGCTCAAATCGCTACTCATCAGAAATAGATTCAAATACGCTTTCTATGGAAGTATATTTAGACATTTTCTGAGTTTACAACTTACTAACTTAGGATTTATGAAAATAACAAGTGGTATCAGAGCGAACCATATTGGGAAAGTTTACTCACTAGATTCTTTTCAGGTTTTGAGAAAAATTTTCTTTGATCTTCAGCACTACTGGCCCCGCCTTTCTAGAGCATCCTTATAATTTCAATATCCCCAGCTTCACTGTCATAGAGGTCTACAATTTCTACTGCTGTGACTCAGCCATAACCTTAAAAGCTTTGAACTGGCGAGTTTCCGCATCCAGGTGAAGCTCCTTTATGGGTTACAGCTTCAAGGGATTGAGAAGAAGCATTGATGAGCTCTGTTAGAACATAAACTTTTCCTTTAGTGGCAGCAAGATGGAGAGAAACTCTATTTTGAAACCCTTTCAAGAGACGCAAGCCATTGGAGACGGATTTGCAGAAGCAAAATCCAAAGATCGGTAACCTTCTTCGTTTACCTCCTCTGCAAATCCATGTTACGGTTTTCTATGACCCGTAACAAAAATCAACGCATCAACAAAATACTCTACGAAAATCATTTCCATTAATCCACAGCAGATTACAATAGAAGGATTAAATCTACCACGAAAACAGAAAAATAAAGGTAAGAGAACAGAGAAGTAGAGATGAGGGAAAGGGTTACAGAGGAGGAATGAGAATATGAAAGAAGAGAGAAGTAGTAGATTGAAGAACAAGAAGAGTGAATAAGAATAAGAAGAAGATTCCAGAGAGGGAGATGGGGATTGAGCGAGAGAAAGCAACAGATTGTTCACGCCATAATTGCCTCCTGCTATTTTCTTCCGAGTTAAATAGCAATTCCTATTCCAAGCTCTCAAGGCCATGGCCCATGGGTCTAGCCCATGACAATCCACTTCCCTTCATGCTCAACTTGAGAAGCGACGTGGAGTGGAGTGGAGTATCAGATTCAGTCAAAGCAACACCCTCAATATCAAGGATTCTCCTGAATCATCCCCAGCAGAGAAGAAGCTTTCCCTTAAACAGCAGCTTCATGTAGTCAGGAATCCATTATTATTTTCTGTTGATTTTCAACATAAATAAGAACTCAAGAACACTAAATTATTACAAGTATACGTTGATATCCGCTGAAGACTAAAGATTTGCATCAGATCAATTCCTTCTGAATCAGAGTACTGAAGTGTTGGAAACTATGACAGCTGGATGCATAGCAGTTATTTTCAGTTTACATTTCATTTTTTGTAATTCAGTTTTACTCATGGAACTCTGCAATATAAAGAGTTGCCAATCTTCTGTATTGATCATCTTTCTGAATAAAATTTTCTTCGCTTCTCTGTTCTAATATGGTATCAGAGCTCTTTTGCTCTACCTTCCGCATTATCTTCAATGACTCGAGGTAGGAATCCGATCAAAGCAGCAGTTGTGGGACCTTCATTGGTAGGAATACCTTCGATTGTTGAATCTTCTCTCACAACCAAACCTTCTTCTTCTTCGAGTTCAGCAGCTGAGAATTCGTCTGATTCCTCTTTTAGAACGCAAATGGATGATCCTAGCAGTCTATTTTTCTTGCACAATTCTGATCATCCAGGATTGATTTTTGTTTCTCATCCCCTTCACGGTTCCAATTTTCATACGTGGAGACGAGCAATGACGATTGCACTCACTGCCAAAAACAAATTTGCTTTCGTCTATGGATCAATTTCTCAGCCCTTCCCTTCCGATGTTAAATTCAACTACTGGAAGCGCTGCAACAGCATGGTCATATCTTGGATACTCAATTCTGTAAGTAAAGACATTGCCGATAGCCTTTTATATTTTGATTCGGCCCTAGCAGTATGGAACGACATTACAGACAGGTTTAAGCAAAGTAATGGACCTAGATCCTACCAATTACGCAAGAACTTATCTGCTTTTTCTCAAGGCTCCATGGATGTCAGCTCTTATTATACACAACTCAAAATCTTCTGGGATGAGTTGCAAGAATTCCGACCAATACCAACCTGCAACTGTGGAGGTATGAAAACCCTAATTTCATACCAACAACACGAATGTGTTATGCAATTTTTGATGGGGCTAAATGATTCTTATACTCATATACGTGCTCAAATTCTAATGATGGAACCTTTACCTCCAATTGGTAAAGTTTTCTCCTTGTTATTCAAGAAGAACGCCAAAGGTCTGTAGGTGATCAAGCTGTTCCTATGGCATTCCATTCTACTACTTCATTATAGTCTGCCTCATCTTTTAAATCTAAGAAAGAGCGTCCCTATTGCACTCATTGCAAGATGCTAGGTCATACTATAGAAAAATGCTATAAGTTGCATGAATACCCCCTGGTTATAAGATTAAAACTGGAGGGAAGGTTTCTATCAATCAAACAAGTAGCGATTCTATGACAACCGGTACTGATGCTTCTGTCATAGGTTCAATATCTAATGATGGACCATCTGCAGATCAATGTCAACATTTGATTGCACTTATGAGCTCTCAACTTCAGCGGAATTCTTCCTCTCTCAGTAACAACTCAACTTGTTCTTCTTCACCTTCAGCATCCAATTTCACTGGTATATGTTTTCCCTCTTGTTTCAATTCTGTTCTTTCATTATCTTCTGCTTTTTCTTCCAATCAATGGATCATCGATACTGGTGCTACCCACCATGTATGTTCTTCTCTTGAGAATTTTTCCACTTCTACTTTGATTTCAAATCAGTGTATTACTCTTCCTGATAATCAAAAATTCTAGTTACAAGAATTGGATCTGTTAACATTTCTCCAAAAGTCTGTCTCACAAATGTCCTTTTTGTTCCAGAATTTCGATTTAATCTCCTCTCTATTAGTGCCTTTACTTCTACTTTACATTGTTCTATTCTTTTTCAATCCGACAATTGTTATATTCATGACCTTACCTCGGACCAAATGATTGGGATGGGTGAAAGGTGCGGAAATTTATATGTTCTACATCAAGCTATTCCAGACAGCATTCTGCCTGTCAAAAACAATTCATCATCAGTTCCTGTTATTTCTAGTGTTTCAGATCAATGTTCTTCTACTGGATGTGATTTGTTTGCTTGTAATTCCAATTCTTCTGCTTTTTCTCTTTGGCACTATAGACTGGGCCACCCTTCTACTGCTGTAGTTCACAGTATTAAAGACAATATATCACTTTCTGTTAATAACAATACTTCTATTCCTTGTACAATATGTCCTATGGCCAAACAACGCCGCCTCCCTTTCATTTCTCATAATACATTGTCTGACTCTATTTTTAATTTGATTCATTATGATGTTTGGGGGCCTTTTGCCACACCCACACATGAAGGTTTTAGATATTTTCTTACCATTGTAGATGATTGTTCAAGAACTACATGGGTATATCTCATGAAGATAAAATCTGAAGTCCGACACCTTATTCCCCAATTTGTCCTATTAATTGCTACACAATTTCAGATTAATATCCTTAGTATTCGCACTGACGATGCTCATGAGTTTTCTCTCAATTATTTTTACAAAACCAAAGGTATTATCCATTACAAGTCATGTGTTGAAACTCCTCAACAAAACTCAGTTGTTGAGCGCGAACATCAACACTTATTAAATGTTGCTCGAGCTTTACTCTTTCAATCTAATATTCCATTACAGTATTGGGGTGATTGTGTTCTTACTGCAGCCTACTTATGTAACGACCCGATTTTTATTTACTTTAAAATATCGTGAAATTTAAAATCTTTTCTTCTATAAAATCAGAGTGAGACTTTTCTTATAAAAACCGATCGTTAAAACTCTTTACTTAAAACATTTTGCAGAAGAAGTAATAAAATTCTTTTATAAAATGCAGCGGAATTAGAACAAAATATTTAAAGAATATTAAATAATTTACAAATCATTTCCTCTTAAAATTCTTTAGCCCGGCTAGCCACAAAATCCACCCGTGCAAATCTTTCATCAACTGTCTTTTACCTGTTCATCTGTTTCTCGTATGATACCTACATCACAAGACTTAAACTAATGAGTCTATTGCTCAGTAAGTGATAGACTAAGTGTAATGCATATGATGCATGATCACACGATGCATTACAGAGGAGAATCGTATCTCGTCTGTTAGTCGGGACGATGGATAAGTCAATTGCTCTCGTGGCTTAACCTATGTTTCCTACGGGGAAACACACCAATAGGAGTGTCACCACGAGCCATACCCAGTCGTTTTGTTGAAGACATTGGGGATTTCAGTACAAGAGAATTGAGAATCTTACGATTCCCGTGGCTTAACCTATGCCTTCGTGCCCCCTACGTGGGGTAGGCACTCCAATAGGGGTGTCACCACGACAACCATTCTCAATTTTCTCGAACCCCCACATGCCTATTTACATATATTTTAGGATGACACACAACATGTTTGTGCCTAAAAATAGTCCTACATGATAATATAAATAAACACATCATTAAAATAACCTAAATCTAGTAAACACACAACATGCAACCCTAATTCTTGCGATGTAGGGTCCGAATACGGCGTCCTTAGCGCGGTTCAGAAATTAATGTTGTCATTCTTCTCTTTTATACCTTCAAAATAATTACCATTGATTTATTAATATTTTTATCAATCATAAACTCCAAACTTTGATATCGTTATCCCTTTTTTATTAATTAATCACAATTATCGCTTAACAAATTTCTATTAATTTATAGTCACTAAACGAATAACCTTAATTCATACTTTTTCCCTATAACACTTAACAAGTTCTATTAATCAACTTAATTACTTAGCAATCTCACAATAACAAGCCAACAATGTTGCTCATTCCATCAATGTGCCCTAATGATAAAAACAATTACTTTATAAAACTGAATAGTAGCAGTTGTTTAACGATGATAATTTCGAGCCCTATATATCATCCAGACAACCAACCAGAAGCTAATTCGAAATCAATCATCTTCAACAATTTGATAACATTAATTCTCATTCATTAAGTGATAGAAATTGCTTAATCCAAATTAATACGAAATCCAAATGACGTATCAGATGCGAGCACGATATTATTCCCAATTAATGTCATACTAAAATGTTGTACTCCAATTACACCAAACAACAGTTTCCATCACTTATAACTTCATGGCCAACAATGGAGCATTAATCCAATAACAAAGCACATGATTGACATGCAACACTTTACCAAAACTAGAGGCAATAATATGCAAGGAGCATACCAAACCATACTAAACAGAGGGCATTTCCATACATTCTGACATTCAATAATTTGATCCAACATGTTTCTAAGTCCACCGAACAATGACAAACTACATATCATAGCAAACAATCCATATCATTTCTGGGACCTATAAATTATTGCTTCCAACAATTCAGAACAACTCTTCATAGTGCATAACTCCAACTTATAGATCAAAGTGCAAGAGATAATATTCACATTCTTCTTCTACCAAATTCCAACCCATCAACAGAGAGTATTTTTAACACATCAAATATTACATAACTATTTCAGAACTACAAACCAAGCATCGGCCAGCACCATCCAAACAAAATCCAAGCAGTAAACAACAACCAATTTCAACAGAATGTTTCTCTAACTATGAACAGAACATCACCCAGATTTCATCAAATTGAACTGTCAACATATTACTAAATCCAAACAAAACAGATAACAAAGAATACCCATTACCTGCAGACTTCACCCCCCACAGCTTCAGCCAATCACCTTCAGAGCATCACCATTTCTCTAGAGAACCACTCGGCCACTTCATCTCCAACTTCTCCTCTGTCCATTTTCCTTCTCCTTCTCCCAGACACTCGGCCATTTCCTCCTCACGGCCCTCAACTCCAGAGACCTCAACTCCAGAATATCACCCTCCCCGACATCCAAAGCACTGCCAAAACTATTTAGGCAGAGAGGGCTGGATAATTTCTCAATTTAGGTCCAACACTTCATCACCACGTGGAAAGTAGCTATCGTTTCGGGAGAAGAAATAACCCGTTCAATTATGGGCCAGCAGACCCGGACCCGATGCCCTGATCCAGCCCTTCGCCGTTCAAGCCCCATCGCCGATTCGAACCTGTCGATCAACAAATCCCAAGAAGAGAAGGGAAATCACCCAAACTTACCTAGTTCCAACGCCGGAAGCCACAACCAGCGGAGACACGCACCACTTCGACCCGCGGATATCCCGATCCAAGGCCGTGCCCTAGCCCCGCGATCGTCGCACCGCCGCACTTCGGACAGAACCCAGTCGTCACGACGAAGCCCGGCCGAACACGAGCCTTCCCGCGCCCAGAGCCGTCACCGTCGCCCATCGCCTTGCGCTCCCGATCGCTCACCCCTCACTCGGCCTTCCCTCTCGTTTCCTCTCCCCCTTCTCCTCTTTTCTCTTTTTCTTCTTCTTTTTATTTATTTATTTCTTCAATTAACTTAAATCCTTCAATTAACTTAACTTAATTTCCAATATAATAATAATCCTCAATTTAATAATTAATCTCCATTTAATAATAAACTCAATCTTCCATGTATATTAATCCCACTTTATTATTTCAATAATTTAATTACATCTTTAGCAACATCATAAATAATATTCCCATAATTTATTTGATTAATTCAAATATTTCCAATTATTTTCCAATTTAGAAATATTAATTTCTGATATAAAAATCGGGATATTACAACTTAATCAATCGGTTACCTTCTCCTATTCTTTCTAATCAATCTCCTTTTGAAAAATTATACAAAAAGTCTCCATCTTATAGTCACCTTCGCTCGTTTGGATGTCTTTGTTTTGTATCAACCTTGACCAATGGTGGAGACAAATTTCAACCACGAGCTCGTGCTTCTATTTTCTTGGTTTATCCTACGGGATATAAAGGATATAAAACTCTTGATCTTCAAAACAACTCAATTGTTATTTCTAGGAATGCTATTTTTAATGAATCAATATTCCCCTTTGCTTCTAAATCTCCATCTGATTCTGTTCTTTCCATTTTTCCTGTCTCTTCAGAACTCTTATGTAGTTCTACTTCCAGTTCTTCGTCATTTGATTCTGTTATTAACAACCCAGCTACTGAACATTCAGATCATACCATTGACACATCTCCTCCTGATCATTCTATGTCTCGATCTCGATGCATTAAACCTCCATCATATTTACGAGATTATCATTGTTTCTTATGCTCTACATCAGATGCTTCTTTGTTGTCTTCCAATTCTAAATACCCTCTGTCACAATTTTTATCATATCAACGTCTATCTCCTTCCTTCAAGGCTTTCAGTCTTGCTGTTTCATCTCACATTGAACCAACCACTTTCAAACAAGCTGAGAAGTTTTCTGAATGGAGGGAAGCAATGCAAGCTGAATTGTTAGCTCTTGAATGCAACTCCACCTGGTCTGTTGTTCCCTTGCCTCCTGGTAAATATACCATTGGATGCAAATGGATTTATAAGATTAAATATCATGATGATGGTTCAATTGAACGCTACAAAGCTAGATTAGTTGCTAAGGGCTTCACCCAAACTGAAGGTATTGACTATTTTGATACCTTTTCCCCTGTTGCAAAACTAGTGACTTTTAAGTTGTTGTTAGCATTGGCTTCAATTCATGGTTGGCATTTGCATCAACTAGATGTTAACAATGCCTTTCTTCATGGTGATTTGCATGAAGAAGTATACATGGTTCTACCTCCTGGTTATCAGTTACAGACCAGTTCTTCATCTTGTAACAGTTCTTCAAATCTAGTGCGCAGACTGCATAAATCCTTGTATGGTCTAAAGCAAGCATCGCGGCAGTGGTTTGCTAAGTTTTCCACTGTATTATTATCTCATGGCTTCAAACAATCTGAATCGGATTCTTCTCTTTTTGTTCGATTTCAATCCGGTTGTTTTCTTGCTTTGCTTATGTATGTGGATGACATAATTTTGACTGGCAGTTCCATTGCTGATATGATAGCTTTCAAGGATGTTTTGAACAACAAATTTATGCTAAAGGATTTAGGCCCTCTCCATTACTTCTTGGGTCTGGAAATTGCTAGAAATTCAAGTGGAATTTCTTTAAATCAGCGTCATTATACTTTACAGCTTTTAGAAGACACTGGTTTTCTTGGTTGTAAACCTGTTTCTACACCGATGGATGCAAATTGCAAGTTATCACTTGCAAGTGGTTCTCCTTTAGATGATCCTACCGTTTTTAGAAGACTTATTGGTAAGCTTCTATACTTGACTATTACTAGGCCAGATTTATGTTTGCTGTCAACAAATTGAGTCAATTTTTGGCGAATCCGAGGACTTCACATTTGCATGCTGCTTATCGTATTTTGCGGTATCTTAAGAAATCTCCTAGCTGTGGTCTATTTTATTCTTCTTCATCTACTCTGCAGTTGAAAGCCTTTAGTGCCCCTGACTGGGGTACATGTCCTGATTCTCGTTGCTTAATTACAGGCTTCTGTATTTTTTTGGGGAATTCTTTAATCTCCTGGAAATCGAAGAAGCAACACACTGTTTCAAAGTCATCAGCAGAAGCTGAATACCGAGCCATGGCACTTACAACATGTGAAATAATCTGGTTGAATGCTCTTCTTGCTGATTTTCGCATATTACCTTCTCAACCAGCTCTTTTATTTTGTGATACTAAGTCTGCCTTGTTAGTCTTTTTGGTAGGCTAAGTTTTATTTTGATGATGACTAAATTGTGTGTTAATTTAGTAAATCAATAAGTTGTATTTTAGTAGCATGTTGCTTGGATTAATTGGTGGATAAATTGCATAACTTAATTGAGTAAATCAAATATGCAATATTTGTGGCACATGCTTAGGTTTGGATATAAACAACTTTATATGTTTTGGACATCATCAATAAGGGAGATTGTTTAGACTATGTGATCTAGATGATGTGAAATTTAATAAAGTGTAAAAGTTGTTTATACATTGAATTCTTATATATCATACTTATCGATTAAATTGAGAATACTCTTGATCAAGGGTATTGGGAATGTTTAATGTGTTTCTCTAAGTCTATGCAGGAAAATGGAAAGTTCGTATGACTTAGAGGAAACATTTTGTGGTGGTATGAAGTAGGTTGTGCAGTTGAGGATGCACGCAGACGCTGCGGATGAGGCGGACGCGAGACTTAGTCGTCCGGTTTTCCTCTGTCCATTTTGGTGGATATGCGGACGGTGGTCGCAGACGAGGCGGACGTGTATTGGCGTCCGCAGCTCTTCAGCTGTGCGGACAGGATCTGAAGAGAGGACGTCTCCAACTCTGCTGTGCAGTCGTGGACGATAGACCCGAACGTTGAGGACGCGAATATTGGCGTCCGATTTGAATCTGCCATTTCGGGGATGTGTTGCGGACGATAAATGCGGACGATAGAATTTGCGTCCGCAAGTGCATAATTTTCTGTCCAACGACTATATTTTCAACGGGAAAATTTCAACGGTTGTGCGGACGATATGTGCGGACGTTGAGGACGTCCGGAAGCAGCAGTGGCAGTGTCTATAAATATAAGTCCACACCAAGCTCTCCACAACTAACGAATAGAATATTCGAGGCGAAGCCCTGGCAAAATCAATACTCGAATACTACTCTGTGAGCTTTTAATTGTGTTGTAAATCCAATTCTCCCTATTCCGAACTTGTGAGTTATATTTTGGGAGAATTCGGATTAGCTAGATTTGTGACGACCCGTTTTATTTCTCTTAATTTTTTTTTTATAACAATATAAATCAAAGTTATTCAAGCGGAAATAGATATTAAAACATATTTCATGTCTTCCAATAAAAGTTTAAGATTACAAAACATTTATTTAAATTGCTCATTATATTGTGAGCCATAACCAATCAGGTCGAACCCGGCTGATAACCCAAAGGATCCTCCTGAAATATCTCCTCCTCTGCTGGTATATCAACACTTGTATCACCTACACCAACAAGACTTAACTAATGAGCCTATTGCTTAGTAAGTGATAGAAAATAAAATAAACATGCAATGCATTTTAAAATCATTTTTCGTTTTCCATTTTCATTTCTTTCCCATTTCTTTTCTTTTTCCATATTTCACTTTTCTTTTCTATCCAGAATACCCCGGCAAGACCCTCGGGCTTACCCTGAACTTTATAGCATTGGTCCTAGAGTACCCCGGAAAGAACCTCGGGCTTACTCTAGGCCTTAGTCTCAGAATGCTCCGGAAAGAACCTCGGACTCATTCTAGACATTAATACTGGAATGCCCCGGAAAGAACCTCGGGCTCATCCTTTACTTTATCGAGTGCCCCGGAGAGAACCTCGGGCTCACTCTTTATTTACGTTAACTTTTACCATTATTCATTTTCATTCTCTTTTCAAATCCATTCATAAAAATCCATTTTCATATCATTTAAAAAAAAAAACCATGATGCATGATGTTCATATAGTCCTATTATAATCTTAAACATGTTCATCTATAAAACATATCATTAAAATAACCTAAATCTAGTAAACATCCATCAAATAATAACACAATATATGGAACATGCTCAATTTATGGTAAAACTGTAAACCACCTAAATATTCTATAAAAGCAATAACAATCAGCATACAACTCCTAATTTTTGTGGTGTATGGTCCGAAGACCAAAACACAGTAAGTATCAACTTACCTGGATTCTTTAGCGTGTTTAGATCGTTACTCTTTTCCTCGTTAATACCTTCACAATAACATTTATTAATTAGAATCCATTATATATTAATTTGTTTATTTCATAAATCATGGATAGTACCGATCAGAATATTCCTAGGAAAGACTGGCGGTTCTTGACAGATCACTTAGAACCAGTCTCCTTAGACAGAATATTCGTTCCAAATAAATTTCCAGGACACATTGGTGGGTCACAACGGATCCTCTTAAATATCAATTTCCTTAGACAGAACTTATTTGCACAGTACAATTATACCACTAATATTATTTGTGATAATAATGGTATATATTTATTTCTAAGCAACATGGTGATAATAACACTATTATATTTTAATTGATCATTCCTAATTTATTTTGGTGATAATAACGCTAATATATTGAATTTAACATTTCAATACACTTTTGGCGATAATAACGGTATATTGAATTTAACATTTCACTATAATTTTTGGCGATAATAATGGTAATATTTGGAACTAAATATTTCAATATAATTTTGGCGATAATAACGGTAATATATTGAACTAAACATTTCAATATTTTGGCGATAATAACGGTAATATATTTAATTCAATATTTCTAAAATAATATGCCAATAATATAACTAACAAATAACTAACTTAAGGAGGGTCGGGAATCGTTACCGAAGTTTCTAGACCAACCGCGTAATTTCGTTCCTTCAAAAACTCCACTTATGACCAAAGTGACAAATCTACCCCTGAACTATATTACTCCGAAATTCCCACAAAATTTCACTATTTCTTCACCCTTTCTCCTTCTCAACACTCCCTCACTTTCTCTCTAACTCTTCTCTTCAAATTGGTGTGGATTGGATGAAGATTTGGAACCTATTTATAGGCATGAATGGAAATTGATGGATGGTTGAGATGCATCCATTGGTAATAGTTAGGTGCAATAGTAAATGGATGGTTGAGATGCATCCACTTGGTAATAGTTAGGTGTAGTAGTAAATGGATGGTTGTACAATAGTAAATGAATGGTTGTACAATAGTAAATGGATGGTTAAGATGCATCCACTTGGTAGTTAGGTACAATAGTGAATGGATGGTTGAGATGCATCCACTTGGTAATAGTTAGATACAATAGTAATTTTCTTATTTATAATATTTATTCAATTTCCTTTTTATATTTTTAATCTAAATTTAACTATTTATTGTATTTATCTTTTATTCATTTATGATATACTATACTTATCATACATTAATCGACCTAATTTATACGCTCGGTTCATTTTAAATTATTCTCGATAATAATTACCCGTCTAATTTAATTTATTCAATTATATTTTCAATAGTTGAGCCCGATAAATTTTGGGGTATTACAAGATTTAAGCTTAAATTTTTGAGTTTAGTATTGTGCCTGATTGTAAAGGGTGATTCCCTTAAAATTCATCACACTTGGGTGACGCCCCGCAATAGTCAAATATTGGGTGACGCCCCGCAATAGTCAAATTTAGGGTGACGTCCTATAATAGTCAAAGGTTGACGACTTTATAATTAGTCAGGGTGACGCCCCATCTAATAGTCAATTTGTAAACGGTTTTATTGGCACTCGAAAGCTAATTACTTAGTGTATCTCCAAGTGAACCTTGGAGCGCAGATGTAGGCGAGTTTGCCGAATCGCGTAAACAAATATTGTGTGCAATTTCTCTAACTCTTACTCTTTACATTATTGCATATATTTGTTATTGATAATTTAATTATATGCATTAAATCACTTAGGGTTATTAGAGATTAAAATATCGCACGAAAATATTAGAAACGCTATATTCACCCCCCTCTATAGGCGTATATCGATCCTACATGCATTACATATAGCTGCAAATCCCGTGTTTCATGAACGTACGAAACACATCGACATTGACTGTCATATTGTTAGACAGCAACTTCAGCTCAAGACCATTAAAACTCTTCATGTCTCTCTCAAACATCAATTGGCAGATGTTCTTACCAAACCAGTGCTTCCTGGTTTATTCCATGCTCTTATTTCCAAGATGGAAATGCTTGATTTGTATTGTCCATCTTGAGGGGGCCTATAACAAGTATACGTTGATATCAGCTGAAGAATAAAGATTTGCATCAGATCAATTCTTTCTGCATCAGAGTACTAAAGTGTTGGAAACTATGACAGCTGGATGCACAGCAGTTATTTTCAGTTTACATTTCATTCTTTGTAATTCAGTTTTACTCATGGAACTCTCTGCAATGTAAAGAGTTGCCAATCTTCTGTATTGATCATCTTTCAATAAAATTTTCTTCCCTTCTCTGTTCTAATATAAATTTAACTGCAATTTCGAAGTAGGAACATTCAAATAAATGACTCTGGTTCAACTGGTTTAGGGTGTCAGAACTGATTCAAACGAATGAATCAGAGACATGAGCAAAGGAAGAAGCTTTGCATCTTCTTCAGCAGTCCACGGTCCTTTCTTCAAACCCACTTTATCACACCAAGGTTGTCTCCCCGTTTAAACTGCCATGGATCAAACCCAAGCAAAATTTCTCATTTCTTCTTCCCTTTTTGACCGTCAAAAAGGTCGACAGAGAGAGAGAGAGAGGAGAGACAGTGGTAGCTCACATGCGCATGTCACGTGAGAGGAGTAGGCCTTTTCGATGTTTAGTCGAACGGCGTCGTTTTCTTTCTTTCTTCTTGGTAGCTCTTTTTCTCATTTCTCTCCTCTTCGGCTTGAAGAGTCTACTACGGTCGGAAGTTATGGACTCCTACGCCCCACTGCTTCAAAAAATTCGACTTCCCCAACCTTCTCTCCAGAGATTCGCCGTCATCTCTATCTTCTCGAAGCTTCGTTCCGCTCCCAAGTACTTGGACTCCGACTCTGAACCCGGAAGAGAAGCCATATCTCAGTGCCTCAACTCCGCCTCTCCCGCCGTTATAGACCAATCAGTTCGCGAGCTATGCCGCATGGTGGTTGATTCCCACTTGGACATCTCTCGCGGATTGTTGGAACTTCAATCTGCGCTGGATGGAACCGACCCGCAATTCGTCGACGTGCTCGTGAAGGGTCTCGGGTTTCTGGTTTGTTATGGCTTCCGAAAAACCAATGGCTTCTGGCATTTTCGATCGAACGAAAGTCACCCGTTTGTTAAGGTGACAAAATCACTTTCTTGAATTACATTTATCTGGTAATTTATATGTTTTGTTAGTTTCATAAACGAAAAAGTTGTTTCGTTGGATATCTGTTCTCGAAGCAATAAAAGAGTGATACTTGAAGTCAGATTTAGCTCAAACTTTAATACAACGTTATAAATCTATAGCTAAATGGTTCAAGAATTTGAACATTTGAATTTTGAGGCAATGTTGAGTTTTGGTGCCAGGTTTTGCTGTGCCGAATTGAGGTTCAATCCCAGCTCCAGCAGCAAGTTTTATTATTTATGGTGCAGAATCAAATGCTAGGAATGGTAGAAGTTTGTGATTTCTTAAGGCCTTTTTGGTACTATTCAATTTTACGAGTCCCCTTTTCGGATTCGTCCTCCTCTTCATTTGTGAAGCAGTTGATTTCATCTATGGCTGCTTTTTGTTGCACCTTTCCTCACTTGTCACTGCCAGTGTTTAAGTTGATGACCAAAAGTCTCAAATACTATCCACACAGGACGTTGAATGTGAGTTAACTTCTGAAGCAAACTATCTTTTATATTTAAATTTTTTTTTATAGTGGATGCCACACTCATGTTAACTTTTAAAATAGGATTTAATTGCGTCAAAGAAGATTTTTCTAAATGATAACTGATAAGCTTTCATATTTCTTGAAACTCATCAGGAATTGTGGATTCTCGCTGACCTCATGGAATCCATAGTTGATGCATATGCAGTGGTTTTAAAATTCTTGGTTAGAAGAGGATCGGTATTCACCTTTGACTTCTCCTTCATTGTTGCAATTGTTTTGTTTTCCATAATTGAATCGTTTTGCTTTGTTTTGACTTCATTAATATATGGCTATGTAATAAATCAAAGTGTTAATCTTTTGACCATGTTTCACTGAGTTTATACAAGGATTTTAGGGTGATGCATTGCAATTAATTACCTTATTTAATTTTTTGATATAGGACCAGAGGAATGAGGCTCAAAGTCAGGGTATTGAGTTGCTCGAGGCAATTCTTTCTGTTTCTACACATCATCCTGTCCATGTTGGTGGATATGAGCGGGTTGTTGAACTTTTAAAACGCATATTATCGGTACAAAGTGATCTTAGGATGCCCTATATACCTAAATTATCGTCAACTATGTTGTCATTGTTTACTATTATTGTGAAATCAGAGCTTGAACACGAGCAACTTTCGGTATTGAAACTTATCCTCCTTCTCTTATGGTGGAAAGGTGAAAATGGTATGGTTAATCATTTCTCGTAAATCAACAAGTAGCTGTCTTACAATTTTTTGCAAAACCATGAACATCGCGTGTTTAAGTCACCCTTTAGTTTGTGTTGCCCCTTTTTACTTATGCTCATTTTCTTGCATTATCTTTACTAAAGTATGCTTTAATATATTCTTAACATTTCAATTTATTTTTATCAAATATACATTTTAGCTTTGGTTCTGATCCCTGTATTTCCAACTCTACAGCTTGATTTGCGTACTTGATGATGTGATTTGTTTTTATTGTTGCATTTCATTTACAAAAAAATGTTAATTATTTTTGCAGAATATGTTAATGGTGCGACTACAACTACATGTGCTACGAGCGAAGAGCTTTTGTTTATATTTCCTGTCATCAGCCTCATGTCATCTCCTTCTAATTCTGTTAAGGAAGCAGCAACTGATTTGATTGGTGTTATTGAAAAGGTCTTGGTAAAGTCTTGTACAAAATCAGAGGGTAAACTAAATGCACAGAGGGAATTTCCATCTTTCAGTTCTCCAGGATCCATTTGTTTTAGGCTTTTCCAGAAGCTATGGTTTCAGGTTCTTATCTGACTAATTCAATGATTCTGTTTGTCCAAAATAAAATGGTTATGCATTTATTCTGGTTTTATAACTTCTCAGGTTGCTCACACAAGAGAGCAAATTCTTAATATATTTAGTCTTTGACATCCATTTATTTGTTTGTTTCCATTTAAGAAATGAAAATGAAGCAGTTTATCGAATCAAAACTATTAAAATGGAAGTCTTGCTGTAACTGATGATGCAGATTTTATTACTTTTCCTTGTTGCAGGATATTCAATCGCCATTCAGTTTTACCTTCCTAGATTTACCTGTTATGGACAGGATGGGGGGCAAAGAAATGATTAAAGATCTACCAAGAAAATTTTGGATGACTCAAATAAGAGAATACTCTTTATGGATTGCTAACAAACAAAAATCCCAACAACCACTCTTTTATTCTCAAGAAGTATATTTTAGAGGTGAAATGAACAGACAGCCTTTTTATGTGTTCTTGAACATGCTATATGGCGGAATTTGCCGTCAAAATTATTTTTGGTTTATTGTCGATGACTTAAGATTACTACTTTTTTTTCTGTGTAGAAATGCCCTTCTTACTCAGTTCCATTGCTGGTGCGTTGGTGATGCATCGGTCACTGGGGCGTGATGCCATAGATTCATTGGCTGCCATTGGAATCATGGACCCTAAACTTGGAGTTCCGTTGTTGCTTGCTGTACTATTTTATGGTAATATCTGTACAAGAAAAGATTTTCTTCACCATAATATGTCGGTGAGTTTTCCGCTGATTCCCCATATTCTATTTGTGGTTAAGGCTGGAAATCTTGCTTTATATAAGCATCATTTTCACAATTTTCCAAATATTTGATTACCAATTTCTCTGCAGCTAAAAATTTTGGAACTTCTTCCATCACTTGCATCTCACTCTGCAATGATTCCTCTCATAATTCAAACTCTGTCTCCTATGCTTTGTAAGGGTGAAAAAGCGTATGTGATCAAAAATTATTTTGGTACCTTTTTTTATATATAAATGTTCTTTTTTGGCGTCGTTAATTGGCTGGCCTATGAGGTTATTCCTGAGTTGTAGACAATGGCATTACACACATAATGGAAATAGTTCCTTTTTCAGTAGTGAAATACATTTTCTATTAGTCACGGGGACATCCAGCTCCTGCATGGTTTTGCATTATATTTATTGATTTTTATATTGCCATACAATTTTCCTTTGCGAATTATTGATTTTTGTATCAGAGTTTTATGTGCCACAGCCAATCGCTTGCTTTGTCTAACCTGGGAGATGAATGATCGTTCATTTGGGACTTTGCAAGTAACCTCTCTCTTTCTCTGTACTATTTTTTATGTTGCATTTTTGTTGCCAATATCTTGTAGTGAGAAAATCTTGAATGATAAAACATTGTGAAAATTTTAATAAGTTTGAGAGAAGAAAACATTAAGAAACATGAATCTCCAAGGTTAGTTAGGTTGACAAAGTGGTTTGGTGGAGTGAAAAAAGTATAATTCTCAACGTCCTTGCAGTTTTCATTATTATTTGTGGTCCTTTATTCAAAGAATGTAGTTTTCTTTGTAAAATACTTTTCCATTTGTTTCTTCCACGCATCAGGGAGTTTTCCAGTCAAAAAAGTTCTCAGAATTCATGTCTGAGAGAGATATTTGTTTAAGTTTAGCAGTTTCTATTCGAGATATTTGCAGAAAAGATGCCGATAGGGGAGTGGATCTTATCCTGTCTGTTTCGGTATGTCGAATCATTTTTCGTCCTTTTTCATTGGCCTGTGTTGCTATGCCATCTTGAACCTAATCTGGATTGACAGGAATGCATTGAGAGCAAAGATCCTACTGTTCAAGCTCTTGGTTTTCAAGGTCTTGCACATCTTTGTGAAGCTGATGTGATTGGTGAGACAGATTTCATGAAGTTATTTGGTGTTTTTCTTAATATATCTATAAGTTTGAGAACCATACATCACCCTGGCAAATTTATACATTTTTTACCATGGGATAAATGGTTTGACAATTAGATTAGGCTTCTCCGACATGAATAAAGAGAGTTTAAAACGGAAGCTGCTATTTGGATATAAAAATGGGAGTTTTGCAAAATCATCTTGATCTAATGTTCCTATCAAGCACGTGCTCTCAGAATATGTTGCAAATGTTATGAAAACAAACCAGCATCATGCTCCAACATGAGAAAACCAACATTTTTATTATTATGTTATCAATTAATATTTTGATATTACCATGTCATGCAGTTAGATTGTTGTTTCCCTTTACCACAATGGTTGAAGAATAACAAATTCCCTAGTGGTTGCAATTTTTTTTTGACACTCCATTATTTATCCAATCTAGTTATGACTGTTTCAGTTAACTATCTTGGGTGAGTATTCAGGTCCTTGGTACCTTGTGTGAGTCAGATTGTCCTATTTTGCTTCCCAGTTATAATAATTTTAATTTGAGAATTATTGAGAATAAAAAGTGATGAAGAATACATTACTCTAACCTTTTCTAACACCTCTGACCAGATTTTTACACTGCTTGGGATGTCATTGCCAAGAATGTGAGAAGCATATCTGCCGATCCCATACTTTCTTCTAAGTAAGTCGTATGAGGATATGAACTATTATATGCATTAGTTGCTGGCGTTGGTGTATTTTCCATGAAAGGTATTAGATTACTATTATGATTACTATTATATGCGAGTGATCTGAATCCTACCTCTAAAAAGACTAAGCGATTAGTTGATTGTGACACCGGCATTGTTCCTTGAGATAGCTTCATATTTGTTCCAGCTCTAATTTCTTGGAGGGTTTCTCTCATGCTCGATGTCGCAATCGTTAGAACAGTTTTTAAACTATTTTATATCTTTACGTTGCTTTTGTGCTCATTTTGGAAGGAGTTCTTCTCTCTTGTCTTGTAATGTCTTCATCTTAATAGACTGATATGAACCCTACTAGTATATCAAATAGAAACAGCTAGAACCGATGTGGAAACAAATAAATAACAAGATAGCGCAGACGTTCGAGAGGTCTGCTAGCTTTCCCAATAGACAATGTCCAATTTTCCCGATACCCTTTCCCCCTACAACTCCCTCTTTAAATAAAAACATTACTTGAATACTAAGAGACATAACGAAATACGAAGAGACAACACAGAATACTAAGAGACCTATAGAAATCTTAATATAATTTAATTGTGGTAACGTATCATAGACATAGTTTTTTTTAAAAAAATAAAGACTTAACATTCTTTTGATAACATCTTCTTTTCAGCATTTCTACTCTTCTAAGGTGGGGTGCAATGGACGCCGAAGCATATCCAGAAGCTTCAAAGCATGTAGTGCAAATTTTGTGGGATCTGAGCACTCTTATATGTGATAGTAACAAGTTACAGTGGACAAAGGCCAGAGTTTCTGCTTTTAAGGCACTAACCCATTACGAGGTAAAACTTTGCGTCATTAGTGTTTCTACTTCCCCTGAACTTTATATCTTCAATATCTTTACTATCTGAGCTAAATCCTGTTATTTCTTATTTTGGCTGATGGGGAGTAATAATATGTTGTTTGATATTTTAGTGTGTAATGTAAACCTTTTTAGGTACCCCATCTTGAGAAAATTATTCCAAATTTCAAACAAAAGGTTGCAAAGACTCTTTTCTCTGAGGCAGATTCTGTCGTACTCATCGCCATGGAAGATTTTGTAGTCAATATCATAACTTATGAGTACATGTAAAGAATTCAAGTTTATCTACTTTCCCATTTTGGGAGGAATAGTATTGGTTTTCTTCACTACCTAACTTGTTGCCAATTTTTCCAGCAACCGGAGACGACTAGTTAAGAAAAAAAAAGCCATCGAAAGCAAGATTGAGAAGCTGCTGGATGTATTTCCTCAGGTGATCTATTCTAAAGGTAGGTAATGTAAGGCCATGGTTTAGGGGTCCCTACCGGTAATTTGCTTACATTAATCTTGGAATGGGAAATGAAATTCACCATGTAGTCACCATTTAGCCGTCCAATAAATTTAGAGATTATTGGAGGTCAATTACACATACATACATCAAACCAATGATTTTTTCAGTAAAATTTGAAAGAATTGGAGGGAAAAGATGAAACAAAGGGTGTTATATAGCATCTTCTTCTCAACAGTCAAATGCAACATTAGAATTGCAAAATATGATTAATTGCATTTTTTCTTTTGGCCATGTAAGTATGTAATTGATTTTCGTTTCCTTCTTTCAGGGAAAAGAAGCCATGTAACCGAGTATCCTGGAGCTTCTCTTATTTGCCTTACTCCTAAAATTGGGAACAATCAAAGAGCATCTAGTGTAAGAAATTATAAGTTTATCAATTTCATCTGTTTAGATTACTCTTTGGTTTTAGTTTGACATTGCCTCGGGGTCAGGCAATAAAAGATGAACATGCCAGCTTTGAGAAAGCATTCATTGAAATTGCTGCTTCTCTTCCACTCTCAAGAAATATTTTCACTGCCCTCCTCTCTCTAGAATCATGGAAATCCTTTATGGGACGTTGGATGAAGAGAGCAATCCTAGTCTGTAATGCAAAAGCACCTACAGGTGAGGCTACAGTTGCAAATGAAATTCTAAGGGTATGCCACTTTCTTGACTCTCATGCTGGCTATATTTTAAAAAAAAGTTGAGTTTATGCTATTTTTTTTGCTCATACAGCGATTGGTACGGATTGCTGAAGATGCCATCCCTAGATCTGCTGAAAATGTTATTCTTGCTATTGGTGCTTTATGCTCGGTAATATTTTGTTTATTTATGTAATTTGTGTGGCATTCAACTTTTGCATGGATTTCTAAACTAGATCTTATACTTATGAGATTGTCCTGAGTTTTATGTATTTTCAATATGGAGTCCTCAATGTTGATATCAAAATTGTCACTAGAAATCCTGTATGATTTTGAAATATATGTTCTCGTGGCAATGCCATCTTCTATAGGATATATAATATGACCTGTTTTTGCTAGAACTTGTGTTCCAACATTTAAATTTCAAGACAGGTTCTTGGGTCTCAGACAAAGAAAATTCCTCCATTTCCATTTGTTTCTCATTAAGTTCGTACCAGAAGTTGTAGTTTTGAATTCTTTTCGAACGATATATATACAAGGAGGAACTAGAGTTCATGCTTTGCGAATCTATTTGTTGTTAGGTCTTACTTCCAGCTTCCCATACGGTGAAATCAAGTGCTTCCAAGTTTCTGTTAGATTGGTTGCTCCAGCATGAACATGAAAATCGCCAATGGCCTGCTGCAATTTCTCTTGGATTAATCTCTAGTTGCCTGCATGTTACTGATCATGAACAAAAATTTCAGAATATTTCTGCACTTGTTGAGGTATCCACAGCTTTAACTAAATCCCTTTTCTGTTTGTTTTGCTCGAGATAGTTCTAGAAATTTTTCTATCATTTCTTTGATTGACACTATGCTCATGACAATACTGCCATTTTATATGGGATTAGATTTTATTGAGAATAAAGTATTGATTATTCAGACAATGCTTTATTGATACTGACTTTGTTTCTTACTAATTGCATGTGCTTTCAGGTCTTAAATGATAGCAAAAGTATCCTTGTTAAGGGAGCCTGTGGAATTGGCTTGGGATTTTCAAGCCATAATCTCCTTGCAAGAGCCATAAATACTGAAGAATCTAAATCGACAAAACAAACTGATAGGGTGCAGGAAATTGACATACTTGGAATCACACTTTATGCATTGACTGTAATGATCCAAAAACTTACTGAACCTTCAAATGCTATTGTGGAAAGCCTTTTGGAATCCTTTCCCATCAACACTCATAATAAAGATACAAAAATAGTATCTAAGTTGTCACACCACGATGGCGATGACCTGGAAGATGACATCTGGGGAATATCTGGGCTTGTTCTTGGTTTGGGGAGTTCTGTTGGTGCTATATACAGAGCTGGGGCATATGATGTTGTGCATAAGATTAAAGATCTGATAATTTCATGGATTCCCCATGTTAATTCTGCAAGCCAATCCTCTCCTTCCTGCAGTGAAGAATCCGCCAGAGTTTTATCAGTAGGATCTTGTCTTGCCCTTCCAATTGTACTGGACTTTTGCCAGAGAGTTGAATTGATTGATGGTAGTGAGCTAGATCATTTAGTGAATGGCTATAGAGAGCTTGTTTCTGAATTGGTGTCTATTAAAAAATCAAGCACTTTTCACCAGAACATCTTGATGGCATCGTGCATAGGAGCTGGAAACCTCGTATATGTTTTTGAAAAGGGGTTACACTCTTTCGAGGTTGATTGCATTAAAGAATTTTTGGACTTATTTCGAACATGTTATACAAAACCAAACCATCCTTTGATCCATTTTGGCGGAATGCTTGGAGTAGTTAATGCAATGGGAGCGGGTGCTGGAATTTTTGTTCAGTTGAACCCCCAAACAACAATAACAGGAGAACGAGTAAAGGTCTCTCCTGCCTTTTCTTTTGAAATGCTCCTCCATTGTTTTCTTTTGAAATGCTCTTTACTTTGTAATTTTATTTTTGATTGTTTATTAATTAGTGTCTTGACTGAATCTTCTTATAACTTGAGTCCACAGCTTTCAAGCTCTGTTTGTGAGCCAATATTGACAGAGAGGATGCAGGAGATATTTCTTATAGCACAGAACTCTGATGAACAGCAATTGAAGCAAAATGCAGCTTGGGCAGTTTCATTTCTGAGGCATCGTTTGTGGATGAAAGAACACAACGCAGACAATGCAAAAGAGACAAATGATACTGGTTCTGAATCTATTTCCAGCATTTTCTCTGAGGACAGTATGATTATGAGGCTCGCTCTATGGCTTTTGAATGCTGTTGAGGTTGATCTTTCACTTCACACTTGGTACACTTGGTGCTGGCACTTTCATTTTATGAGTCAATATCCTTGGTCTGGCTGATAAGATTATAAATAGGAAAATTAACAAAACAAACTCTATAGTTTGTAACAGAACAAACCTTGAAAAAAAATCAAGGACAACTAAAACCTCGAACTATAGAAAAAGAACGACACAAACCTTGCAGTCACGTTTTCTATCAAAAAACGTTGAAGCAAACGCTGAAGTCACGTTTTCTACTTAGAAAACTCCAAGACGTTACCTTAACCTCCAACGGATGTCCAATGATCAACCTTAGTCGTCCTTCAATGATGAAGGACACCCAAAGTTGATCCACAAGGAGACAAACATCTGATAAGAACTAGATTAGCTCTGATACCAAATTATACGAATGAGACTAGTTTTGATTTCAAATGATAGGTAATAGAATCGACAACGGATAATAAATATGGAAAATATGGAGTAAGGGAGAAGAGAATCGGAGTAGAGGAAGGTCATACCGAAACAGGGTGGTTGGCAGACAAGAGGGAATAATGGACTTGCAGATGAAAAATAATAGAGGAAGAAAAAAAGATGATAGGTAATAGAATCGACAACGGATAATAAATATGGAAAATATGGAGTAAGAGAGAAGAGAATCGGAGTAGAGGAAGGTCATACCGAAACAGGGTGGTTGGCAGACAAGAGGGAATAATGGACTTGCAGATGAAAAATAATAGAGGAAGAAAAAAAGATGACTACTGGATTAGATTAAGAGACATCTAATACAGAAGATGAATATCCGGTGCGAGAGATGAACGGCTGAGACAAATATACCTTGTCTCACAACAGATGTCCCTTGACTTAAGATAGACGTTTCTCGTCTAAGAACAGACGTTTCTCAACTTAAGACAAGCGTCCCTCGTCCCACAACAAACATCCCTCGAGTTAAGACAGACGTTCTTCCACTTACGACATCGTTTAGTATTGAGGGACGTCCATGGATGCTGGGGGACGTTAATTGATATTGAGAAACGACGTCGTTTAGTATTGAGAGACATGTGAGGTTTGCGTTGTTCTTTTTCAATAGTTTGAGACTTTAGTTGTCCGCAATTTTTCTTCAAGGTGTGCCATGTTTCTGACCCTAAACTATAAAGTTTGTTTTGTTAATTTCCCTTATAAATACTAATCCATGCCTTACTCATGATTCTGTTTTTAGTTAAGGTATTATTTGCCATGTGATAAAAATGTTATCTTTATGCCATCTTTTATCAGTTAAGACATTCGAGGTTAGATTCAAAACCTGAAATTATTCCTAGTAGAAAGACTGTATTCTCCCTTCTCGCTAGATAAGAACAGCACAATTTTTTTTTTTTCTGGGTTTAATGTTTTGTGACAAATGCAGTCAGGTACCCCGGCTCATATTGGCAATGTCTCGGCAGTTATGAGATGTCTTACACGAGCTCCAAGATTGCCAAATTTTAACTGGGAAGCAATAGTAAGGCGATGCATGAGATTTGATGATCAAGTCGGCAGCTTTCTGTCTGATTCTGCTCATAAAAGAGAGAACATTAGGGAAGAGTGCTTACAGTTCTCATTGGCCCATGCAAACCAATTCAGTTCACTCCTCCTTTTTCTTGACGAACTCTCTGACCTTCCCAGGTTCAGGACACTGGAGCCAAATCTGCAGTCGTGGTTGTTTCTTCACCTTGCAGATCTCGTCAACGCCTTTTCAAGTTCCAGGATTGTTCAACTATTTGATGATGTCCGAAACTATTTCTTTTCGCTTCCTTTAGATCAAGTCCGTGGCCAGTGCGATGAAAACTTGATGCGGATTTCTTGCTGGAAGGGTCTTTACAATTGTCTCGACAAAGTTGCTCTTGATTTAGCAGATCATATACCTTTGGTTGAAAAATGCATGGAAGTGCTATTTTCTTTGTTACCTTCTTTACAATCAAGTGCTAGTTCAGAAGCGAGTCGAGTACATTCTGAGTGGTCCGAGGCTGTGAGATGCTTGGGGAAGGCACAACGTCCGTGGTTATTGAATATGCTTCAGGCATCTCTCTCTCTCTCTCTCTCTTTCTAGCAAATGGGTTTTCTGTCATGGTTAAGTCAATAATTTCAAAAACCTTGCAGGTGTCGGAGGTCAATCTTTCGACAGACAACAAAAAATTAAAGGACACCCTTAAAAAGATTCAGATCATCGCCAAGCTGACCAGAGTTGGTTCTCTTCCGATGAGTGAGCTAGGAAGACTAAAATCTCTGATTTTAAACTCCAAATCAGAAGGTTGGTTTCGGTTTCCCTATGAAGTGTAATAATTTCCTCTTTCCGACGACATATTTGCATCAGTTCAGAATGGCTGATGACAATATGCAAAATCTTCTTGCATAGCCGAGAAAAAGAATCGCCGGAGACTCGCATAATTATTCCTTAAATTGGAGTTTATTGAAAAGTATTTTCTTGTAGCTGATTTAATCTTTATATGGCAGCGATATGGGATGTTCTACTTGAAGTAGTTGCAGCAGTTCACAACGAAGAGGCAAGCGTCAAACGGCAATGGCTCGTCGATGCGGTGGAAATCAGCTGTGTTTCGAGCTATCCCTCTACGGTACGTGATTTTAAACTATCTTATGCATGCATTTTTTACATCAACATGTTTTTGCGGTAAAAAATATCATGTCTGGACTATTTTTTCTGCTTGATCGATCATATTCAGTCGACAACTAATTATAGTCGAGTCACCCAATTAAAATCTTCTTTAGTAAAAATGAGATACTTTTGTTGATATAAACCACGTTATCGTAATTAAAAATAAGATCTTGTACACGCGTCGTTAAATTTATTGACAAAATTGTCGGGATGACCTCGTAAAAACAAACTTAGTTGAAGAAATTTACCCAAGAAGGATTGGCAATGTAAACCTGAATTCAACTTGTTCATTGGATTAAACTTCTTCCATATTTTGCCGCAGGCACTACAATTTGTTGGTCTGCTTTCAGGAAGCAGCTGCAAATACATGCCTCTGCTGATTTTGGACCAATCCGAAATCCTAAACGACCTACCACTTGCACTTTCTTCACTTTTATCGGAATCTTCCTGGAATGCGGTGGCAAAACCAGTAATCGCAGGTCTTTTTGCTTCCACCGAGCGCATTTACAATTGGTATAAATCAAACAGGGATGACATTTCTGGCTTACAGCCTGTAGATGAAAGTGAGGATAGCATGGCTATTTCTACACTTCAAGTGTTGCATGCTACTTGTTTGTCTCAAAAAGATTACTTGCCATTCGAGAAGCAGCTCAAGCTTGCTAACATGGACATGGCGTTTGCTTAGAGGCATAAGCTTTTATTTTCTACCATATGGACATCAATGTCGATGATCATAGAATATTGCCTGTCTGGGTTCTTCTCCCTGTGTTGTACGTAATTCTCTAGAAGGTAGAGCAAGAGAGATAGAGATTGTTCATAGCGTAAAAGGCATTTGGAAATAATGTTGGGACTGAAGAAAAGCAGTAAAAAATGTTCGTTTAGTTCTGTAAATCTTTGTACAGGTGACAATCAATGTCTCAAATCGGACAGAAGACAAGACTTCCCCACATACTATTCCTACTAAACCGCATAGCAGTAAAAAAATCAACAATTCCTTGGTTCTACATACTTCTCTAATACACGAGTAGATGACTAATTTCAGCCAATTGCTAAAGCAGTGGGTGTTGGGTTGAAAAGGAGTAGTTTTATTGATGAAGCAACCTCTGTTAGTATCAGAGCAATTTTTTTAAATAAAAAAGCAATAATTAAGCATGAAGCAAAACTTAATACGGCTTAAGAGTGCTCTGCCCAACAAAAAATAGCTTTCACCAATAAAATCTATCATCTGGTAATTAAGATTGCACAGAAATAACATCTCACCTCAATAGTACACAGCTCTTCTCAGCAGATTTCTTGTTGGGAATTCTCGTCAGCTTCCCCGGGGTTTTCAACACCATTGCTTGTTGAATGATCAGATTTTCCATCTTCTGACACTTCCACGAAAACACCAGGCCCTGCAGAACCCCTGGGAATGGATGGAGACTTTTCTCTGTCCACAGGAGCCAGCAGGCTTACAGCTTCATGTATCAATGTGGAACTACTTGTTTCGGGTGTATGTGACTCAACATTTTCATCTCCAACTATAGTGGCATGGGGTGGTGCCATGCCAGAATTAGGGTCGGAGAGTTTTGGAGTATCGACTTTAGAAGCATCAGCTGCTATCTCCACTTTAATTCTCTTAGTAGCTTTCTCTAAGATTTTTTCACCTTTAATTCCAGAAGCCTGCATAAAGTCAATTTAAAACACAGATTAATTTTATAAGCTACGAGGATGTGCCATGACCAAAGGAGATATAAGTGTAAATTTAACCATCTAGTCTCACTTGTTTCTCAAGTTTGTCCAACTTTCGCCGGAAGTCATTGCGCTTCTGGTCTAGCATTTCTTGCTTCTTTCTAAGTTCTTCCTTCATTTGCTCCAAACTCTGTAGTTTCTTTGGAGGAACTTTAGGACCATTCAAGGGCTTCGGTTGATCAGAATCTGAAACAGAAACATCAGATGAATCGATGATTCTACCCTTTGAAGCAGAGGACTGGCGATTTTCGCCAACCCTGTTAGCTGGCGACAAAGCTGGGTGTGTTGCACCACAGGGAGCAGAAAATCTAAGGGTTAACCCATCATCAGGAATGCTATTACGTTTTGCCCACCATAACTTGATAAAGCGATTGCCCAAAACAGCATCAGGTGCTGTTAAAGCTGCTTCTGCCTCTTCCCTTTTTGAGAACTGAACAAAAGCGCGTTCACTATTCGCTGGAATATGAATGTCAATAACTTCACCAAATTTTTGAAAATGAGAGAGAAGAGTTTCCCTTTTGTTGCTTTTTTTAGGAATGCCATTGACAAATAGAGTGCAAAGAGATTTCTGAGACGGTTTTTGTGTTTGTCGGATAATATCATTATTTGTCTTCAGAGACATTTCATTTGAAGCGTCTCCACCTCTGATTCGCTTTCCCAGTACCTCAGGATCTTCCTTCATTTCGTTATCTTCATGACCAGAAGAACTTACCAACGAATCCGTTTTTTCTATAACATCCAATCTATTTTTTGACCTACCCATTCTTCCCCAGACAGTGAAGTTTGACCTCTGAGAAACAACAGTAGATACATTACTTCTGCCTGGATATTCACTACCAGCATTGTTACTTAATCTTATGTGGTGACGATCAATCATATCTTCATTCATCAATGTTTCAGCCACGTCAATATCTGGTGCCTCAGGGGAGCTTGCTAATTCAGGGCGATTATTCCATGAGGGTTGATCAGGATCATAAAAATCAGTTACACTTGCAGTTACACAACCTGAATAGGTGCCGTTTAAGTTTAGACTATCATCTGCCACTGTCAATCCAGGCTTACTGCTGTTGACATGAAATTCTTTGCTAGTTGTCAATATTGAAGAAGTGCCAGTTGCTGGTAATGATCCAAGGACTGAAGATTTTCCCAGCAAATGTGTACTTGGAACGGAAACAGGAAGGTTAAACTGTGAAAGGCTCTGGACAATGCAAAGAAACAAATCATCTGTAATTGCTAATAAACTCCAGATACAAAGAAACATCCATTAAAGGTCGTGAGGAAAGATAGAAACAATTTTTAGGATGGTAATTGAAAGCATTAAGTCTAAATGAACAATGAGAGTGCATATTTCAAAACAGCAAAACCACTGCCATGGGTAGTGGTAAAATAAGTTATTGATACTGAACAGAAAAACATATTATGAAAGGCATACCTGAACATCTTCAACTACAATCCGGTTGACACCATGTTCCATTGGACAAATGTCTCCTCTCAGACAAAATCCACGCTCCTCAAAATCTCTACATCTTTGGCCAGGCACAACTATATTCAAAGAAGAGTTGATTGGTTGTCTGAGGGTTCCTTGCAATCCAAAGGAGTGGATCATATCCAAACCACCATTGGGTATTCCTGGCATTAATCCAAATGTGTTCCATGATGAATTTTGCTGATTGGAGAGATTCGGTAATCCCCTCCCACCAAACAAACTAGGAGGGATGGGTCCTCGTTGAACAAGTTGAGAAGCAATATCAACCGAACTAATCCTAGAATCTCGCTGGTTCCAAGCTCCAGGGTTTCTTCCTCTTCCTCTCCCAAAACCAAACTCTCCAGGTTGAGGAACTAAAGTTGTGTTAAGACGTCTTTTATCAAATTTCCCAGGGACATTTTTTTCAAAGGAAGCAGCATTGAAACCTTTCCATGATTCACTTACTTGTGATTCATTTTCCCTAAAAGAACCACCATTTTCATAGAAATTGTTACGCCTTCTATATGGCCTACTCAAACCTTGATCCACACTGTCCAACTCCAAAGACTCAGTGTGTGTCTCTCGTTTTCGATGCTTATGGTTCCGATCATCATCATCATCATCACTAACTTCTTTCTCACCGTGATCATTAATGCAATCATAAGAGGAACGAACTCCACGGTTTGGCAATGATATGTTCATGTCTGTTGGATTGCTTGCCAGCAAAAAGAATGTTCTGTCATCACATTAAATGAATTCAAGTGGAGTAAGCGAACCACCATATACTAACTTGTGTCTAATTTGATAAAGGGAAAAAAAAATTAACGTAGGTCCACAAGCAACACGAATTTTCAGGCTAAAATCTAGGTCTGACATAAATTAATGAAGGCTAAACAATTAAAGATTGAAGAGTATGTGTATAACTCTAACAAATTAACAGTAAGGAAACTTCTACAACAAAAAAGTTCGCAGGTCTGATAAAGGACAAGTTCAATATACGCATTAACAAGAGTCAAAGGAGATTCCTAAAGAAGAGTTTTAAACCATTGACACAAAAGGACCATATCAGCAACATATAGATAAATCTATATTCAGTTGAAGTCTTGACGAGTCAGTCAACACAAAAGGTCTAAGGATAATTTCAGCAAAAAATCCACGGAAATAAATTATATCAAGTGAATAACTCATAAGAACAACATTTCATGAAGCAGGACATAAAATCCTCGGAAAGTGGCAATCCATGTGTACACGTGAAGATCTTTGCAGAAAGAATTCAGTTCAACAACACAAACTGCAATTAAGCTAAAAACTCATTCAACTAATAACACATGAAAAAACTCAAATACCTATCCTACGAAATCATATAAAACACATGTTCAAGAAACTTTAGATTCCTGGTTAAATTTTGATTAGCCAATTGTAAGAGAGGTTCGAGCAACAGCCACTAAAGTAGGGTGATAACCATTGAATACTTACAAAATATTTCCGAAAACTGAGCAATAAATTGGCTCCAAAACCTTCAAATAAGCACGGAGATGTTCTACTTTGCCGGGAGACGGAGAACAACAAAAGTAGAGGAATAGAAAGGCATATATCAAAGAAAAGCAATTGCAGAGAGAAGGAAGAAGACCGTAAAGCGGATAAAATCGAGGTGCAGATATGGCGGCCTGGCGGAGTGAATGGTGATCGGCGGGGAGCCAATAGGGAAGAGAACGGGTTCTTGCAACTCCGGCTTTGTTTGGTTTTGGGGGTTTGAGGCTTTGAAGAGCAAACCGAACTTTAGACTTTAGGGAAGAGTAAGACGGGCCGACGTAAGGTAATTAAAAAATTCTATTGCGGCAGAAATTGGTATACAGTAAACTAAGGGACTAATTTGAAATTTTTGCAAACATTATTTCACAGGTGTTTTTCCTCTTTAAAACATTTGAAATAAAATAATATTGTACGGAGTTGTAATTTTGAATTATTTTATATTGAAAAGATATTGAGGAAATTGTATATTGTTATTTATTTATTTAATGTTTTTTAAATAGTGTATTTAACTTAATTTTTAGAAAAATTAACAAAATAACTACTAATTATGGATTAATAACAAGTCAACCAATAAATAATTTTTGCTAATAAATAAAATAATTAACTATGAAAAATAAAAGAAATAAATATCGGTATCACTTTTTATTTGTTAAAAAATGTTTTTTTCCGCAGCGAAACGTTGTCTTTCCGCTATAAAAAAGTGAGTTATTGGAATAAGATTTTAGAAATATTACTTTTTACAGCGGAAAGATTTCTTTTCGTAAAGAAAATATTCCTTTCCGCTCTTGGAAAGTGAGTTCTTAGAATGAGACTCATGAAATATTATTTTTCTCTACGAAGTCATCTTTTCGAAAAGTCTTTCAATTATAACATTTCTTTCAACAGGTTAACGACGATATTTATGTAGTTCATTTTCCATAGTTAAATATTTTATTTGTTAACAAAAATAATTTAGTAGTTGACTTATCATTGATATCATAGTTCAATGTTTATTTTGTTAATTTTCCTAATTTTTACAATGAATATGATTTTTTTTTTTAAAAATATTTAGAAAACATAAATTGGTTAAAATTTTGAAGATGGAGGAAGTCAAAATATAAAATTATAAAACTATCTCACCAAACAAAATTCCCTTGGATCCAGTCCAAGAAATCAATTTCCCCAATAATAAAATATGACCATAGGCTACAACAAATAATGAAAACTATACACCAAACAAGCAATTTTTTAAATAATAAAATATGATTTATTGTCGTGAATATACAAAAATAAAGAGTATTGAAATCAAGGGAATAAAAAGGTAGAAGAAGATGCAAAGAACAGTCATAGCTTCAGCCCATTAATCTCACGCATAATTGTGACAGCCTATTTCAAACACTACCTACTACCAAAAGGCCAAGATCTACCAGGCTGAACTTCACCTTCATTCATCAGTTTATCCAGCACTAGATTCAGGTCAACTGATTGCCCATTCTCAGTCAGTTTTCTAATAGTTGACATCGCAAGGTCTCTGGAGAATCCCATGCTTGCCACTTTGTCGACTATTTCATCGACCGGGACTCTGTTTCCACTGCTGGTTCCGGGAGATCCTGATCCCCCACTAAAACCACTAGCAGTTGGCAGTGCACGTGGAAGTACCCTGGCAGTTGGGAGCTGTGGGTAACCACCTCTACCTGCATTTGTAGAGGAGGATAACTGTGGTTTCAGCGCAGGGGGACTAGTGCTGTAAGGGGGAGGTGATCTTCCATAGTGATATGATTCGCTAGGAGGCCCTGATGGTTGGCCATAACCAGAAGAAAACCCTGAACTCGCTCTGCCGGAAGGAGGCTCATAGGGAAGGGAGGGCCCTCCATAGAACTGCTGGGTCGAGGGAGGCCCAGTGGGAGGAGTCTGAGGTGGTTTTTGGCGAAGGTTAGTTGGGTAGTTTTGAGATGGAATATACGGTGTCTCTTCAGCTTGGGGACCTAAGGAAGGATGGGGCTGAGAAGGATTAAGAGGTGATGGAGAGTGTTGTTGTTGTTGTTGATGTTGCTGTGCAGGTAGCTGAGGGTACTGTTGTTGAGAGGATGGCTGATATTGCTGATGCAGAGGGCCTGAAGGAGATGAATGGCGCTGCTGATTTGGAGTTGGCTGATACTGAGGATTAAGCGTTTCTTGAGTTGGAGCAGGAGGTGGGAAATAAGGCTCCCGCAGAGGTTGTGGGATAGGAGGTATCGGATTAGGAGGAAATGGGTTTGGAACATGAACTGAAGCTGGAAGATTCTGTTGGGTAGGAAGTTGAGGGACAGCATCAGAGGATGGTAAAGAGGGCATGGATTGTGAAGGAATGCTTGGGGGATGAAGGTGTTGGTAAGATGGCTGAGCAGGTGTCACTGGCTGTATGGATTCTACATGCAGAGAATTGTGGGATTTCGATTGCTGGTCTATCTTGCAGGCTTTTAGTTTTTCAAGTTGCAGCTGAGCTTCGACTATTTCATGCTTGTCTTTCAAAACTTGTACCCCTGATTGCACCTGGCAATAATTGATGAAAACACCAAAAGAGAACAGTGGTAACATTGCTCGAGACTAGTACAGGAAAGGGAAATGACAACAGTTAAAATTATCAAAGTCGAGAGGTTATGAAATGGAAATACACAATCTACAATCAATCTAATTTTCAGTGAACTCTCATTCTCAAAAACTTCCATTAAGTGTTAGTTACTAGTGGAAAACTTCAACTTTTATAACTAACCTCCCGAAGAGACCCCCACTAACTAAAAAGAGGATGGCCAAAATCAAACACAAAGATTATGGAAATCAAGGTAGATAAAAGTGCTAAATTTTACTAACTCTGCCCAGATCAGTCTCTTATACTTATAACCAAGCTCAAAATGGATATAATGGATTCTGGGTGATCTCATTCTACTTCACAATGAAGTTAATAAAGATTTATGAAAGGCTTCATTTGACATTGGTGATTGACAGAGCCAAAATGATAATGTTCCACAAGAGTACATCTGATCTGACAATGATTCATTATTATCCTAAAATACAGGAAAAAATATCATGTTACACAAAAGATAATCTAAGAATGATTCGTTACTATCCTAAAAAACATGAACATCAACGCTCCTAGCTGAGTGGCAAAAGCAACATACTCCTTATCGGTAAAGGTAGAAATTAATTTGAGCAATAATAATAGGGTGTACACGACCATGCTAAGTTTGTGAACATCAATTATGAAATTTGCAACTTAAGATACTAAAAGTAGAGAAAATAAACTTTATCAACAAAGGAAAATTCACAAGGCTAGAGCTGCAGAGAATAAACTGGCCGTAATTCATTTATCAGAAAAGGCAAGTGAAGAACATTTTCATGCTTGCATATTCAAAGATAAAGAAATATCCACGTTAAACAATATAAAGAAAGATCAATCCATTACCTCTGTTAAAATATTTTCCAACTGTCTCAGTTTTCCATCAGTGTTTCCATGATTGTTTCCGATGGATACCTTCAATTCATCCATTGAATTCTCTAAATAGCGAGTTCTGCTTTCCATCTGAGTTAATTGTGCACTAAAATTTTGCAACACATGTAGCAAGTCATCAACGTGTCTCTTCATAGCTTTATCAATCTCTGAGATGATGTTAACATCAATGGAATATCGATCCTTTTCTGGGATGAGTTTTGACGGTTCAGTAGAGTCTAATGAGGGGTAACTCTGCAATTGAAAAAATGAATACCAGTTACACATCCATAGCACCGAAGTGAAAATAGGGACGCATTCATCAATAAAGAAAAGGAAACCTATTAGGATGCATTTGTTTCAGCTGAACATGAAAACAGGTATCACTATCAGTTTGAATCATGGATCATGGACATCAACATCACAAAAAATACACTAGCTTTGGAACGAATATATATACAAAGAACTAAAACTACCTAGCCATTAAATGAAGTTTTTTCACAATGAAAAAGTAGAAGTCCATTAATTAATCCCAAATAGGTTCAATGCGATCTACATCGAACACAATCAGTCCAAAATCATAACAGGAGAGAAAAGAAATTACTTTAACGGGAGCAGAGGTGGTATTGGCCATAGAAGAATCTGCGGAGTTCCAAACCCTAGAGAGATCATGGGCCCCATCTAAATTCGGGGACGGAGAAGCGGAAGGAGACGCAAACGAGCGAATCGGCTGAAAATCGTAGCTAGGGACGATTTCTTCCTTGTTAATTGAATCGATAGAGCCGTGTTCATCGTCATGAGAATGGTCCTTGAGGTCGATGAAGTCCTTGTTTTGCTGCTGCGACAGATCCATAATCTGCTTGTCCATATAAGGTGTCATCTTCTTCGATTCGAGAGTTGGAATCAGAATAGAGATCTTTGTTTGGACGGGTAAGAAGGAATCAGAGAGGGAGCGAGGAGTGAAAGCAAACAGGAGAGACGAGGAACAGACGGTCAACTTCCGTTGTAAAAATGTGTTATTTATTCATATATAGTTAAGATAGCCTCCTCCTCTTTTATGGGCCCAACCCAAAATTAACGGAACAAAACCCGAACTATTGAATCAACGATAAGTCAAACCTTAACGTAATTTTACGAACTATTAAAATCTCGAACTATGAAAAATAAAGAAGATAAGCCTTGCAGTTACGTTTTTCGTTAAAAATTTAAATTTTTTTCCCCAACTGATAAGTCATCTTTTCGTAGTGGACCCGTAAGTTTTTTACTACAACTACTTCATATACGGGTCTGTTACAAAAAAAATAAATAATTTTTTAACAAAAAACGTGATTGCGAAGTTTATCTAGTTCGTTTTTCATAATTTGAGGTTTTACTTGTTCATAAAATTATTTTAAAGTTTAACTTATTACTGATTTAATAATTTAGGGTTTGCTTTGTTAATTATCTTATATTTTTTAATAATTAATTTTTAAATTTCATGCAACGTTATTTATCAATTTCAAAATAGAAGAAATATGTGGATTATAAGAGGGGAATTTTAAATTTACCATCTAATTTTATATTATAATTTATATTTATTAATTGGTATAATAATTATGATAAATTTTAAATAATTAAAAAATATATTAATTATATTAGCTAATAACTGCTATATTAAAAATTAGGATTATTTTCTTTTAATACCTTTAAATATAGGTACTTTTTATCTAATACCTTAAGGTTTTATTTTTTTTTATTCAACACCTTCAAGTATCAGCAGTTTTCAATCAACACCTTCTATTTCTTCTCCATTTCTTCCGGTAACAAATCTTCCAAATAGCTGCTCGTCTCTCCCTTTCCAGAGGCACACGTTTTATTTACAGGTAAATGACAAATCAACCATCGTGGTTTGTGATTAATGACAAGTCAACCACTATAGTATTTTTTTTTAACAAGTTAACCACTGACGTATAGGAAAATGACAAACCCAACATCGCGGTCATGTTCTCCGTTCATCGGCGTCTGAGAAGAAAGACGATGCGGCTTCTGGAAAGAAAGACGCCCAAATCTGAAGACACCGCAATTTTATAGCAAGGTTTCGAGACACCACGAGTCTCACATCGCAAGACACCACTCCGATTGCCACTATCGTCGAGGAGACGATGAAGACGACAAACTTCGCAGCTTGAGCGTTCCTAGCCCCAAGTATGTTTGAACAAACACCCAGTTATCACCACCAATATCATCAAGTTCCAAAATTGCAAGCTGCAATTAATATCAAAGTTTTATAAATTGTTCGAATCACACATAGATCACCAGAAACTTTGTTATGAAATTGCAATGTCTTCAGATTTGGACGTCTTTCTTTCTAGAAGCCGCATCGTCTTTCTTCTCAGACGCCGATGAACGGAGAACGTGATCGCGATATTGGGTTTGTCATTTTTCTATAGGTTAGTGGTTAACTTGTTAAAAAAAATACTATAATAATTGACTTGTCATTGATTACAAACTACAATGGTTGGTTTGTCATTTGCCCTTTATTTAATTGCATTTCACGAACAGTGCCACCGCCTTCTCTCTTTCTTTCTCTCCTCCAGTCCTCCTCGCAATGTTTCTCTCTCTATCAACCATCGAGTACACTACTTTCAGCCCTCTCTCAGACGTAACCGACCGTCGGATTAATAGATATTCTTCTCCGACGATCTACTCCGACGGAAAATGGCTTTCTCGCGATCCAGACGTTCAAATCATAACTTCGGATGGACTCGTCTTCCTGCTCACTCCAGCGTTCTGGTACTTACCGGAAAGTCATTTTACATATTTTCCTAGTTTGAATTTTAACCGAGCTTAAATCTCCAAATTTTCTCATGATTTTGGGGTTGTTTGCAGAGAATTGAAATTACTTTTGATTTTGAATCTCATTTTGTAATTTTGATTTGGTTATGGAAGGATTCTGCTTCTCCGGTGCTGGAAAATGTTATCGAGAGCAAACGAAGAAGAAGCTCTCGTGAAAGTAGTACTAATATTTAGTTTCAAAATTTCGTTTCTCTCTCTCTACCTACCTGTTTCTTCTCTTTCTCTCTCTACCTCGGCGAAATATATGTCTGGTTTGTGGTCGGGCAGTGGCCGTGCAGAGGGAAGCAGCAAGCAAGCAGGTATTATCAGACGCTTTAAGGAATTTACAGACTCTCTTCACCTTCGTGTTTTCCCTTTCCCGTAATCTCTCTCTCTCTCTAACTCTCTCGCTACTCATCTTCATTCCAATTACCCAGTTTTGTTCTTTCTTTCCTACTTTTTAAACCTCCACAATCCACCTAGTTTTCCAAATTTAAAACTTCAAAGTTAGAGGTCTCTAGTGTGCTGTCTGAATTCTTGAGAGAGAAAGTTAGGAGAAAGGAGAAGACTGCAGACGAAAGGAAAATGAGTAGCTGCGGAAGAAATGGAACAGTTCCACAGTACAGCTTCACCACTGCTTCGTTCACACAATTGAAAAACTTAGAGGCCATCAAAGTACACACTTTCTCTCTGTACCCATTTGAGATCTTTCTTTGTTTCTTCATTATAGGTCTGCGAAATTCTGTCTCATCTTCTTCCTCTTTTCCCCTTTTTCAGAGGTGGTGGCACTTTTCGTGAAATGCAATTGAATAAAACGTTGTCTTTAGAGACGAGCTGCTCTTCGGAAGATTTGTTAACGGAGAAGAACAGAAGGTGTTCATTGAAAACTACTGATACTTTGAAGGTGTTTAATAAAAAAAAATAAAACATTAAGGTATTGGATAAAAAGGTTCTTATAGTTGGAGGAATTACGTGAAACTAGCCCTAAAAATTAAAAATATAGATTTTGAATATTATTTAAGTCAAATCTAGGGTTAATCATTGACCTAATCAATTACTTGACAAGCAAGAAATCACCACTACATCTAATCTAAGCCCACATGAAATTGGCAATGTCGTCAAATGTCCAGAATCTGTCGTTCATCTGATAATCGTAGTCGCCGTCGAAGAAGCCAGACGCAGTCATCCCCAGGTGGGCAAGAAAAGGCATGGACGGTGTCGATGAAGGCGGGAGAGGTGGAAACCCGCAAGATTGAGATGGAACAGTTGCCGCTGTAGAGTAATCGTCCATTGGTGGCATACCAATGTATGGGTCAGGCATGATAATGTAGTTATCCGGCATAGACATGATCGGAAGACCAAGAAGTTTGTCATTGTTCAGAGGAAAATCATTCTCAAAATTCTGATTAACCCAATTCATTGCGTCGTCATCCAAAAATTCATCCGGCGGTGACCCAAAAACAGAGCAACCTTCATTAATGATTTGCTCTTCTCCACCTGAAGAATCGATGATCGGAAGTTGATCATCCACATGGGTCTGGAGTTCATCCATTCTCTTATCCACCATCTTTTGTTTCTGGTCGAGATCTTCCAGAAGCTTGAAAGTTTGAGATGGAACAGTTGCCGTTGTAGAGTAGTCGTCCAGTGGTGGCATACCAATGTATGGGTCAGGAATGATAATGTAGTTCTCCGGGATAGAATCGATCGGAAGATCAAGAAGTTTGTCATTGTTCGGAGGAAAATCATTCTCAAAATTCTGATTAACCCAATTCATTGCGTTGTCATCGAAAATTTCATCCGGCGGTGACCTATAAACAGAGCAACCTTCATTAATGATTTGTTCTTCTCCACCTGAAGAAACGATGACCGGAAGTTGATCATCCACATGGGTCTGGAGTTCATCAATTCTCTTATCCACCATCTTTAGTTTCTGGTCGAGATCTGCCAAAAGCTTGAAAGTCTGTTCGGCAGAGAAACTATCTAGGCGACTATCCCACACCGGAAACGGCATCTTCGCATTAAAATTTTCTTGTCGTTCTGGGAAAATACTTGAAAGACTGGTAGTCGTCTTGCGTCGAGCATTCGGATTTATAGATTTGTACTTCGTTATAATTCGCCTCACTTCCTCCGAATCCTCCGGCCAGATCTGCGACTGGTTATTCCGTTGGTTGGCGGTCAGAATGCCATTGATGATAATGCAGACATCAACGTCGCAGAGAACGGAGAGTTCGTAGGCTTTCTTGAAGAGGGATTTTTTCCTATTATTAAACGTAAGCATTCGCGTCTTCTCCTTACCTATAAACTCCATAGCCCGCCCACCCATCTTCCAAATCGAAAACTGAAAAGAAGAACTTTGATTTGGAAAACAGAACTGCTTTGGAAGAATTGCAAGATAAACTGGTTTGAACAGAGTGTAGAGGAAGAACACTCGCTTCTGACTGGTTTCGGACAGTGGAAGAGATTAGGAAAGTGGGGGGAGATTAAGAAGGAGATGGTAGGATGAATTCCACCAATCAGAGAGTAAGCATTCTGAGTATCAGCTTGCAACACCTGAGTGGGACCCACTTGACCACAACATTCTTTGATTCGCAATTAAAAATGGATTAATTAAATTTTAACCCTAACAATTGGGTAATTTTGAACTAAAACCATGTAATATTTTAAAGTTTAACCCTATAAATTGGGTCATTTTTAAATAAAACCATGTAATATTTGAAATTTTAACCATAACATTTGGGTAATTTTGAAATAAAACCATGTATTTTAAGACTGTATTTTAATATTCTATTAATTTTGGACCCGCATAATTAGTTTTTTATGCATTTGAGTGTAAAATGTATAGTAGGGTAAGTTTTTAAAGCATTCCACTATAGTGTAATATGTAACAGAAAATAACACACTAGTGGATAAAATTTTAGTGAAAATAGAGCAATTCATGGGCTTCAAAAATACTCTGCCATCAACAGTAACAATAATAATGACGATACTTGACAGTCATAGCAACCACGAACGACCTTAATCAGACTTAAGATTTTACGTTCAGGGACACAATACATACAATTGTCTCATTATTTTAGTTAACATCAATCAAACACATTCTTTAATAGTTTAATGTGCATAAATAAAACAAAATTCCCAGGTCGATCAAATTTTGTTCACACGACTAAGTTGATCAATAAAGGTAATATGTATGCTCGAAATAAAACATGTCAATTGAAAATACATATGTAATACGAAAATCGTGTCATAATGATATTAAGGTTTTTTATATGACAACACATCTTGAAATATATTTTAAGAGAAACAATGCAATACTGGACATGAAAATAAAATCATATATCGACTAAGCATACCAAATCCACTCTAAATAATCTAGAATCTAAGGAAATTCAATCTTTTAGTTAATTTTTTAAACCTATCAAAATATATATAATCATATGAATTCATTTTTCTAAATCTTTAAAAGTTTGTTGGAACCCATAACCGGGATGGGAACCAATTCGAGAAACTTACAGAATAATTCCAAAAAATTTTCAATTTTTAAAATATGGTCCAGACAACCCAGAAAAAGCCGGGTCAACTAGACCAGTTGTCTTCAAAAGCAATCTAATTGACTGCTCTTTGAGTGTCTGGTCGACCGATTTCTTAAATTCGGACAACAGCTGTACGAGCGTCCTCCTCACTATTAACTTTTCAGTTGACCGGTTCCCAACCTTGATCGATTGCTGCATCACAAAACAGTTTCAAAATTCTAAATTTTCTGATTTTAATTCAAAATATGACAAAAAACATACCAAATTTGACTAAATTCACAATTCAACTTGATAACTTTCAACAAGGGGATGACTTGAACGCAAATTTTTAAACTTTAAACTATAAATCAACTTTCAAATGTTCCAACTAGGATTCAAATTTCAATCATTGATGAATGGTAACACATGATCGAGTCTTCCCTCTTGATTGTTAAGAAAAATATAAATAATTAAATTATTCTTCAATCCACAAGCTTAAACTTTTGGGATTGTTGGTAATTTGTCATGGTATCAGAGCTAGAGATTCCAAGTTTGAATCTCAGCAAATTCAAAAATTAATTCTATTAAAAAAAATACCCACGTGTAAGGACCAATAAAAAAAAAGAGAGAAATTGGCCTACATGTGAGGGGGAATGTTAAAAAAAATATAAATGATTAAATTATTCTTCAATCCACAAACTTAAATTTTTGGGATTGTTGATAATTTGACATTGATGACTTCCAAATTATCCAAGCTCTCGAACCCCCCAACTCGAAACAAAGTTCATTGTTTGACCGAACAAAAAACAGGGGATTTGACCATCGAACCTGGATAATTCCTTGCGAAACATGTGTGCGAAGTAGCTTTTATTTTTCAATTTAATTCATATTTTTTTTCCTAAATAAGAAACATTATTTCTGGGAGGAATATCAGCAAGGCAGCCATTGTTGGAGCTCCATCGCTTTTCGGCCGAACATCTCGTATGCTACGCATGGCGAGCATAACGTGACGTACGGGCCTGTCTTTGATTCTGTGTTTGTTTCCATTTCAAGCAAGTATATTCTAAATTATGGTTATGTAGTTGATGACAGTTTTGTGGATGATCACTGGAACTCTACTTCAGATGTGAAGGATGAAGAACTTGCCTTGTGGAAATCTGCAAGGAAGCTCTGGATTCCTATTCTTTTCTTTTCGACTGTGTTAGGAAACCTGGATCATCCTCTGAAACTGATCACCATTAACGCTGCCCTGTTCCTTCACAGGGTGTTTGGCTAACGAGAAAATAGGACAGAATCTTGACACAGACGCTGAAGAGGTAAAAAGCCACCCCCCTGAGAAAATCAACGCTTGCATGGTGAATGCATTATCATTTACTTACCGCTATATATGTCGTCGTTTTGGGTGATCTCCAGGGTAGAAATGGCTTCTCGTGTCCCACACACAGTATCATTTTCGGTATAAGCTTAGACCTCTTCGCCGGAGGCCTGTGGAAGATGAACCATTGGAACAACCAGAGGAAAGCCTAGGAGTTTTACGATCTTCTCGAAAGAGGTGACATCAGTGTCGTCGTGGAAGAAGACTGATATCTCCTTCTCTCTCCTCTCTACAGTGTATGCATGCATCTATTGAGTTTTGGAGTTTTGGGTTTCTTGAGTGGTCAATTAAACAAGAACAAAGATTGGAAGCATCACAGCTCTTATACATGCTCTTAATCAATCAGTCTGCAATCAGTCTGTCTATCTGTCATTGCTGGAAATGGCAGAAAATCTAACAAAAACATGACACAGAAAGATTGTACGATATTGCCTTGCAGTGTTCTCGCAATTCCAGTGCCAAGGACGAGGCCAAAATCCGCGATTTTAATAGTAAAATAAAAATTGGTGGGTCTTTTCATCCATTTTTGTGAGGTCAGCTCCAGTGGGAAAGATAAATTCTTGAGAAGAAACCTCAGCTGTTCTTGTAGTTGTAGACTCTCTCTCTCTCTCTCTCTCTCTCTCTCTAGCTGGGAAAGTGTCAAATTGAAAGAAAAAGAAGCAAAAATAAAAAGAAACTACTATAACTGGAGACTTGAGAGAGTCACTACAATCTGTGCCAAAACTTTCAAAATGACCGGCTGCTCCTATTGCCAGCCACAAAACACACTACCCCAAAAGCAAATCATGTACAATTGCTTGCAGGCTCATTCTCCAGACTATGCATTCTAAAAGTCTAACAAAAGAGAATGTGGTCTTCTATCACAATATAAAGAAGAAGAAAACTCCATACCCACGTCGGTAAATGGCGGCTTTGAAGGCGGTGGCAACTCGCTTTCGGTCTGAGTCAGCATTTGGACTACTTTCTCCATTGTCGGCCTTGAAGATGGCATCTCTTGAGTACATAACAGACCCACTTGAACCACTCTCGAAATCTCTTTGATTTCTTCCACCTCAATGCTTTTGTCAATCATTTCCGCTACTTTGTTCGATTGGAAGTGTTTCCAGGCCTGCATTCAACAATGTGCATAATTACGGCCAAATTCGAAAGACATTTTTCTCTTGTATGAACTCAAAACAATCGAAAGGATTTGGGATTTACTCGAACAACCACAGATTCGAAAGATTCCGAAGTTAGAGACTTGTTGTTTTGCTCTCCACTCACTATTTCAAGCACCAAAACTCCAAAGCTATAAACATCGACTTTTTCGGTTAAGCACCCTCGAGTGAGGTATTCGGGAGCCATATACCCTCTTCAATAAATCATGAGACATAGAGAGGGTGTTATTTTAGATAGGATTTATATCGAGAATAGACGCAAAGCTAAGTTGAAAAAGAGGATTAAAGCACTCACAATGTTCCTTCTATGGAAGTACCAATAAGACTATTTTCGCAAGAGTAAAATCTTGCCAACCCAAAATCTGCAATCTTCGGCTTGAATTTTGCATCTAAAAGAATGTTACTGGCTTTGATATCTCGATGAATGATTCGAACTGGACAATCTTTGTGTAGGTAGGCCAATCCTTCTGCTGCACCGACTATAATTGTGAGCCTTTTTCTCCAATCAAGCTCTTTCTTCTTCTTTGGGTCTTCCTTCCAGTTTTGCAGAAAAAAACTCATCAAGTTTCCATAAAAGTAAGACCAAATAATCATTTCAGATTTCCACTCAGAGAGAAGGCAGGATTGAGAAATGAGTAACTGCTAAGATTTTCCTAGCTTACCAAATAGGATGAGGTCGAGACTTCTGTTTGCGAGAAACTCATAAACAAGAAAGCTGTTCTTGACGGTGAGGCAACATCCAAGAAATCGAAGCAAGTTCTTGTGTTGAGCTCTGCTAATGACATCAATTTCGTTGTAGACAACCTCTGCTCGACCATTCCCATTCATAAATAATCGTTTTATTGCAATCTCCCTACCATCTGGCAACGTTCCCTGTTCATAAAAAACAATTCTGAGGAAAACATCAAAAAGAAAACGAAAGAAGGCGACTTAGAGTTTTAAGTTTAACCTTAAAAACTTCACCATATCCTCCTTGACCAAGCTTGTTACCCTCATTAAACCCTTCGGTTGCTTTCTCTAATATTTCATATTTGAAATGCAAGTTCTCGAGTAATACTGAGTAATCCATATCCGTTCCTAAAACGAGTCATGATAATGAGTATGAAGATAAGGTACGATCTTTAACATTGAGAAAAATGTTATGCTCTGGCTTTTGAAAGTTACCATCTCTTTTTCTCCAGCAATTCTTTCTTTTGTAGATGATCTTTCCCACGAAGAATCCCATTATAACCATTGATATGCAGATGGCAGTCACAGCCAGAAAATACGATACATATAAAACAAAGGATCCTACAAATGAATGAAAAAGACAAACCCCACATTTTAAAAGCTAAAAACTTCTATTTTTCCTCAATTTTAAGAAAAAAAATCAGCATTCTAACATGTTCCTCATTGTCTAGGCATTTCTAGAAAACATAGATGAATTCAGTCAGGCTTAGAAAACACTTGGGGACCCAGTAAAGCTAAGAAAACACTTAACTGAAAGATTAAAGCTTTACCTTTGGTCGATTCGTTCATTTCGTTAGCAAATTTGTAATCGGAGTAACGCAAAACACAGCCTGAATTGAGAGCACGGCCCTCGGTCGATGGAAGGCAAGAGCTTGAAACTTGAGCTGCCCTTGCAAGACAGGCTGCACACCTATCACGGTCCAACGTTTTCCAACAGTTTGCCATTGCATATACTGATACATCTACCATTTCCTCTTCTTGCAAGGCAAATCCTCCTAACTCAACTGCTTTTCTTATCACCTCGTTGATCGCTTTCAATGCCATTAACTTGAATTGTGGCCTCTCATCTACGCTGTCGCTGCATCTCTATTTTGATAAATTCCCAATAAAAGAAATACACATTACATCATAGACATATTACCCAAAAAATTTCTTCAAAAAGATGCTCTGAAAACCCATCGATTTTTCACATAAATTGCTTCAATCCACCCCTTTCCCTTGTGGTATTTTATGCTCAATAACTAAAGATTAAATTAGTTAGCAGAAAAGAAAAATACCCATAAATCATCAGACGTGGTAGCTTCTTGAAAGAAGCTGTAGTTCTCAGCTCTGATAAAGCAGCCATCAAAATAAACTCGGCCTCCGGTGGCCGGAAAGCAGCTCGGCAACACCTTCTTTATAACATCAAAGCACAGTCTACAATCTTTAGAGGAAAGATCTTCATTGCATTGCGCATAAAAATAGAGTCTCTCAGGTGGCTCCCCGGCTACCCCTAGAGCGAACTTGTAATGCTCCAAATCTTGCTCCAAATCCCTCACCATCCTGAAATAGATTCTGCTGTAACTCGTCGAGTACAATGCGCGGTTGTGCCTGCAGGACCGGGCCACGAGGTCGGCCCGAGAGTCTGCAAATGCTTGAATGAGGAGAGAGACAGCGGAGAAGAAGAAGACGACGAAGGAGGAGAGAGAAGCTTCCATGGCAATGGCGGAGATGTGAAGAGACCAGAACAGGGTTTTGATTCTCCATTGTTGGGTGTTTTTTTTTGGATTTTGATTGGGTGTCGCCGTCTATAATTAGGCGGTATAGTTTAGCTGTTTGCCTGTTTCTGACGTTGGGGGGTTTGAGGTTTCGGTGAAGAAGGAGGTGGCAAAGCAAACAACTTTAGGTAACTGCAAAAAAGTGGAAAAACAGAACAGATCATACAAACCTTCATCACCTCAAATGGCACATTTCCATGGGCACGTGCTTAATTCCACCTCTAACACAAAAAAGATTGCCGACCCATCATCAATTTCATATGGGGCTTCTCCTTGGGTTAGAAATCAAGAAACTTTATCCAAGCTTGATAGGAAAATTGAGTGCTTTTATATCGCTTTCTTTTTTTCTGCTGGAAACATGTAGTTTATGGAACAAGTGAGTTTTATTGCGGGTCGGAATATTCTTGATTTTTCCTTAGTTGCTAATAAAAGTATTGAAAATTATAATTGAAGGAAAAAAGAAATGGTAGGGCTGATGATATAAATGATGAATCTAAACTAGACATATATGGTGTGTGTCTGTGTGTGTGGAGCGTAAGTTAGTTTCATATGCAGGGCATACCTTTTACCTGTGTCCATTGCATTGGGTAACACTTGTAAGCTTTCTTTATCAAATTCTTCTTCAAACGCTCTCTTTACAGCTTCTGCAATTTTATCCCAAGGCCTATCGGCGTTCAAACAGAAAAGATACAGCAGAACACAAGCGTCAATGGTGTTGAATTGAGAGGCCGAGAGAGCCTGAAATTAATCTGAAAAGTATATGTCCGTTGCATGAAACTAAGGATGAGGACCTTTCCATACGAAGGATCGGTAGAAAGAGCGCGAATAGGTCCGTCTGTCAAGTTAGGGAGTTAAGAATCTGGTCTGCTGGAGGGGAAAGTGAGGATGGGTTTGAGCCCAAAAGAATCATCTGCTTAACTTACTGATTACAGTTAGACTACTTTAAGCAACACAGTTAACACGTGTCATAATCTCATACCTCCACGTGCATAGAGGGGTTGCACTATATGTATGCATCTTATGAGAACAGGACCGTAAACGTCATTTTCACCAGATCGTGGTTAGGTTTGCAGTCGGTGATTGGGTTGCGCAGAGTGCTTCGAGAGATGGCGTTGCCTAAGGCCAAGGAGATCGTCTCTTCCAATTCCGTAGTAGTTTTCAGGTCCCTCTCTCTCTCTCCCTCTCTCTCTCTCTCTGTTTGCGATTTTTTTCCTTTTTAAGTTTTCAGAGTCTTTGATGTCCGATTGTTTATTACGGATTAAACTGCAATTGATGTTCTTGAAATGGCAGCAAGTCGTACTGTCCTTACTGTGTTAATGTGAAGCAGCTGTTGTCTCAGTTGGGAGCATCTTTTAAAGCCATTGAGCTGGACAACGAGAGTGAGCGATCGCCTTTTCTTTTGTTTGTTTTTTCTTCTTCTTTTTTCAATTTCAGTCTGATCTCAGTGATTAATCTGTTTTCTGTCGATTCAAGTTCATTTTACTGTCAACCGTAAATTTTTTATTTAAATTCCTTAATGTAGTTTTCGCACAAAATTTCATTATCTGTTCTTTTGTGAATTTGAGCTCACTCTTGCTCTTGAGTTGGCCAATATATAACATGTTCCTTGATTAGTACTTATTTGGATGTTTCATGTCCTCTTGAAGGCGATGGAAGCGATATACAATCTGCATTGGCTGAGTGGACTGGACAACGTACTGTACCAAATGTGTTCATCGCTGGGAAGCACATTGGTGGTTGTGACTGTATGTGTTTCTTCCATCTCTGGAAATCTAATCACTAAGCCTGACATATTGACTTAACCATATATTTGCTTTGCACAACCGGAAATCACTAATACGTGCCATGTCTGTTCTCAATGTTTCACAGCGACAACTGCCTTGCACAGAGAAGGAAAGCTGGTCCCTCTGCTAACTGAAGCACGAGCTGCGTCTAAGGCTTCCTTGTAGAGAGAGGAGTTTGCTTGCAAACGCTTCTGCCTCGTGGTATATAGAGTAGCTTATGAAGCTTCGATCTACGTGTTTTTTTTTTTTTTTATGTGCTGTTGAGGTTAGCATGAAATAGACAGTAGACACAATGTCACCTCAATCTGCATTTCAAGCGTTTACTGTTTGTTTGTTTGGCCAACATTCCAGAACTCGATCAATAATACGCCATCATATGTTTGAAGATAGCTTCTTCTCTTGTTGGATAATATTACCCATTTTATGCAGAAGCTTAAAGTCATCATGTCAACCAGTAAAAGTAATTAGCAAGCACTGATGGAGACTCACAGTTGTTCTAAGAAATAGCGCAACATCAAAAACCTATCCATGTATTTAGTTGGCCGTCCACCATACATTCCTTTCAACCAAGAAAATGTAAGAATTTCTAAGCTTCTGCAACGTCTTCATCTCCCTCCAATAAAAAAAAGAATACCCACAAGATATCACCTCTTCATCCTACTTCTTGTGTGTTCTTCAATCTCCTTCCCCAGTTTTTGTTACAAGAAACTTGTTAAAACGCCAAAAATGCAGCTTCGTAAGATACACCAATGATAAACCATGGAATATCTCACCTATTTCGTGCACAATTTGGTCCTTGATACATGTTATCTTCAGCTTGAGAAATCATTCCATCCTCTTCCTCAAAATCTTTTGCATTGTACAGAACGCCAGATATCGTACTTCAAAACCCTCAGGAGAAAGAGCTACATTCTCTGCCAATACGACTCAAATACAAACTGGACGAAGAAAAAACATGATGCTATCAATAATAAACTGACATCGTTGAAAATTAATATAAAACATTGTCCGTCTTCGACAAAAACCACAGCATGGAGACATGAAGATACTCAAAGAACGCTAATTGGACATATCAACTTCAAGAAATCACGAGTCTCCTTAATTTTAAACAATTACTCGCTAAGAATATACACCATGCCAAAAAAACTGCACAAGTATACTACCTGACAGGGCTCAGGAGACAAAAGGTTTTGCATCATAGGCCTCTTTTGCTTCAATAACATTTGAGCAATATCGCTCTGAGAGGATATCGACTTGTTCAGAAAATGACTTGTTACCATTCTCTCCTATGTGTTTGACCATCTGATTCCATCGTTTTCTACATACATCTCCAGGCCTGTGTTTTAGCAGATTGTCCCAATCTACATCTTCTATCGAACAAGCATCTAAGGTACAAAGAGCATCCACCAGGAGATAGTCATCAACATCTGCCCAGACACCTTCAGCAACCATTGGTGATGTTAGCTGGCGATACCACTTGTTACAGCAAGTAGCATTCGTTCTCGTTGCTAACTTGTCACTGATCGATTCCCAAGGGATATTGTCTCTCAACATCCCATGCTTAGATTTCTTTTCTTCAAAAGCTTTCATCCGCAAGTCAAGGTTTACTAAATCATATAAAGTCTGGTACTCTTCTTGGGACCACCGCCCTTTCTTCATATCCGGAAGTTTTATTCTTCGCCATGCATCTTTCACATGAAATCTGTGTTTGCCAATTTCGTCAGCCAATTTTCGCCAATCCGATCCATGTTCTTGGTGATACCGTCGGACTATTTCTAATTCTTCTTGAGTCCACTTACGGGTTTCGTCCCTTTCGAACAGGATATGAGCTCGGTAGTATATACTCGAAGGAGGTCTCCAAGGTAAAGCTGCACCAATTTCTTTCCAACAATGTTTTGTTTCAGGAAAAGATTTGCAGTAAAGGACCATGTGTAGACCTTTATCACCAAGGTCGTGTGTTTCTATGTAGTCTAAAACAGCCTTTTTAACCATCTCATCTTCGTTTTTTGAAAATCTCTTGCCTCGTACTAAATCACTGCCTTCAACTAATTCACCATCTTCTTCAGAGCTTTTGTTGCTATTTCTATCATCGGGTAATGGAAAAATTTCAACATTATCTGAAAAACTCACCGTTTTGGATGTTCTGACAGATTTTGGACCCTCCACATGATCACCAACTTGAACATTCTTTTTCATTCTACCTTTTTTTTGAGCGAGCTCATCTTCTAAATGAGGTTTGACTGACTTTGTTTTCTTCCTTGCTTGGTCCTTCCTCTTCGCATTCTTGCTAATTTGAGATTCTTCAGTAACGATAGTTTCTTTCAGTGTACCATGTTCCTTTGACTTTCTTTTCTTCTTCTTCTTCTTAATTACATCGTTGCTATTGCAAATTTCTCCTTCACAGCCATTTCCTTCTTTTGAAACATGTTCCTTTATATTGACTGTTTTTTCCTTCTCCTTCTTATTAATTTCTTTTCCTTCACGTACATAATCTTTTTCTGTACCAGACTTATCCTCCTTGGTTATTTTCTTATTTTTCTTCCTCTCTTTCTCCTCTTTGAGACTATGAGGCCCTCCATCAAAATTATTTTCTCTCTCTGAAGCATCATCCTCTGCCATGTTTTTCCTACTCTTCCTCTTCTCATGGTGGACATTGTAATCTTTTATCCAACCCCCTTCTTCCATTGAACCATTCCCCGCTGTCTTGTTCCTTTTCTTTTTCTTCTTTTCCTCCTTTTTATCTTTGTCAATGCAAGTCTCTCTTAAGCAAGATTTTACTTCTACGAAAGACTCTAAACCGTGATCAGCCAGCTTGGTTTTTTTCTTCTTCTTTTCACTGGATATGTGGCTCTTTTTTTCTGAAACACGTTCATCCAACTTGATCCTTTTCCTCTTCTTATTGTTGTCTAGATTTTCAACCTCCATATCTCTGTCCAATGTTTTACTTCTTGTCAAACAAATTTAGACCTACAAAAAAACAAAAGCATATCCGTCAGTAATTTTAGTTTGAATTTCGATTGAGATGTCACGTTCTTTACATAAACTTCTAAAACTACATATATAAACACATTATATTTGGCTCAAATTGCTTGTGATTAAATGCCAAGACAAGCAACATAATCTTTGAACATAGAAGTTTTAAAAGCTGTTTGGCACCTTAATATAGAAAATGTACATGTTTCAAAAGTTTCATTGGAATCAAACACATGGTAATTAATCGACCAAGTAACAAGAAAGCATTTGAGTCATTTTCGTCAGTAGTTTCTATATTCGTTTGTATTAGCCGGTCAGAGGTTTCTTTGATTTTCTGCACAAAGACAATCATATAAGGTCCAACTCTTATAACCATGGCATACTTGGGTTCTTCCCAGCCCAACCTATGCTCATCCTCAGTGATCCATTCAAAGTAGTCCTAAGCTTATCTGAAATTGTATGAACCAGCTGTTCGGATGAATTAGGGAAACCCAAAAAAAATCTTTCCACCTTTAGCCAAGCACTCCAACCATCCCCATCAAAAGTAGCTATTTACAATCTCGGTAGGCTTCCCCGCCCTTGCCTCCGCCTCAGCCCTCGCCTCCCAAAAAGGGGTTTCCATGGCTCCTTTCCCAGACACCTCTTGACACATGAAGTGTCCAAAATAGCACTCTTCGCTCCAGCTAAAATAATGGGGGCCTTCCAGAACGGTGCCCTCAAGGGACCGTATAAAACTAAAAAAAGTTATAACAAATGTATAAAATGTAACAAAGCTAAGAACTGAACAATGAGCAATTGTTCATTTACAGTGAACAATGTTTTCAGCAGAGAACTGAACAATGAGCAATTTACAGTGAACTGAACAATGAGCAATTGCTCATTTTCTGAACAATGAGCAATTGTTCAACAGAGAACTGAACAATGAGCAATTGTTCATTTTCTGTTCAGTTCATTGATTCCAAAAAATGTTTCTGCAGAGAATGTTTATTAATTCAGCAGAGAACTCAACAGCAGATTCAATTAACAACAGAAGATTGAATTAACCACAGAACAGATTAACAACAGAAGATTACCATGTTTAGCAGAGAATTCATCAATTCAACTGAGTATATAATAACAGAAGATTGAATTAACAACAGAACAGATTAACAAAATTCATAAACTTCATCAAATTAACAACAGAAGATTCAATTAAGAACAGAAGGTGACTGACCGTCGGGAGTCTACCGCGATTGCGAGCACTAGCAGAGACACAGAGCACCGGAGACGTGAGTCTGGAGACTGGCGTAGTGGCGATTGGCGTCTTGGTCTGGCGACGTGAGTCTTTCTCACTGAGCAAGGCGACACAGCGACGGGGGGTTCCGAGGGCGAGGGTGTCGCGGGCTAAACTAAAGCCGAGCACTGAAGTCTGAAGCAGGGGTCTCTCTCAGGTCTGGCGTAGTGTCGACTGCGTTGTTGCCTGCCGATATAAGAGGTCCTGAGTCCCGACTAGCCCTAGGGCATCGCGAATCGCAACAGCCAAAGGAGAGGCTCGCGGGTGCACGCAGAAGACGAAACGATTTGAGGTCCAGCAGGTGGATGTTCGTTTCCGTTTGGTTTTGTCAGTTTTGAGAAAGCCGAACCGACAACCGAACTGGCTTTTCCGGTTTAAGATAAAATAAACCAAATATCGGTTTTTCAAATGTCAAAACCAATCCAAAACCGAATCGAAATGACCAACTCTGGTTCGATTCTTCAATTCGGTTCGGTTATGCACACACCAAAGAACAAGGTGGCCCTCAAGCAAAAACACATGTTTAGGGTCTCTGTCACGCCCCCTTTCTCAAGAGGCGTGAATGGGCGTAGCGCCCGAAAGGAGGCTTCCAGGAAGCCTCGCAACAGTGCGCCCGGCAGACTGGCCGCGCGCACCACGCGTGCCAGGCAAAGAGACCATCGAGCAGGATGGGGGCAACAGGGGCAATTGGCGCATCGTCGGACAGTCAGCACACGAGCCAATAGGCGTAGATGGGTCCCAGCGGGGACTGGGTCGAGCAGACTAGGTCGCCAGCGCGTCAACTGGGCGCAGGGCCCAAAGGACCAGATGAGAATTTATGGGTTTTACGATTCCTAGTTGCCTAAAGATTACTAGTTCTAGTTGAAGTAGGATTCCTAGTTTGAGTTGTATTAGGATTCCTAATTATAGTAGAATTAGGGTTGCTTATTGCATATAAATAAGACCCTTGAGACACCAAGCCAAAACATTCGATCAATTGAGTAGAATTGAGTCGAATGGGAGAGCTAAGCGCGAGGTTTAGCTTCCTTGAGCAGTTGTGGTGATCCGAGTGGAAGAATTGTATCCTAGGTTCTTTGATTTGGAATCGAAAGAGCGGGTTGGGGGCGGGGCTCCCGTAAAGATCTAGTTTCATCGCGAGGAGACAACGTTCGAGTGAGGTGTTCTTGTGTTCGCAACTAGCAAGCTCATTGGGGAAGGCTGGTCGTGATCGGGGATCACGGCGCCGCACACCTATTCGCCCTATTGCGCACAGCGAAATTTAGGGGTGTGACAGTCTCTCTCTACGTGCATACTAACTCGAGTTGGATCAGTAATATTAACAAGGACGAATGGAGTGCTCTTACCTCTCCATGTGATGACTCCTTCGCTTATCTTGGCTCCGCAAGGACAAGAAGATCCATATTTATTCATTTGTTTGGGAATTGATGGGTAATATTTTTCTAAATTAATATTTCCAAGAAATTAAATATTGTGTATTAATAAAATGATTATTACAACAAATAAATAATAAATTATAAATAGGACGTCCAAAGAGGGCGTCATCACTTAAATAGCGCGAACCCGCGATTTACACCTATAAAATAGGTTGTATGTCGATTTTCCAAATGCATGTGGTGAATGTCAGGTCGTCCTACAAGGAAGGGGCTTCTGTTTTGTAAAATATGCAATTTCGTGGGCGTCCAGTATTTAAGTGTGAGTGTTTGCCGCGAACGTGTAGCAATGAATTGCAGATGCTTGAACATGGAGTAGTCAAATTAGCTTTCGAGAGTGGACTTCAAACTGAAAACGAGGGCACTCGGTGTTTAAGCAAGGGCATCCGTAGAGGAAGACCTAGCATGTACCACATACGTCTGGAAAGTCAAGATACAACTTATTTTTAATAGACGAATTTCACGTCAACTGCTATTTAAGTGAGGGTGCCTATGCGGACATCCTCGGGGTTCATGCGAGTGCCCGAAACTTTTTTTTTTTAATGGAAAATTAGACTAGAAGGGTAATTTTGTTAATTGACTATTGTTTAAAGGTTGATTTGTTAACAAAAATAGTTTAAAAATTAGTTTGTCACTAACTCCATAGTCTATACAGTACTGTCGCCATGAAAAACGCTCACAAAAACAATGAAACTTAAAAATAAGGGGGCAATTGCATCCAGGACTGAGAAATTCAACACAACCACAAGAAGAGTGAATCATACCTAAAGAAGACTTCGTCTCAAAAATATAGAGCGACAAAAAATATGCTCTCTCCTCCAAGACTACGCTTCCGAACGGACGCACAAAACGATGGGCGAGAGAGAGAGAGAGAAAATGTTCTCAACACTGAGAAGAGTGGTATTCCTTATTCAATGCATGCTATTCATTGTTCCATGGGCTTGCATAATTGTTTGGGATGTTGGCTAAGTGCACCCGATTGGAGACTTGAGCTTTAGAATTGGGCTTAATTCGATATTAGGGCCAGCTCCAAATCGCATGATTTTACCATCCGTGGTAGAATCCCGCTTCTTAATAGTTTCTAATAAAATAATCTTACATTTACGTTTGGGTAAATAACACCGTAGACCCTATAGTTTGCGATCAACGACAAGTCAAATCCTGGAGATTATTTTTTAACAACTAAAACCCTAAACTATGAGAAAATGTCGCCGGCGACCTCGCAGTCACGATTTCCGTCCAGAGCCGTCGAGGTTAACGCCCCGTTTGTACCCTGTCTAGCGGCGTCGAACGGAGTCGAAGGGCGATGGCAGAGCCGACGGTAGAATCGTCCAGAGCCGACCGAAGTACGACATTCGCTGGCCGTTGGATCGACGAGGATCGTCCCTCGTCTGGATCGACGGTCAGGATTGAATCTGGCGTCCCTGCTAGATGCGATGACGGACAAAGATCCTTGGCCGTTGGATCGAGCGAGGGACGTGCCTCAGATCGACGGCCAGGATTTAATCCGCTTGGCCAAGACAGATGTCGATCCTTGTCCGTTGGATCCTCGCCTGGATCGAACGGTCAGTAGTGACTCCAAATTAATTGGGTCACGTGCGGGTCACATGCGATCCTAAATCGCCAGAATTCCCCATTATGACGGACGTCCGTCGTTATACCACGGACGTCCATCTTTAAATAACACGTCATCAGCATCTGGACGGCGTCCGTCGGACCATGACGGACGTCCGTCATAACCAAAACGACCACGTTTTCATCCTGACAGATGACAAAACGCTGCTTATACTCGCGAAGGGCGTCCAAGCCCTAGAAATCGCCCTGTACTTCAAATCGCGAGCGAATTCCCGATTTCCCCCGACGAATTCCCGAACCCCCGAGCTTTGAATCTGAAAATGGCGCCGGGGAATAGTCAAGCGTCGAAGAAGCGTAAGGTGGTGGCTCCCACCGAGACGACGGGTCCAGTGGAGTCTGTAGAACCTGGGATGTTCAGCTCAGCCTCCGCCCATGTACGGTACGAGAAGGACATTGTACCCCGTGCAATAATCATATACAGGAAAGTAAATTTCAATTCATTTGCTGATTTTGGATTGAAGGCAATGTTTGAACGAATTGGATTGGATAAACTGTGCACAATGGGAGGTTATTTCTATGAGAGAGCTGTCAAACTGTTTTATGCCAATTTGGAGTTGGACAAATCAAGTGATAGAGAGTTGAGGAGTTTTCTGTTTGGAAAACAGATTATGATAACTTTAGGACAATTAAATGAGCTCATTGGATGCTCCATGGAGGAGCCGTTGGAGGAGTATTGCCATGAGACAAAGGACCCCGAATTTGTCCAAAAAGGAGAAGGTCTTGCATTGCTGAAGCAATTGGTTTGCAATCCTACAGCCGTTGAGTCTTTCTTCCGGCCTAAATCAAAAGACCTTGATGCCAAAGCAAGGGTCATCCATCACATGATCACGCACACATTTATGCCTCGTGATGGACATAGAGACCTTGTCACAGCCATGGATTTGTACGTAATGGAGAAGCTATACAATGGGAAGAGGTTCAACCTTGCATACGTCATTATGCAGCAAATGAAAGCAACTCTGAATAGTGCAAGGAAGAATCTCCCATATAATTGGCTCATTCAGCGCATTATTGACAGCAACGGGTTGGTTGTCCCTCACACAGAGCGACGAACAGACGAAAAACCACTTGACATGTATAATGAAGTTACATTGGCTCGGATGGGATTGCAAAAAGTACAAGGGGAGTGGGTATTCAGAGAAGATGTGGCAGCTGCACCTCCTGCACATCTTGTACCTCCTGCACCTCGTCCTTCCACTTCAGCTGCTCCACCGCCATCCACGTCAGCTCCACCACGGCCATCATCGTCAGCTCTACCACTGCCATCCACGTCAGCTCCACCTGCTCCTTCCATGTGCACTGCCATAATTCCGTGGACAGCAAACGCACAACCGACATATCACGTGGAGGTGGATGACGATTTTGTGCGTCCTATGGATGACGATTTTGTGCGTCCTATGGCGGATGATGCACCTCCCCCACCCCAGTCCTCATCGTCGCCCTCCGTACTCAGCAGGGAAGAGAGGTGGCAGTGGCTTGTCACCCAACTTGGCGAGATTCAAGCCAAGTTGGATAGACAGGAGAGTCAACTTGGCCAGCTTCAAGCCACTGTACTACAGATGCAAGAAGTACAAACGCATATGGCAACTGCTCACACAACCGCCCAACTATCTCATCGATCAGCATCTCATACATCTTCCGATGCTGGTCCAGACGGATGCCAGTATGTCTTTGATTTTACATGTAATTTCCTTATATGCATTAGTATCGTTGATTAACAATGTGTTACAATTATGCAGGTCTCCGATCATCAGGCAACCATCCCCTCCTCCAACCCTGGCTAAAGTTCAAAAGATTTTGGCCCCAGGTCCTTCAGTGGTGGGTCCTACCGCTCGTCAGAGGATGACAGTGCAAGTGGTATGTCTTCTATTTGGTTTTATACAATGTGTAGAATTTACACTTACACTAAATTTCCATTGCAGCCTGTGAATTTGATGGAAGAGTTCATGGCACTTGCACGGGTCAATACGAAGAATAACAAGGAGACGTGTGCTCTCCTTTGCGGCTCCAAGGTAAGAAGCAACGTCATTTGAAATTTATTATCAGTTGTGATTAGAAAATTAATGTTGTGCGTCGTGTTGTTGATTTACAGGGTGACAAGATATATTCAATCACAACTCTCCTTGTGCCAAAGCAATCGGGCGCTCCTGACTATGTGAGAATGTTTAACCAACTTATATTATATTGTTACTAAAAATAACTACATAAATTGTGTTCTTAAAATGCAGTGCATGATGACAAATGAGGAGGACACCGCCGTTGTTCAAATAAGGGAGGGTTTGTTGACGATTGGCTGGATCCATGTAAGCCACTTCTATTCATTCATGAAATCATACATGGTTTAATATTTCTTCCTCCTACAGTGCCACCCAGAGATGGATTGTTTCATGTCATCGATTGACATGCACACGCAGTATGCGTACGAACAATTGATGCTGGATTCAATTGCAATTGTCATGGCACCTGTGGACAAAAAACGGTATGTTTTTGAATGACCTGCGCTTTGAATGACGTGACAAATTAATTTGCAGTTCCAATTGCAGCCAACACGGCATATTTCAAGTCTCCCGCCCTGTAGGGTGGTCGGTGATGTCCAAATGCAATGGGCAGGGCTTCCATCTCCACGATCCGTACGATCGAGATGAACTCTACGAGGAGTGCACGAGTGTGGAGATGAGCTCTGATTTGCACTTCAACATCATCGACATCCGGGACGCAGAGCCTTCCATATTTGATGAGGCACCACCTGTTCAGCCATGCCCAGAGGCCCCAATTCAGCCACTCCCAGAGGCCCCACCTGTTCAGCCACTCCCAGAGGCCCCACCTGTTCAGCCACTTGCAACAGTACCACCTGTAACGTATTCTAGATATACAAGAAACGCAGGACGTGCAAGAGGTGCAAGACGTGCAAGAGGTGCAGCACGTGAAAGAGTTGAAAGAATAGAAAAAACGTTGAACAAGTGGCTCAATTGAAATTGAATTCAATTATTTGTTGTAGCATGTAGTCTGCTTTGTGGTTTTCTTCATACTGCTTTGTGGTTTGTTGTAGGCTGTAATCTGCTTTGTGTTGGCACTAGGGGCGCCCAAAACAGGGCAAGTGCTGTCTGTCTGCATGTGACGGACGTCCGTCAGAAGGGGTAGGACGTCCGTCTCAAGGTGACGGACAGCCGTCTGAATGTGATGGACATCCGTCTTAACATGACGGACCTCCGTCTTAACATGATGGACGTCCATCACATGCAGTGTATTATACATGAACAAATATTATCCAAACAACTACGTAAATGAACAAATAAACTTCAATGTATTAAAAACTTTAGTGTATTATACATGAACAAAACAAACACGTAGATGAAGCTCCATGATTAAGGATGTGGGTGTGGGGCGACGGACTCCTGCAAAACACAAAAGGAAGTTCATGTAAGACGAAACGCTCATAGTGAGAACAACGTAAGAAAGCATAACAATCTAAGCACCTGTGTATCGGCAACAATGTTAAACCCCATGAAGGTGTCGTATGAGCGTTCTGCTCTTACACTGCCACTTGCGGTGCCACCTGTTGAGCCTCCGCCTTGACAAGAACGGACATTGTGGCCTACACCATGACAACGACTACATGTCATAGGGATATGTCTCCTGCTGAGTACCGTGCTGCTACGAGGCTCGTCTGCATCTCGCACTCTTCGTTTTCGAGGCCGACCCGGGAGTCTCTTTACTGGTGGTGGCAAAATTGGTGACTGGTTCGTTGCAGGCCACATGTGGTGGCCACTGACAGGTCGGGTAAAATGGGAATACATCCTCATATATGTGTCCCGATGGTACCATGCATGCACATAATCCTCCGCTGAAGTCCGCATAAAATTGATGCAAGGGATGGCATGCACGCATGGGATTCCAGTCAGCTCCCATCTGTTACAATTACAGGTACGCTTGTCCAGATCGACTGCGTACCGTTCGTTACCATCACTTACCTCAAACCGATTACATCCTGAAGGTGTTGGACACCAATTCCGAGCCGCATGTTTCAGTTTGGCAAGCTTCTTTGTGGTCTTAGGACACAAAAGATCTGTTGATTCAGCCAGCTGCTTATGTTTCTTAACGATCCTAGTCATTATGCCCGTTCTAATCATCTCGAACATAGTGAGGATTGGTTTGTCCCGTGCTGGCAGGAGGCAGGCATTGTAGCACTCGCTCAAATTATTAAGGCCCATGTCGCACTTTGGGACAGGACTGAATGCATGTTTTGACCAACACCTCGGGTTAATTTTCTGCATATATGCATGCGCTGTATGGTCGAGCGCAAGTAGTTTACTCATCTCTTTCTGAAAGTTCGGTGATGTTGTGGCCCTTGCTGCCTTCTACATGATATCTTTGTATTGTATTCCTGGAAATTGTTTTTTGAAATTGGCATACAAATGTCTTAGGCAAAATCGATGTTCAGCTGCTGGTGCATATTGTTCAATAGCAGGCACCAACCCCTTCTGTCGATCGGAAATGAGTGTCCATCCTCTGCCTATGTCACTGTCTAAGTCCGTCAGCAAGCAACACAAAAACCAGGTCCAGGAGTCTCTGCATTCTGATTCAACAAGTGCCACAGCAACTGGATAAATCTCATCATTGGCATCAATGCTGACAGCTGTGAGCAATTGGCCTGGGCACGACCCCTTCAAGTGATAGCCATCAAGACAAATAATGGGTCTACCAAACTCCTTCAGACCCATCTTGCACACATCCAAACACATGTACATTCTTTTAAATATTGGACTTGGACGGGCCACCAAATCTGGAAAATCTACCACCAACAACAGTGTGCTACCTGGATTGGATCTTCGAATCTCTTCTGCGTAGGACCAAAGTAGCTTGTACTATTCGTCACCATCCCCTTCGTTTAAAGTCTGTGCTAAATTCCTTGCCCTTCTAGCAAGACTCAGAGAAATATTGACATTAAAGTCCTTCCTTACAGTCTCAATTATGGAAGCAAGGTCCCACTTGGGTTGACTTTTTAATCTATCCAAATATTCGTTTGCCACCCATTTGTAGGAAGCGTGTCGGCTTTCCATTTGTCGTGCACATGTGTGCTCCTCATTATAGCTCTTAATTTGAAAGGTCAGCTCACCTTTCATTTTTAAAGCGTGAAGCCGCCAATTGCATCCATCACTGCACACAGCAGTTATCCGATGTCGTTCGCTTTTAACAAACCTAATCCCGTGCCCATTTTTCAAAGCATAATTAACCACTTCATCTCAATATCCTTCAACGCACTATACTTCTTACCCAGACAGAGATCCGAGGATGAACATTCAATTTGGGGATGCATACTCTCTGCCCAATCATCATCCTCTGAGTCACATATCGAACATAGCTCCGATTCCAGGGATCCCGAGATTGAACGCAATTCTATACCGGCTTCGTGGTAGAACCACCGATTCTCATTGGTCTCTACTGCCGAAATAGGATTAGGATTAGGATCCACCTCCATTCCACAGTCAATGGATTCTTCAACCATGTATGATGAAGAAGCACACCTTGACGACTCCATGTGATGTGCAACACTCTTGTTCGTTCGCTTACGTTGAGGGAGTTGGTCAGGGGAAACAAGTTCTCTCTCTCGAATATCTATGGCAATGGTCGGACTTTTTGTGCTCGACTCTGTTAGGGTTTTAGTATAAAATCTGAGAGTGACGGAAGCCCGTCATTTTCATACGGACGTCCGTCATGTTAAGACGGACGTCGTCTAGAGGCTGATGACGTGTTATTTAAAGACGGACGTCCGTGGTATAACGACGGACGTCCGTCATAATGGGGAATTCTGGCAATTTAGGATCGCATGTGACCCGCACGTGACCCAATTAATTTGGAGTCACTACTGACCGTTCGATCCAGGCGAGGATCCAAAGGACAAGGATCGACGTCCGTCTTCGCCAGGAAGATTAAATCCTGGCCGTCGATCCGAGGCACGTCCCTCGCTCGATCCAACGGCCAAGGATCTTTGTCCGTCATCGCATCTGGCAGGGACGCCAGATTCAATCCTGGCCGTCGATCCAGACGAGGGACGATCCTCGTCGATCCAACGGCCAGCGAATGTCGTACTTCGGTCGGCTCTGGACGATTCGACCGTTGGCTCTGCCATCGCCCTTCGACTCCGTTCAACGCCGCTAGACAGGGTACAAACGGGGCGTTAACCTCGACGGCTCTGGACGGAAATCGTGACTGCGAGGTCGCCGGCGACATTTTCTAATAGTTCAGGGTTTTAGTTGTTAAAAAATAATCTCCAGGGTTTGACTTGTCGTTGATCGCAAACTATAGGGTCTACAATGTTATTTACCCTTTACGTTTTAATTCAGAATGAGCCTTAAACTATCGATTTATGGAGAATTCGTGTGTTTGAGAGTCCATAATGATTAATAATTAGAAAAACCAAGATTTTACTATAACTATAATTTTAGATAGACGCAAAAGCGAAAGTCTACGAGGCTTTTGTGGATTCACAACTTTGAAGATTATCTTTTACATTGAATGATCTAATGTTTTAATGATCCCTACCTTAAAAATCACAATTTCTGCAATTATTATCACTTTCATTGTTGTTTTTCTAGTGGACATTTATGGTATTTTGTGAACTTGTTATTTATCATCAGGCAACCTTGTTGATGACAAGGTCTCGTGGATGACAAGGTCTCGTGGATCTTGGTCGGTGGCTTCGACATACAAAGAATATGGTGGCCCTCAAACAAAAACACATGTTTTCGGGCTTTCTCTATGTGCATATTAACTCGAGTTTGATCAATATTAATGAGGATGGATGGTGTGATCTTAGCACTCCATCACGAATTACCCCATCCGATGTCTCCCTCGACTATCTTTCCTTCTTGAGGCCCCGGGGACAAGAAGATGTAAAAACAAAAAGGTAGTTATTCATTTTAGAAACTTAAAGCAGGACGGGCTCAATAGAGTTTGGCAAGAAACAAATCTTCTTCTTCAAAGATTACGAGTTGCCCGCCCACCTTCATTACCTTCTTGATATGGTAATAAATCTCATTTGTTTTCTCACCGTCTTCTCATTTGTCTTTTTTGTTCACAAGAAAGTTTCCTAAGACATCCGGGTCGTCCACCAAAACATCGATGTGATGAAGAGGAAGAGATCTTTTGGGGTTTGCCTTAGGCTTATTCGTACTCATGAAACCGAGAAAAATTCTCGAAGAAGCATGCCAATCCAGCTAAATCCCATTAGCCTTCTGTGTGGTTATGGTGGCGGATGACAAGCAAGTGAACTAATACGGTAGGTATGCATCGACCGTTGATCGCTAAAATTGCTTTGTTATCATAATTATTAGACCCGTTAATAAATACATGGAAATTAACAAAACAATCACTAAAGTATGAGATCAATGACAAGTCAACCACTAAATAATTTTTGCTAATAAATAAAACATTGAATTATGGAAAATGAATGACACAATACCGTCGTTAGCTTGTGGGAAATGACTCAACCATATCGATTTTCACAAACGATTTTTTTCCTGTGAATGCAATTAGTTCCAACCCATCTCGACGAATTCTGGTTGAACCTCATAACCATGATTTGAACAACTTAAATGAGTTTCTATCACCTGATTCTAGATTTATAAATTGGGAAGGGTTTGCACACAACAGCACAAGCCAAAAAACTACAAGAACTCGTGATTTCAGATACTTGTAGTAGAAGAGAGCTAATACTCATAGAGAATAGATTTAAGAAAATACTATATAAGTTGATTTTAATTTTATAATTTAAAAGATTTTGTAAAAGTATATATAATATTTTAGATGTCGAATGATTTAAAAGTGTTTTCATGTCCATAGGAAAATCACATGACTGTGTTTTTCCACAGAGTAGACAATAAATTTCTTTCTTATACCCATGCAGTTTCCAGTATATGTTTACGCAGAGAAATTTTTTTTTTCTAGGTTCTATTCCAATTACTCACTTTCCGCAACAGAAAGACAACAATTCATAGCTGAAAGAAGACGTGACAACGATGTTTGCGTCCTTCATTCCTATAGCCGAGTATTTTATTTGTTAACAAAAATTATTTAGTTATTAACTTGTCATTAATTTCATAATTCAGTGATTGTTTTATTAATTTTCCATAACAGAATCAATCCAAGAATGAAAAATTACTTAAATAAGATGATATTACATGATAGAGAACCACCAAAATATTGTCATCCATCCACTTTATTATGAAAGTACTTCCAACAGATCAGAATCCAAAAAGCTACAGACTTTCAAGCCGGCCAGTCTTGCCCTAATTTTGCTCCAAGTCATTTTCTGATTGAACAATCAAAACAGCAATTTGACCCAAAAAAGCAGAATAAATGAAAACAGATCTAAGAAGCATAATTAGATGGACCTGGTTAGATTATAATATCATTGGAATTTTGTTGATATACACTTGACAATGTCTAGAATTCGAAAGTAATCATAGAACAGCGACGACTCCTTGCCTTCCAGCCCATCTCGGCTAACCCTGTTACTGCCTGCAAGATTATTGCAGGGACTCCCACCAATAACAAGGTCAAATCCACCAAATGTGTTCATCAGCTGTTCCAACCGGTCAGAATCAAGCTGTCGAACATCGGCAAAGTCTATTAAATTTCCTTTCTGGTTGGTCTGCTCCCACCAACTCCTAACAATATTTCTATTCACTTCCGAGATATCAACTGAGACAACATTTTTTAGAGGGATTCCTAGCCGATGAAGAGCTACTTCCGCCCCACCAATACCAGAGAAGAGAGAGAGGAGATTGATCCCACCTGGGAACATGTCTTTCAACACTGATAGATGATATGCCACTGTGTCTACCTGAAATGTAAATGAAAATACAATTTCTTATTTGTAAACTAAACACAGTCTGGCACAAATAAATCAACAACAGATCTAATGTCTCAACTAAGCATGTTTCAAACACTACCCAAAATGGGAGTTGATGTCGATTTGGGAGCATCATTTATGTTATTTCTACTACGGCCAGAAGATATAAGAAAGACATTTCAATTTAGAGAGTAGGTACTCTATCTATCTACAAGACTATTTAAGATTTTATTTAAAGATAAATCTCTAAATAGAGATTTATAAGATAACATTAATTTTTTGTTAAATAAATTTATAATTCTTAATATTTGATGAGTTATCCTTTTAATGCGATTCTTTGCAATAAAAGAGAAATTATCATCGACTGATTTCTTAAGATCATTGTAAGAAAAGATCTCATTTCTTTCTATCACTTTGTAGATTCATTTTTTTTTAATGAATATGGCTGCTTATTAAAAAACAAAAAAGAAAAATAGTACCTGAAATGAATTGCCGAGTGACTTGTATCTATCAGTCCTACTGATTCCACCTCCCCTTGTGTGGTTCTTTGGAAACCCCAGGAGCATTTCTACTTCATCAGGCTCAAGTGGGGCTAGCTTGTTTTTCCCAACCCATACTAGATTCCACTTCCGGCATTCATCAGTAACATACTTCTGGATATTTAGAGGTGGCTCACCGTCGCCATCATAATCTTCAAGGGCTTTGCGTATTCTGTCAGTCAGTTTTGCACTCCCAACAACGGTTTGCAGGCAATTCAACTGCGTTCTTGTGTCCCATGAAGGCCACCACTTCCTAGTTAAAGGAAATGCTTCATGAATGGTGTGAGGAGGAAATGGAAGAAGTGGAAATCTGTTTGGAATCGGGAGATTGTGAATATAACCCCTCTTTCTTGCGGCAGCACAAAAATATTTTGAATCCACAAATTCTGGTTCCACATCGTATAGAAATCTTGATATTGTACTCCAAACACCTTTGGGAGCAAGAGCAACATTCTCGTAGTAAAAGTAGGGAGGCCCAATAGCTGCCTCTGGTAGGGTTCTCTGGACTGTCATGGATAGTTCAGAAGGCACCCCAAACCCAATCATTGGATTAGGAAGGCGGATCTGTTCATCATCTTCATCCATACTATTTCTATCAAATGCTCTTTGCTTTTTCCTCTTCAACATGTCATAGTCTAAATGTCTTCTCTTCTTGTGTAGATCACTGGGTAGGTGCTTTGGCTTTTGCTGTTTCATAGATTCAATTAATTTCTCAGATAATTTCTATGTGACATGGTAGAAAAACAGTATCCATAAAAATTAAGAAAAAAAAAACTGTTACAGTGTAAAGGTATTACTGTGTTTTCCAGGTCTATATAATGCTTATCTGAGGCTTTTGAAATCTGAGCAGCGCATATAAAATCTGTCAATTCTTCAAGTGTAGAGTGGGGACCTGTAATGTGTTCCAGAGTTTGCGTTCAATCTAAAAACAATACCTTCTCCAATCAATACTTGGGAAAACATAGACACAGCAAATAGACATTCTATAAAGAATAATGCTAAGTTTACCTTCTCCTTTTACCTATTAATTATTATTTTCTAACGCAACACTCATTAATTGGCAAACGAATGGCTTATTTTAATATTTATAATATATTATTTAAATTGCACCAATCAATTGTCGCATCCTAATATAAAAATTAAGAAATAAAAATAGAGGGTAAATCATAGTATTATTCATATACAATTCAACTCCTTAGAAAAGCAGATACTTTCTTAAGATGAAATGAAGAAGACTTGGTTAAACAACTATAAGTTTGACAAGTCAAGCAAACACACCACATCTCTCTATAGCTATTGAAACCTCCTCTTTTGAGTAACCCATCTGCACCAACAGCAACATACATTTCTTCTCATCAGACCCTTGATTCCCAATTTCCTACAATGAGTTAAATTGGTGAGTAAATATGCACATGACAAACTTTCTACATTGAACATAACATTTTCAGGAAAATAGTTCATAAAAGCACTAACGCGAAGACTAAAAAATTTGAGACCAAAATCAATATTTTAACACGTTAAAACCAAACACTTGAAAGGAAAAGTTCAAAATTACTTCAGTATCAGAACAACTATCAATATCTGAGAAGTCATCTAAAAAGCTCCATTCGTAATCGGAACAAGAATTATCAGTATCAATTTGTTGCGCTTGCGGACTGTTTTCCAGAGCCTAAAGCAAAAAAAAAAAAGCATAAATATGTTAGAGAAGAAAAATAAAATAGAAAATTGTACCATTCATGGGTAACAAGGTAGTCCGAGAAAGAAAAACTTCAAAAGGAAGCTCAATGAAGAAATACAACAGTCTTAAGTACAGGCAGGCAATGAAGTCTTAAAACAATCTCACCGAATAAGTAAGAAGAGCTTCAAGTATAGAATCTGTATTTTCCTCTCCTGTATATTTTGACAAAACAAAATAAGTGAAATCCACCAATTTATTTGATAACTTTTGAATGACAACTTGATAAAAGATTATCTAGTCCTCAAAGATATTAAAGGAAAAACCAACCATTTTCCCGCATTGCTTTAGCAACCAGTTTCTCTGAAAATCCCATCCCTGTAAAATGATCGATCAACTTGGAGTTTGAACATCCTGCAGATGAGCTTGCCTTTGAAAGAAATTAAAGGCAAAAGAAAAACGTGAATTGAGCAACAAACACAAAGGAATCAGTCTGAACTATACAAAAAACACACCATCATTAAATAACTACGAACCATTTGACATACAATTTGATTTATAGTTAAAGTTTATTATAAACTAGGGTTATTGACCTACATTTTTTTCTATAAGAAACGAAATTTATTAAGAAAAGAAAACACAAAGTGTCAAGAGAAAGAAATCATCCTTTGCAAGGATTCTCAAGAAATTAGTAAAACATTTTTTTTTCCAATTAGATAGAATAACACTAAAAAAATAACTCGTACAATATTTAGAACAATAAATTCACTAGTCAATAAGAAAATTAACGTTATTTCATAAATCAATTCTCAAATATTTAGCTCCAAAAAATATTTCATTGTGATAAATCCATATACCCCGTCAAATAGCTAAAATGTCAATTATCCAAATTAAATTTTTCTTTCTATATCTTTTGTCTATTATTGAAATATCACTAATGATGCTCCCAATATCAAAATTAACTCTCATGGAGTGGTTGAAAGATGAAAAAAAAAACTTAGTTTACAATCGTCTAGCCACTTCACAATGGATCATAACATGGATGCTAGTTGAACTAAACTTTACAAAAAGGACAACGAGGTGGAGGTAAGGCTCTCGAAGGATTCCTCTTCTGACTCATACTAGTAGGGGATGCATAATCTCACATCGTTTGAGATAATTGAAAATATATGGTGTATAAGTAGGATTTTCCTCACTACTTAGAACAACACGTTTTTAGTTAACTCCAAAAACAAAACCATACAGATTTCGACTTAAAGCGAACAATATTAAATTAGGAAGATTGGCAACGTTACAGTATATGTGCAGAAAAAGTTATCATACGCTAGAACTAAACCAACAAAAAAAAACAAATTAACAAAACCACAAAAAGTAGCGCTGAAATTATTTAGAAAAAAAGAATAATAAATAAATTCAAGATTTTCACATAAGTTTAATACCCCCTTTCCAAAGTGTGCCTTGGCTTCTCCGTTGGGAAATATCAAAGTTGAACAAGACGAAAGTTGAAAATTTTCAATTTCAAGATCATCATCAGTGTTCCAATCAATGTCATCACATTCAACATCAGAACCACTACCACCCTGCAGAAATTTATGTGTAAAAACACATGCTAACAGAAGAAGAACACAAAAAACTACAAACTAAATAATATATATTCGCCACCAAATATTAAATTTTTCTGCTGCATTGTCTACGTAAGCACAAAAATTCAATTAAAATGAATATTCATTATGCATATGACATTAAAAGTGTACTTAAAAATTATAGTTGGATAGCAGAATTAAAAAAAAATACCATTTGTTTCTCTTAGTAGGCTATATGCTGTCCCAAGCGAAGATGTCCAAGCTGCTTAAAAATGCAAAGTACAGATAAATTCGGTCATTAAATTCATGGAAAATTGTAGACCATAATTGTTATCTAAACAGCTGAATATCTTCTAATATAACTCAATAAACTATAACAAATAATGTAGTTCTGCCATTATGAAATCATAATATTCAACAAATATAAAAACTTTTGTAGTAAAAATAAAGCTAGTTGAAGAGAGATGATAACCTTACGAGGGATCTTAAGTGAATTTCATAGAACTTCATAGCATATCACCATAGCTACAGAGCAACCTCATCGTGTTGCTGTCAAGAGACACAAACATTGATCAGAATAAAGAAAAAAATAAGCATAGTAGTTTTATAAATTGAATAGCAAAGCATCTTATTGACATTGATTGTCAAAGAATGACCAACAATGAAGTTTCGAGCTGTGTGAAATGGTTAAGCTGACATAATCAATCACAGTTACATACATATTACAATAAATAAATTTTTAAACAGATTTTAAAAAGTAGCCCATTAGAAAAGTAAGCAGATTTTTGAGCATGTAATAGTTCAGATAAATTTTCCCAGTTTATACCAACCTGGTAGCAAAGCACATTATATGGCCGTTGCTTTTTTACCATTCATTAGAAGGACTTGGACCAGTTTGCCTAGAAAATCAAGAGTTTAAATCTCTTTGACACAAAAAAGTAGAATTTTCACCATTAACTTTCGTTTTATTGATTATCACAATAGTTTTCTACTTTCAAATACAAGTTTGCAAAAAATCTACATCACCATATTTGAAACACTCGATGTTAATTTTGACCGACTCCCAAAAAGCATGACAATTTATATAAAGGAATCATCATATTCTATCAGTACAATTTATATAAGGGAATACTCATATTCCATAATATTGTACTATCTTGATTATTGTCGCCATTTAAATTTCTTTGTGTATCCTGAGAGATATGCTATACATAGCCTCCCATAATGTTCAGGCCAATCATAAGACTAGTCCGTTGATTTATAAGCTCGTCTAAGAGTCCTAATTTTTTTTTATCATAACAGAAGTTCAGAAAAATCCACCTTTTCTTTAATATTTCAGCCCTTAAAACCCCAGAAATACCTAAAACAAATTCAATCCCATAGATATCTTCTTCTACATCAAACCATCAAACAAAAAAAATAAAGAAAAAAATCAGTAATCACTCCAGACTAAATCTTCCAAACAGCAGATTAATGTATGAATATTACATTCGTAAGACTTCTCCAGACTTTTCTCCGCACACAGGCAGCACATCAATTAACAACACAAACGAACTCACAATCATCCTCATACCAAAACTTACTATCAATTACAAAAAAACAAGCATAGATCCCTTTAAAAATCAGCCAAATTTTACCGATTAACAAAGAAGAAATATTTACCTCCCGGACCCGAGAACAGTCACGCGCGAAAACCTAACTACATATCACAGAGAAAAGAACTCCATGCATACAATAAACTCCACAAAATTCCAGCGAGCATAAAGAAGTATTCGGGCAAGAAAGAGCCCTTTGATGTAATGATGCAATTGAACCAGATAAATAAAAAATGAGTAAAGCTAGGTTACACTTTTCTCTTTTTTTGTAACAGTATACGAGTTGTTCAGGAGAATTCAATAAAGTATATATTTAAGATTTTTTGGGGTTGCTTTTCCAAAAAAACTCGTAAAAAATTGTTTTTTGGGCTGTTCTACTCAATCCTCAAAACAAACAGATCTTCTATTTATATTTAGGTTAATTAAAAAATAAAAAAAAAACCCTTAAACTATGGAATTGATGACAAACTGACCATTAAACTATTTTTGTTACTAAATAAACTCTTAAACCCTCAATTAACAAAATAATTATTTCTGTCCAATTTTCTGTTAAAAAATGAGGAATTGACCAACTAAACTCTAAGGCCGTCTGAAGAGGGGCGCTTTCACTTAAATAGCGGGCGCCATAGTTGCTTATAAAATAGAGGTTGTATCTCGGTTTTCCAAACGTCTATGGTGCATGTCAAGTCGTCCTACATGGGAGGGGCTTCTGTTTTGTAAAGCATGTGATATTGTGGGCGCCAAGTAGTTAAGTGCAAGCGTTTGCCGCGGACATCTGGCGACGAATTGCAGAAGCCCGAAAATGAAGGAGTCAGATTAGCTTTCAAGAGTGGACTTCCAACTGAAAACGAGGGCACCCAAAGTTTAAGCAAGGGCATCCGTGGAGGAAGACCTAGCATGCACCGCAAGCGTCCGAAAAGTCGAGATACAACTTATTTTTAATAGACGACTTTCACGACAACTACTATTTAAGTGAAGATGCCCACAGCAGACATCCCTGAGCTTACACGGACGCCCAAAACTCTCTTTTTTTAATGGAAAATTAAATTCAAAGAGTTATTTTGTTAATAGAGGATAGTTTAAGAGTTAATTTATTAACAAAAAATAATTGAATTTCATAGTTTAAGGATTTTTTTTATAAATTACCCTAAATATAAATATAATACCAGTTTGTTTCCTCTAGTTTTGGCAGCACTAGAAATCGGAACCCTCAAAAGTCTATACAGTACTATCGCCATGAAAAAAAGCTAACAAAAACAATGAAACTTAAAAACAAGGGCTAAATTGCATCCAAAACTGAGAAATTCAACACAGCTAAAAGAAGATTGAATCGTACCTAAAGAAGACTTCGTCTCAAAAATATAGAGCGACAAAAAAAGATGCTCTCTCCTCAAGGACTGCGCTTCCGAACGGACGCACAGGATGATGGGGGGTATGTGAGAGAGAGAGAGAGAGAATGTTCCCAACACTCAGAAGAGTGGCATTCCTTATTGTATTCATTATTCCATGGGCTTGCATGATTGTTTGGGATGTGAGCAAAGTGCGCCCGACCGGAGACTTGAGCTTTGGATTAGGGCTTAATTTGATGATTTGTAGGGGTGGGCATTGCGATTCGATTCGATTCAGTTTGGTTCTAATTTTATGGTTCGATTTGGTTCGGTTTTGTTTTAGTGTGAAACCGAACTGAATCAAATCGAATCGCAATAATTTTGGTTCTGGCTGACTCGGTTTCGAAACCAAACCCAAGTATACTCGGTTCTGGAACCGAACCAGAACAAAACTGAAAATTTAGTTTCGGTTTCGTTTTTCCCACTTTATTTATTTTCTATTTATTATTATTTTTTTCAACAGACACTTTCCACGAGAGAAATTTTCCAATACCATTACATAGTTATAGCCTCTAACCAATCCTAATTATCACGCTTGGTAACTTCTCAAAGTAGCAAACATCAAAGAAATCAACTTTAACCAAAATGAAGGGCCAATTTAAGCGATGAAATGTCTGATGAGTCCAATTTTAAGAGCTTCACTCAATGATAGCAGCTCAAGCTCAAAATGTGGAACATCAAATTCCTAAAGTGAATCGGAAGAACCGATTTAGATCTAGGGCTTGAATCATGAATGAACTAAATGAAATTTCTGGAAAAGAAATCAACCTTAAAGTGAAATCCCAAAAAATTCAACCCAGGAAACTAATCAATCTCCACACAAAATTCCCAAGGTAGAAAACAAAAGGAAAAATAGGAGAAAAAAATGAAAACACAATCCAAAAAATCGAATTCCAAAGCCAGAAAAAAGAGAGTGAGGAGAAACCAAAAAAAGAACTTCGAGTTTTATGGATTACCAAGAGGCGATTGGCGACCTAGACCGAGAGACGACAGGCAACCGAGAGATGCTTGGCGACGGAGAGGCAACTGGCGACCCGAGAAGACGAAAGGAAACGAGGCGACATTGAAGGTTTACAAGAGTGAAGACTTTGCACTCTGCAGTACAAGAAGAGGAAAATAAACAAGCCTTAAGAATTAAGACAGGTTGTCGGTTTTCTTTTTTTGGGTTTTGAGAAACCAAACCAAAATACCTAAATTTTATCAAAATGAACCGATATTTGATTTTTTGGTGTGCAAAATCAAACAAAACCAAACCAAATTGACCAATATCAATTCGATTCTTCAATTTCGGTTCGGTGCGCGCACCCGTAAAGATATGGTGTTTAAGTATCTCCATCTTATAAGTCATAATTTCTCTATTTTTTTTTATCACTCTCATCATTGTCTTTTTTTGTGGATATTTATAGTATTCTGTGAACTTTTTGTTTATCAAAATAACATGTGCAGTCAACGACGTCGTACTTTCAGAAGACTCGACAGATTCATTATACATTTTGGTCGTGATAATAATTGAAGGTACTGACTGCTGTATTTGGTAAGTTTCTTAAAATAGCAAATCATTTGGCAGTGTTTAACCAATCAAATAGACCACATCATACAATCAATAAAAAAAGAACATTTGAATATATAATCTCTAATATTCTGGAACCCATATATGTTTGCTGCTACCAGAGTCAGCCATATCAGCAACTCCTGTTCGTAATAATCATCAATGGCAGGTCATAAGCACCAAAAGATCAAAAGACAGATTTTGCATGTCAGCACGAGATAAATGAAAAACCTGATGTATAGTTGACGAAATCTCTATGATGATAATTTACCGAAACCAGCAGCAACCTTCTTTCCTTTGTAAGCTTCAATTCTTTCAGGACTTGAGAGTCCAGTCTTATCCTCGTACTTCTTTTCTAAGGCCTACATAAATGTGAGATAAATCAGATGAGTGAATACAAATAGTTCTTTATCAACTATAAAACTAAACCACTTTGGTCAGTGCATGACTCTTTGCAAATAACCACACAAATACTGGCAGTGAAACAGCCTCCAAAGGGTAGCAATAAGGATGAGAAGAGATTCAATCATTGGCAAATCCTGTGACAATATTTCTATGTACTTTACTTCTTGACATCACATTTTTTTAAGTCCTACCTTCCACCAAACACCATTAAAATGCTAATAAGAAAAAAAAGTGGTACCCCATTTACATTTGAAAAGCAGTATGCCTGAAAGCTCATCACTTGATTGCCTCAGCCAATAAACAGAGTTTCAGCAAAAACAACAGATATTATTAAAAAACACAAGAAAACTCTGAATGGTGTTTCACCTGTAACTGTAAGCGAATGGTGCTTAGAACATCTTCACTCATTCTATCAAAGAACAAAATTCCCTGCATAGTTTAAACGTGTTATACTATCTCATTTGTACTTGAATGAGGACTGTGATAATTGAACAGCTACTCACAAATAAAAATGTAATGCTATTAAAGCAACGTTAAGAGCCCTCAAGGAAAAAAAATGCTCAACATGACTACCACGGTTTGAAATAATGATGTGGTGAGTTCAAGGTAAACTAAATACCTGCAAATGGTCAAATTCATGCTGAAAAACTCGTGCAGGAAGACCGGATAGGTTAATAGTAAACCTTTCACCCCTGATATCTTGTGCATCAATCTTTACAGATTCTGGTCTCTGACAAAGGAAAGAGAGGGGTTCTTGAGCTAGTGAAAAGGAAGTAAAGTACACTTAACTGTAGTGCAAACAACAAATGAAGAAAAACTGACTATTTTCCTTTCCATTGAAATATTGTATTAGATGTAATTTCACGAAAAAAAATATGGTCATCGAAACTTACTACTGCAGCAGCAGAACTATAAATTTTATACAATATAGAATAGGATTCCCACATAACATGGATATTGAAGATTCCTGAAACAGTACTATTTGACTTTGAGTGAAAGAACCCTGTTATAGAAAAATACCTCTACGTCTGCATAAATCCCTGGAAATGATAAGCATCCCTCATTAAAACGCACCATTTTCTTGGAATACTTGTAAACCCTGGGATTTACAAGAATGACTTCCTCTCCTTCACCCGGCTCCTCACCAGCAGGATTAAATACCATGAGTCTAACACTGATCCCTACTTGAGGTGCGGAGAGCCCAATACCATCAGTTCTGTGGAAAAGGAACCCAACAAGTATATTTCACAATCCTGTAGATACGTAGAATTCCCATTAAGAATTCAACAAAGACAACCCTAATTTAGAATTAGATAGAGTAAAATATGTCAGAAATTTAGAAATGGAACAGCATTGATCACTTGACAGCCAGTAAAAAAAGCTTTGAGTCTAGGACACTTTCTGCCGAGTAAAGAAATTACAGCCACGTATTTTCACAAAGGCCTTGATAACTGTTTATTACATTGCACTACCACATCACCATCTTGAAATAATGAGTAAAATGACATTAAAAAAATCCCAACCAATTCAACATTTCACATAGAAGTCGCTAAATCCACGCTGTAATCATCACTGAAATAAATGATTCTAGATTGACATAACAGCATCTCATCTTTCCAATCGTAAATTCTCTATAAAAAAAGAATAATTAGCACCAAAAAGAAATTGAGATATTGAAGAACTTACTTGTACATTACGTCGAACATTTCGTCAACTAATTTTTTCAGTCTGTCGCCGAACAATTCGACCCGTTTGTTCTTAGCTCTAAGTATCGGGTTCGGATATTCAATAATTTTCAGGGGAGCGTTGAATTCAAGATCAGAAGCTTCAAAAAAAAAAAGATAAAATTGAGGACAAAAGCTTGTTATACAAAAAAGAAAGATAAATAAGTTACAAGAATATAAGCGACAAGTTTGAGTTCAGTATTACGAGAAGCTACTTCGTCTTCTTTAAGCGAGAAGCCTCTCTTCGCCGCATACACCTGAGTTACAAGAGATCTGGTCCGGTAACCGGACGAAAAGAAGCGATTGGCAGAGGAGAAATGGCTGAGCAAGTGAAAAAAGGCGGGAAGAGCATACCGGTGAGGAATAGCAGGAGGCGGCGCGTGAGGCACCGACAGGTTGAGCCGGACAGGACCAACCATGGCTACCAAGTGGCTTAATGGGAAAAGCTGGACAGGGAGGTTGACGAGCCACTCACACTTCCCCCCTCTGAAGTCTCTTATATTTCTTTCTTATCCTAATTAAATTATTAATTTTTTGGATTTAGAAAATAATGGGTAATTAATCCAAAATGAAAAGATAAATAGTGAATAATTTTTGTTAATAAACAAAATATTAAAATATAAATATTATAGTCATATTTTTTATTAAAAATTTCAAAAAAATTGTATAATGGATATATTATTTTTTTACAGTAGACTCATATATAAAATACTATAAAGAAAAAGATAATTTTCACATCGAATATTTGTCTTCCACTGCAAAATTTTAGTTTTTTTAACGAAAATGTGTCTTCTGCTGAGAAAAATACGTACGACAATTGAGCTTCTTTAACTGTAGTATATAACTTTATATTCCGCTCAGATAGAGCATATCAATTAGAGCGACTTCTGAATGAATTTCAAATCCTAACCCTAACATTCATGGTCTCCTCTAATAAATTCTCCCAAACTTAAGAAAATTAAGTTTTTAACAGAAAACGTAATAACAATATTTGTCTCATTCATTTTATATAGTTCAAAATTTTATTTGTTAGCAAAAATTGTTTATTATTTGCTTTGTCGTTTGATCTCATAGTTCAATGTTAGTTTTGTTAATTTCTCAAAAATAATTAATAAAATAAAATTAATAATAATGAAAATATTTATTATTTATTTAATTTCTTTTGAAACACAAAGTCCTCGTTTCTTAAAAATAAGACGAGGAGATAAAAATGTCAAAATAAAACCACTTAAATTTGTTTCACTTAAACTTAAAATCACCTTTCAAACTTAGTGATTCTTTTATTCAATTTGTCTATAGTTTATTATAGAATAATAAATAATTTAAACATTACAATCAATATTAAAAATAACACCTTATATTTATTTAATTTTGAGAATAATTATTAATATTAACTTTAAAAAGTATTGTTTTATAATTGATTATTTGAACTTTTATTTTTTATTTTTATATAATACTTTAAAGTTTGAGGCGTTAGCAACAAACACTTTCATCGTTAAGAGAGTCAATTAAATGGTTTTACTTTCCGCAGCGAAAGACAAGTATCCATTGCAGAAATATTTCACAGTGGAAACATGTATTTTTCTGTTGAAAGAAAGTTCTTTAAATAAAACTTACTTTCCGCTGCGGAAGATAAATATATGTTGTGGGTCTTTCTGCAACAAATATGAGTATTCGTTGTTAAAATTGTATTTTTTATAATTTATTTTATGTAGCGGAAGACAAATATCTGCTACGAAAATAGTATTTTTCGTAAATACTTGGTTTCAGAAGCGTTGATGTCCACAAAAGCATTAATATTTGTCATTTAACGGATCTCATAATGGTGAGGTTGTCTATTGCTAACGTCACAAATTTTGAGAGGTTGAATAACAAAAATAAAAGTTAAAGATGTCAGTTTAAAAATTCACTTACTTTAGGGTTAATATTGATAAAGAGCCTAATTAATTTAAAATGACATTTTCATTTATCAAACTTCAAATATCAATAATATGTTGTAGATCCCCGAATTAACATGGTACTTGGGCAGTCAGAAGTGAACAGTGCTGTGCAACGTCGTCGTTTTATTGATTGCTCATGCCCACAGAATTCTGTACATAGAACCTCCGCGTGGAATTTACGAATTTTCTGTTAAATAAATGAAGGAAAATCACGGTTTTTACTTGGGAGCCCCATTTTACATTTTGCGTTTACGCCGAGAGCTTTCGGAGAGAGAGGTCAGCTTCTTTTCTTCGTCTTTCTCTGGATTCAACCTGTTTAAGGCTTCTTTTGGATCTTAATCGATCGTTGCCGCTAGATTTTACTTTCTGATTTGATTTCATTGACCGACTTCTTTCGTAGATTTTGTGATTTTGTTTTTATAATTTTTTGGTTAAGCATCGGCTTCACGAGCTTGTTCTTTTCTTTCCTCGAGCTAATTGATTATATTTTGTTTGAGTTTATTTTTTCCGATTGTGAATGGAGACGTCTTAAGATCTGTTTTATTTCTGAAAAAGTTGTCGCGAATCTGTTGATTAGAGGACGAGCAAAGTTTCTGTATAATCTTTGTATTCACGATATTGATCGTCTCTTATTTTTTGATCCGTGGTTAATTAGAGTTTGATTTTCAGTTTTTCCCTCATAATTTAGATTACTTGTGTGGTTCCTCATATCATTTGATCTTATTCTCCATATTTCATGCTCGCAATAGTTGATGTCTGAATTTTGAGCTCTTTGATTTGCGAGCAGAGTAACCGATAATCAAAGAGAACAGAGTAGAGAAATGGGGCTGACCTTCACAAAACTCTTCAGCAGGCTCTTTGCTAAGAAAGAGATGCGCATTTTGATGGTTGGTCTTGACGCTGCTGGTAAGACTACAATTTTGTACAAGCTCAAGCTTGGGGAAATTGTTACAACCATTCCAACCATCGGTGAGTCCCAAGTTCTCTGGTTTGATACACGTGTTGGCAAAACATGAGAATTGTTGTCGTCCTTGTCAGTTTTTATTGTGATTCTGAATATCTGATTCAGTCCCTGATGGATTTTTGTCATCTCCCTTTCTCTTTTAGATGAAGTCTTGTATACAAAAACCAATTTTTGCTTCCATTCTGAGGAGGGGAAAATCTGCTGATATAATTTTATGACGCCTTGTTTTAGTTTTGATTAAAACAAAGAAAGTAAAGGATTTTGCATTCTATTGTAGGATTCAATGTGGAGACTGTGGAATATAAAAACATCAGCTTCACTGTTTGGGATGTCGGAGGCCAGGATAAGGTATAAACTCACATCACTCACGTTGATGTTGATGAGGTGGGGGCAAGTTGTGCTGTTGTCTCTTATCAAATTAATAAGTTTAGAATTCTTTTCAAATTTTTTAGATTACATTTACTGTTATTGACTTTATATTTCTTGGAAATTGTGAATATCTCCTTTTCTCAAGCTCCAAATCCATAACAATCCAGTATCCCTTTGGGAATGGCCCCCATGTTATGGCTTTTCATGAACTTATATTTTTCGGAAAAAAGTTTGGCACTACAGCAACCCATTGATTCTTCAATTTATTATCTATATCTAAATGATGAGGGAATGTTATGCGTTCTTTATTAACAGATCCGTCCACTTTGGAGACACTACTTTCAGAATACACAGGGTCTTATTTTTGTTGTTGATAGCAATGACAGGGATAGAGTCGTTGAGGCAAGGGATGAGTTGCATAGGATGTTGAATGAGGTATATCATTATTTTTTGTTTTTCATTCTTCATTGGTTATGTGCAATTTTCAAATTTATTACCATGTATTTTGATGCTTGCACTGTTAGGTGTATTGCTGTGATTGCATATTTTCAAAGCACATCTTAAGTTTCATCAGCTGTGGTCTTATAAATATAATTGAAAAATGTTTTTAGAGTAACATCTTAAGCTCAATTTATGCATCAGGACACCAAACTCTTATTTTATTTTATATTTTGTTTTCTAATTTTGCATGTCTCCTTCCATTTTTTAATGAATGGTGTTATTAAAGACCTTATATGCTTCATATGCACATGTTAAAACTCTGAAATTATCATCGTTGTAGAGGTTTCCACAATTTTACTTCTTATCTCTTCAATGTGGTTATCGGTGAGAATCGAAATGTTTAATATATATACTTTGGTATTTAGTTTGGTCTTGATAGGAACCCTGCCTTTCGCTTGACTTATGCAAGGCGAAAGAAGGCCAATGTGGAGGGCTGAAGACTCCTTACTTGTTTATGTTTAGTATTTCTTTATTGACTGATTATTAATACTATGTTATTAGTAGCTTAATATGCCAGGGGGTATTTTGGAGAATACTTAATAGAGTTTGTTAGGATTTTCGTGGATTGTCTGGATGGTGCCAAGTAGGGGGGAGGGGAGAGAGATTGAATCATGCTAAATCTTTTGGTTGAGGGTTGGAGAGCTGGCAGACCTCTTAATGTCTGCTAACCCTGTTTTCCTTTTGATTTTTGGTGAAGGATTCCTTACTGGTTATTTGTTGTTCTTGGTTCTACTTGGTCGATTGCTGGGATCATATCATTGGTATTAGAGCCCTTAATGATCCACCATGGTAGCAAAGAAAGGGGATAACAGATCAGAAATTGAAGGGAAGATGGAAAGAGTCTGAGCACAATTGCATCGTGAAATAGAAGCTGTGAAGGAGAGTGTTTTTCGTATCCCTGCTCTTGAAAGCAATTTAGCGTCTCTCTTAGAAAAAGATGAATTCACTAGCTATTCAACACATATTATTCCACCGATTCCATGGGACAGAGGGAAACAAAAGGTGGAGGAAACTGATATTGGACAAAGCAGCCAACCTAGCAGTTTTGTGGAATTGCAGCAAAGGGATGAGGCATATTGTGGGGACAATAACACTCGCCAAGTAGAACTTCCCGTGTCCGATGGTGGTGATCTTGATGGTTGGCTCTTTTGAGCAGAATGATTTTTCCAATTGCAGAAATGTTCGGACCGAGAGAAGTTAGAAATGGTGGCAGTAAACCTCGAGGGAGAGGTGTTGGCTTGGTATCAATGGGAAGAGGGTCGCCATGCATTCTAGGGGTGGGCATTTCGGGTTTCGGTTCCGAGAAGCCGGTACCGAACCCGGAACCGATGGGGAACGGAACCGAACCCAGAACCGACCTCGGTTCCGGGTCCAGAACCGGCGGTTCTCGGTTCCGAGAAGCGTCCTACCTAAAATTACAGATTGCAAATCTGTAATGCATTACAGCTTGTAAATTGCATTACAGATTGCAGAAATCAAACAGAGGCTCGTCAGAGAAATCAAACAGAGGCAGAAATCAAACAGAGGCTCGTCGGAGAAATCAAACAGAGGCTCGTCGCAGGCTCATCGCAGGCTCGTCGCAGTGCTCAGGGATGCGGTTGTCTCCCGATTCCGCGAAGAACAGATCTGTCACCTTCTGTAATGCAATTTACAGATTGCATTACAGAGCAGAACACAGAGGACGGGGAGGGTGGGTACTGGGTAGGGGAAATTAAACTTACAATTTCCGAGACCTCGTCGCAGCTTCGTCGCACTCCCAGGCTCGCAGCTTTGCACGGCTTCACCTTCCGAAACCTCGTCACACTCCCAGGCTCGCAGCTTCGCACGGCTTCACCTGCAGAATCGGAGACTCAGGGAGGGAGGGTAGGGCTAGGGCAACTATGGAATCGGGGACGGGGAGGGTGGGTACTGGGTAGGGGAATCAGGTTCAAGGTTTTAAAACACTGTCGGTTCTCGGGTATTGCCTTAAGGAACCGCGAACCCATACCTAGAACCGATGACTAGAACCGAACCCGATTAAAATTCTTTTATGGAACCGAGAACCAGAACCGAACCCAAAACCGAGGTCGGTTCCGGGTCCGGTTCCGGTTCTTATCGGTTCCTGCCCACCCCTAGTGCATTCAGAGACTGGTCAGATTCCAGGGAGTTGTTGCTCGGTCGCTTTAGACCAACCCAGGAGGGTTCTTTGTCGGAAAGGTTCTTGGCGCTCTAGCAAGAAGGTTCTGCAAGGGAATATCGGCAATTGTTTGAGAAGCTAGCCTCCCCTCTGCGGAACATTCTTGAGCACTTGTTGGAGGCCCAATTTGTTTCGGGCCTACATACACACATCCAGGCCGAGCTAATGGTTATTCAACTGGTCAGTCTGAGCCAAATTAGGCAGACGGACCAGTGTAGCGTAGACCAGAGTTGGGTACTCAAAAAATCCCCGGCCCATAGACCCAACCGCTAGCCCAACGGTCTTGTCTTCCATAGATCATCAAGGGAGCCCAATCCCTTTCCTGTCGCAGCCTGCAACTTCTCTTCACCACTCGAGTTCGACCATCCCACCTTGAGGACAAGATGGGAGTTTGGGCAGGGGATATTGATAGGAACCCTCCCATCCGTTTCACTTATGCAAGGTGAAAGAAGACCAACGTGGAGGGCTGAAGGCTCCTTGTTTACGTTTAGTATTTCTATATTGACTGATTATTAGTACTATGTTATTAGTAGCTTAATATGGCAAGGGGGGTATTTTGGGGAACACCTCATGGAGATTGTTAGGATTTTCGTGAATTGTCTAGATGGTGCTAAGTAGGGAGGAGGGGAGAGAGATTGGATCATGCTGAATATTTCGGTGAATGATTCCTTTCTGTTTATTTTCTGTTCTTGGTTCTACTTGGTTGATTGCAGGGTTCATATCAGGTCCCCTACTTTGTTTGTTGTTTTTTTTTGTGTTTTTTATTTATTTAAGCCAGAAACGACAAGTTTTTTTTTCTAGTGTAGGGTTGAATGGATGGCTTATGACAGTTCCATAACATCAGGCCTGTTTATCTGGTTTCAGGATGAACTAAGAGATGCGGTTTTGCTTGTATTTGCCAACAAGCAAGATCTTCCAAATGCAATGAATGCTGCAGAAATTACTGACAAGCTTGGTCTTCATTCTCTCCGCCAACGCCATTGGTAAAGTGCTCTTATTGGTCTGCAGTACAACTGTCACTAATACAATTTTACACATTCTAACAAGGCAAAATTGCTATGTTATTTTTAATCATTTGTACTAATTCACAACTGATTGAGGTGGTGTTATATATTTCAGGTACATCCAGAGCACGTGTGCAACATCTGGAGAGGGTCTGTACGAGGGTTTGGACTGGCTTTCAAACAACATTGCTAGCAAGGTATGGGCACAACATTGAAGCAAAAAAGAAAGGAGCGAATGACGTTAATAAAAAAAATTAGATGTAATGTGTGATAGGTTAAAAAATTCAATGGGTGAGAAAAGTTCACTTAATCTCTTGAAGAAGTTTCCTCTTTATTGTAATCAGTAGAAATATTTATTGGTCATCTGACACACCCCCTCCCCTATGTTTACAGTCTTGAAACGCGCACAGCTAAGGGTTTTGGTGGCGTGGCGTTGAGCTTCTTGGGGGGTGAAATGTAGAAGATATGTTTTTCATTTTGATGAGACAGAGTGTTTACCCTCTTGACATCTATATCTACGTACTACATGGAGCTTGTGTAATTTCTATTTTCAGAGCTAAATGCTTTTTAGTTGTTGTAGTGCTTACTAAACGAAATATGTGGGTGTGAATATGCATATGCATCATCTTTGTTTATCTCTGTGTTGGAGGATGGGAGGGTGTGACACGTCCTGGTTTTTGACCACCCCTGGGCCATATATTTGTGTAGACTGACCTTATTTAGTCATGTGCTGCAAGAGCAGCCGCAAAATTCACTTTGTGCAGTGGGCCACTAATAGATACTTGGAGATGAGAGGAACATTTTCATATCGTTTGTGGTGTGGTTCCAGCGTAAATGGTTGGAATGGAGAAGGACACGTGCCATCACGCAAATCAGTGCAATGTTACCCAACTAATTTTAACACATGCTTGATTATCATGTAGCACAACAGGAGTGTCAGCAATGTGCTGCCTGACAGAGTGAATAATTTTTCAGGTGATGGCGATTACGAAGTGATGATTCCCAATGCATGTGAGTGGGCATTTGGTCTAGTGGTATGATTCTCGCTTTGGGTGCGAGAGGTCCCGAGTTCGATTCTCGGAATGCCCCTTTCACCCTGCTTTTTAGTTGAAAGAAATAGGTGAGAGGACGTGCGGCCTCCATGTGTTAGTATAGTTGCTTCGCCAAACGGAGCCTTCCTTTATCATCGAGATGCCACGTGGAGGAATATCAAAGTTGACCCCCCCAAATCCCCCCGCATTTGTGTTTATCACCGCCTCGATATCTCGTTCCACACCCCGACATTTTCACTCTCTCTCTCTCTCTCTCCAGATTTCTTTTCAAAGTCTCTCTGCAATTTTATTCTGTGTCCTGATTTTTGGAGAAACTAGTTTCGAGTCTTCGTTCTGCGAGGACGACCTCGCACAGGTCTTGCAGACTGCAATTCTTGCACTGAGGTTTCTTTCCTCTTTTCTTTAGTGATCCGAAGATAATAATTTCTCCCTTGCTTATCTGTTTTTGCCTCCGTGCAATAATCTTTGTTTAATGTCGTTTTGTACTATTGGACAACTTGTGGGCAGTATTTCTTTTCCAATTTTTCTTTGTCCTTTGTCTTATCTCGCTGTGGAACAGTCTTGCTTTTTCCCACAAAGGTATTGTCCTTGAAATGGGAATTGTCAAAACCCGCTTCAAAACCCTAGTTTCGGATTCTACTCTTTCACCTGAGGAAGCAGGGCTAGAACCTCTAGTTGCTGGCTCCGAGGACGGTTACGCTTCTGGCTCCGCTTCTGATGGGCACCAAAAAAATGGGGTTGGGGTTCCTATAAATGGGAGGGGGGATTTTGGTGGTGATGAGCTTGGTAACAGAGTAAGTAGAGCTTATGGTAGCCGAGATATTGATATTTCTGGTTTTGTTGAAGGCAGGTTTGATGATTCCGAGATTAGAGGTGCTTCTTGTTTGTTGAAAATGCGACTAACTGGAAGAGAGAGTAGTGTTTTGCGTAGTTGTGCTATTGAGAATTCAGATAAGCTAAACTCTATTGATGTTTCAAGCATTGGTGGTGATGGTTTGGTAGTGGAGGGGAATGATCAGGGCTTGGACGGAAGTGAGGAGCTGGACGACAAAATTGTGACTATTAATGTTCCAATTGCAGAATCAAGTGAAAACAAGGATAATGGGGAAGAAGAGGATTTAGATGAAGAAGGATTTGAGTTTTCTGTTGGAGATTTTGTTTGGAGTAAAATTAAGAGCCATCCGTGGTGGCCTGGACAGATTTATGATCCTTCAGATGCGTCAGAAAATGCCTTGAAGTTGAAACAGAGGAACAGGCTTCTTGTAGCATACTTTGGTGACGGAACATTTTCTTGGTGCCACCCATCTCAGTTGAAACCATTTGAGGACAGTTTTGAGGAAATGTCAATGCAAAGTAACTTAAAAAGCTTTCATAATGCTGTGCAGGACGCAGTTGATGAGATTGGTAGAATTATAGAGTTGAAGATGATTTGTTCCTGTGTTCCCAAAGAACATTGCAAAGGACTAGATAGACCTTTGGCGTTCAATGCTGGGATCAAGGAAGGAGTTCTCCCTCCTGAAGGTGGAGTCTTGAAGATTTCAGGTTTTCTATCCAAGCCAACAGATATTCTTGGTGAAATGAAAGGTATTGCTTGTAAAATATCTATAAGCAGTTTACTTAGGCTGAAGATGTTGGAGAGCCAGCTTTCTGCCTTTTATCGATCACGAGGTGGCCATCAACTGCCTACTTATTATGAACCTGTGCTGATATCGGGTCTTGAAGATAGTTTAGACAACGATATAATGGATACAAGTAAAGTTAATATACAAGGGCCATCTGAAGAGGATTGGCTCTCATCACCGTTGAGCCAAGTGATTTCAGGAAACAGGCAATATCAAAGAAGAAAGCAGAAAAGCATAGCAGAAATCATGGATTCTGATGTTGGCAGTATGGCTAGTGTCAACAATTTGTCTCTTAAAGAAGAAAGGAAGAGAAAAAGGAAGCTGATAGAACCTCCTTTTCACACAAGCGTTGGAGATTCAGTGGCTGAAAATGGTGGCAGAAAGAGCCCTTCGTCGTCTAAGAGAAAAAATAAGAATGAAGCTGATAGTCGTGAAAATGAAGTGGATGGAGGTCAAAAAGAGGCTGAGTCTGAAGAAGGTAAAATAACCTGCGATGGTGTTCAAAGTGATGAGGAGCAAAATGAAAAAACTTGTCTGGCAAGGGAAAGGAAGAAGAGTAAGTACTTGTCTCCTCCATTCACTAGTTTAAGTAAGGGGAAAAAGAAAAAAGACATCGAAGAGGAATCCCTTAAAGGTTCAAAAGAGGCTCATGTAGGGGAAAGAATGGCCACAGCAGCGAGCAATATTGCTAGGTCCTCACCAATTTTGAGGCTCGACACTGAAATGTTTCAGAAGCAGCTCCCTGAAGATATAGATCTGGAGCAGAAGGCATTGGAGAGCATAGGTCCTCGAACACCAAAACAAGATGAAAGTGAGACAATTGATCTATTAAAAGTCAAGGCATCCACTGATAAAGTGTTATCTGAAGTCAGGTTGGCAGCTCTGGATCCACTATATCCATGGCCAACCAAATCTTTTGAAATCGTCAAAGACTTTATGGCAATATTCAGAAGTTCAATCTATCGCAATGGGTGTTATTATAAAGTGTACAACAGATGTCGACCCGGTCGAAAGCGAAAGCGTTCAAACTTGGAACGAGGGTTTCTGAGTAAGGATCTAAATCAAAGAGTTGAGCCTTCATCCGACGAGAAGAAGATCAGAAAGAGCAAGAAAGCGAAATTGGATAAGTCTGAATCAGAGCAAGAGCCTGGAAGTCTTGGAGCGAGGTTAGCTAAGTCCAAACCAAAGGTCAATGGAATGAGCGAGTTGAAGACCAATGATAATACAAATGAAGTAAAAGATTCACCAGCGTCACTTTTTGTGACATTTCTTCCTGGATCCTCTTTGCCCTCCAAAGCTGATCTTCATCAAATATACAGCGAGTTCGGCATTCTCAATGAAGTGGAGACAGAGATGTTCCGGCCTAACTTTTGTGCTCGGATTGCATTTTTAAAGATTTCTGATGCAGAAGAAGCTTTTAACAGCTCACAGAAAGTTAACCCATTTGGAGCTTCCAATGCCACTTTCAGACTTCGATACTCCTCGCAAGCAGTGAAAACTCGAGGTCTGAGTGAACTACCACGACCAGAAGCATCTCCTCCTTCCGCCATGCTGTCCTCGGCAGGTGAATCCTCCCAACTCCAGTTCATAAGGAACAAGCTTGAAGAACTAAATTCAATGGTGGAGAATTCAGATGGGAAAGTATCTCCGGATTTGAAATCAAAATTACAGGGTGAGATGAAAGGCCTTTTGGATCAGGTGAGCACAATGGTTAAGTCTTCATCATAGATATTGTGGGTAAGCATTTGTCATTAAGGTGGTGATGATATACATAACATGTGTTCGTTTAGAATTTAGAGAAGAATCTGTGTTGTGTTGTACCTTTTGTTTTTACCTGCTCGTGAGAATACTCTGTAGGGTGTTGATATCTGTAGCTTACCCGTGTAGAAATATGAATTCACTTGAGAGCAATGGTTTTTGCTTTTAGCTATGTACTTGAGTTGTCACTTTGCTTGTGCTTATGCATGTAGAAATTTCTTACATTAATCATTCCATTTTCAAGAATGTAATTACATATGATCTGGAGTTCAAGCCCCTCAATTTCTTTCGGTGGTTAACTTGTCATTGACCCCATACTTCAGTGATTGTTTTGTTAATTTTCCTATAATTTATGATCGTGTACTCTTTGGGTATTTCCTTTTGGTTTTATAAATTACATCTTCATCGACCCTTCCAGATAAGGAAGGATATATGGAGGCCGAGGCTCATGTCTTTGCACTAACTAAGCAGGCAACCAATCTCGCGAGCTGTTTCTCACTTGAAAAACTAGAACAAAAGAATCCATCTCATGTTGTTCAATTTCCCGAGTTAAGGTCTGTGGTTGAAGGCCAAAATGACCAGACCTTTAGTCTTTGGATTAAACTAAAGAAGACAAATGATTGCTTCTAGAATACTCCACATTCATTTCTTGTGTCTTAATTAAACCTGAAGCAGGGAGAGTAATTTGAGAAGGGATTTTCCCGTCAAATAGAAAGAAAATCAAAGTATGCGAGAGTCGAGCCTTTCAATTTAAGACAAATGTCATTTCTTTAATAACTTTTGATAGAAATCATGTCATATAAAACACAAAACTTCAGTATACTGTGGCAAAATATTATGATGAAAGTGCCAAAATGTAGAGAGAGAGAGAGAGAGAGAGAGTTCCATTTGCAAAATACCTCCTTCGGCCACATATATTATTACAATATGGTACACTAGAAGCAATTATTGTTTTTTCAACATTTATGTAAACACGAAATACCTCGTTGCCATCTCTCCCTGATAATGAATTGTGCAATGAAAAGTGACGTGACGATTCCTTCGTGCTTCCTTTCTTTCTTTTTTTTTTTTTATAGTTTTTCCTCTTTGCTGGCAACCAAAGCATTCAATTCTCTTTCTAACTGCAAAACAAATAAATTCTAAAAATCGGAAGCACCAAAAGTGATAATCGATACGCCTGTAAAACACGAATCACGAATCTGTTATTTAAGGATAAAGAAGTAGTCAAGGAGAAGGTCTTAGCCCATTCTTAAGAGGCAGAAATGAAATCAAGATGGGTTTTTCAAAAATTCTGGAGCACAATTCTTTTCTATTTACTACCAGGAAACGTCAAAACAAAAATTCTTAATAATAAGAGAATTGCATACATGCATATTTATGGACAGTCTAAGGCAAAGAAAACTTGAATTTTGGCCCAAATAAAACCAAACCTGGACATTTTTTGACTTTTGTCTCTCTAATTCCTCATAAAGGCTGTCAACTCTGACATCAGAGATTACAATCAGACGGGGGTTTACAAATTTGTGTACTTAATAGTCAAGTGTATGTTCAGGCATACCTTTGTTGTAGGTGGAGGAGCTGAGAGTTCAGTACTCTCTCTCGAGCAGATGAAGAAGATATCTGAATGTTGATAACAAATCAAAAATCATAAGATTGGATGGAAAGTCCACTTAATGTCTAAATGCTGTTTCAGACAAAATGTCAACAAGTCAAAACTGGGCAGTAGTTCAATCAATCTGACCTTTAAAATAATAATTTCAACAATTATCTAGAACCAGCTATGACAAGATCTAATAAAAAAAGTGAGTATTATAATAGACGTGACTATTACATTACGAAAAACATGCTACTGCTATAACTGATTTCAAAAGAAAAAAGATTACCTGCGAAAGGTTACTGGTGGCCATTTCAACCGGCTCTGAATTCTTGCCTGTATTATTTCAAGTAGCGAAATCAAATACCTACAAATCCAGAAAAACATATAGAACAGAAACTTAAGGGACAATATCTTAATGGGAATAGAAGTGACCACCAGAGACATGTTCCAGATACTTGATCAATTTCATAATTTCTTCCTGTCACATTGGTTGAAAAGACGAGTTAAGTTCAATATAGTAATCATTCAAGAAATAAGATAAATTCAAAATTAGCACAAACCCTTTGCATGGTGTGTTTCTGCAAAATACTTTGCAGTGACGGGAAAACTGCAGCAGCTGTCAGGTTCAGGATTGTTGGATTAAACCCAGAAGCTGCATTTAGTGACCCTAATGTTGGACCCTGAATATTCCAAGAAATGGCAATGGTTAAAAATCCTTTGCTCAAAAGATGATTAGCAAATTTTTATCGTCATCCTGTGGGTAATGACAATGCCTATTTTACTTATAATTCAGTTATATTAGCGGAACAATTTTTTTTTTTCTGATGAAGTAAAAAAAGCTCAGCATAATTAAGTGGGTAACCAATAAAATATGGAAAATTACAAGGTTTGCCTTACTTTCATAATAAGTTATTATGTAACTTTCTTCAAAATATGGGTAGTACTAACAAAACATGCCAAATGGGTAGAATTCAGTTTAGAAGAGAAGAAATAATGGTAATGCATCAAACCTTGGGACTGAGATCTGCTGAAGTTACTTTAAACCGGCCCTTGCGTTGCACTATTGCTCCTTCTGACAAATCCTCGACTGCAAATAATGGCATCAAAACCAAGATTTTACTGGGATATAGCTATTAATACTAAATGATAAACAAGAGGAAAGATGATGAAAGCTAAAACTTGCACCAGATGAATGGCTAGTCATGTCTCTTCTTTGAGGATACAATGACAAACCACCATAGTTCCGCTCCGATAAATGTTTTGACTGAAGATTATCCCTTCATGAAAGTTTTAATGTGCAATTTACCAAAACGTGGTATTATTTGTATATTCATAATAAACTAAGAAAAATTGAATTATCTACCACAAACTTTCATAATTTAGTGCAAATATACAGGTGGCAGGTTGATTAAATATCTCAACAAAACTACATAAAAACAAAAATTTTTACATTAGCTATAAAGGCATACTTTTAATGTCCGTCCAACAAAATGGAAAATTAGCAGCAACACTTTTTTCAGGGGAACAAAAAACAGTATGAAAAAAAAGATTGTGGTAATTAAATTTGCAACAAAAGCCATAACATTTTGTTCATTGTGAAAGAAGCACCTTTTCATTTATCAAATTCATATTACTCGTTCAGTTCCAAGTTGATTAACTAACAAATCGATAACAAGTAGAAAAAAAAATGTTAACGTGGAATAGGCCATAAACCAATGAATTGGTGGGGTACTGCTGCTTTTGTCTACTAGACCTTTTAGAGAAAGTGATATGATAAATCGAACAAAAAAAATTAACTTTGATCAGTTAATGCTTACCTATCACCATCGTTAGTAACCTTTTTGGAAGAAATGGCTCTATCAGGAAGGAGCGAGTCACTAATGTACTTTTTCTGCTCAAGCATATCATGACGTGATGAACTATTTTGACCTGAACACTCATCCTCAGATCCATTTTCTTGATCCAAAGCTCGTGGAATTATTGATTTTATATCATCATCACAAATGTCAAAACAACCTCTGAAAAGAAATCATCATAACCCAAAGTTAGAATGAATTAATAAATAATATTATCTGTAAGTTATCTCTCAAGACATTACATGAAACATGTTAATAAGTTCTCAGAGGAACAAGGAAGCGGTAACATTGTTAATTTCTTTCTAAGGCAAAAATATTCTGCTAATGGAATGAAGTTTTGCTATGTAATAAATTAAAATAGATCTAGGAAAACCTATTTTACAAGAATAACAAAAAATGTACTGATGATAAACAAAGGAATCACAGAGAAAATTAGACAAAAATAGCCATGCCTAAGTGCTTCAAGAGGCTTAGCTGGCATTGAAGCAAGTGAACTTGACAAATCATGAAGCTCATTGAACTCATCCTGAGACAGAATAAAGTAGGCGCTAAATTGATATTAGATTTATTATGATATGGTAAAGCTAAAACAAGTGATTTGAGATAATTTATCATTGATAATAACACCTCCTGACTAGGTCTGGGATTTAAATGTTTCATTTTCTCAATGTATGACCTCTCGACGTGGAAGCCAGAAGAATCATTCTTCTCTTGTTGCATCTTACCAAAGTCTGGATCTTCTGCATATGCAACATTAACATCCTGAATCTGCAAGCAATGATTACAACAAGCCCATAAATGCAAGTTAGTTCCTTCACCTTCAAACTAAAATCATCAATGACTCTGCAACTACGAACTGATATATTACTTACAAGGGCAGCCTGATTTTTTAAATCCTCAAGATTGAAGTTCCAAGCACTGATTCCTCGAATGTACTCTTGCTGAAAAATAACGTGGTCAAATGTTAAATGAAAGATTGATATAAATAGGAAAGGTTATATATGTGCTTCTATTCTCTCAGTCAAGGAACATTGCATGCAAGCATAGAAAAGTGATGAGACTCATGTGCCTCAAGGACTGGAAACACGCCCCATTAGTTGACCATTTCTCTGTGTCATAACATTTTCTTATCTTTCACGAGGTACAATAGGGGTGTGAGGGTGATGTAGCACACCCCTAGGTCTAAGGAGGCCTAACTAGTCTATGAGCCGTTTATTATTTTATTTTAATAATTTTATTTTAATCATTTAATTTCTATCCCTATTTAAAGAGTTGCAATAAACATTATGACCTAGACTTTGATATTGAATTATTCTATTTCCCCGAGACATATTTCTCTAGTTTTTTCTAATTTTTGATTTCGATTATGAAACAAAATTTCTCCTACAACAAATTGGTATCAAAACAAGGATTTTCACCTCGCCTTGCTGGCTAACGAAGTTCAAATGAGCAATGAATCACCAATAACGAAATGGCGATTTGAAATCATTGATCAACGATGTGAAAAAATCAATCGAGAAATTAGTGAAATTCACGAAACCCTCCACAATCTTTCACAGATGATAATTGCGGCAATTAACAAGAATTGACGAAATCATGAGACTCAAAGATTCGATCTTTACGAATCAGACGAGAACCGAGGAAACGACAAGCAAAGGAGGAGAGAGAGCAGAAAAAATACAACACTAAGCCCTAATGTGACCGGAGGAGACCAACCACTTAGGGTTTGGCTGGCCGCTAGCCATGGCCAAACCAGCCGACATTGGCATCCAGACTCATCCAACGACCACAGTCGCACCTTCTACGGACCAGAACAAGACGTTCCAATCGTGAACTACACGCCTCCAATAGCAGATCACGCACTTCTCGATGCAAACCGTGTGCGCGACTACCAACAAGCCGATCTACTTTCGCCTACCAGCGGGAACATCGACTGATTCACAACCGACAGAGCACCTTCGACAACCGACAAACATTTCTGGCCAATGCCAGAGGCAACTTCGACTCTGATGGGGATTTTTTTTGCGAGGAAACTAGGGTTCTGAACAACCTAGCTCAAAATCCCAACTAACGGAAAGTTTTTTATCCATCAGAATGACCTAATGGTTATCTTGAGCGGCAACAATAGGGAAATTTGCATTGACGACAAATACGAGTATATAATTATTCGTCTGACGAAGGAGATAATTTTTTTGAAGACCGTGTTATAAATCAAAGGTCAAACACTCATGAGTTCAAAATGAAAGATAAATTTGCCGACTTTTGATGGCGGATTAAATATTGAAGATTTCCTTGATTTTGTTCACATGGTTGAAAATTTTTTGATTATTTAAATATTGTCGAGAAAAAACAAGTTAAGTAGTTGGTATATAAACTAAAAGGTAGGGTTTCAGCATGGTGGGAACAATTTCAATTCAACCAACAGAGGCAAGGAAAATGGCAAGTTCAAACTAATCCCAAGATCAAACGGCTACTACAAAGGCGTTTCCTTCCTCCAGATTACAAGCAATTTTTATATCAACAATATCAAAATTGTCGGCAAGCCAACTAAACAGTGAATAAATACACAGTAGAATTTTACAGACTAAATGCTCAAGTTAATTTATCTAAAACTGAAGATCAACTAATAACTTCATATATTCGTGGTCTCAAATTGATTATCTAAAATCGACTGATTATTCAATCAATATGGACTATGACAGATGATGTGAATCTAGCAATGAAGATAGAAACTCACATCAATACGTCTATCGCTTGTAATTCAAACAATTTTTTCCTATCTACAGTAGAAAGTTCTTCCAATCAAAAGGGATCAATGACTGCCAGCAACAGTGTTCATAAGAATTCTTTTGCACCCCACAATCATTTCAGAATAAAAGTGAAAATTCAACTTCTACCCGATCTAAAACTCAAGGTCGAAATCCACAACACAAGGAACTCGTAACGGTCCTTATGCATGCCCTAATTTAGACAAGTGTTTTAGATGCAATCAACCAAACCATCTCTCTAATGATTGTTCAAATAGGCGATCTTTTAATTTTGTGAAAGATGTCAATGAGGAACAATTACCGAACGATAATATTTAGGAAGAAGCTGAATTTGAAAAGGGTGATGTTAGAGAAGAAATTGCGTGTATTGTTCAGCGTTTGCTACTAGCCCCTAAAAAGCGGAACTATTCACAACGACATAAAATCTTTCGAACCTGATGCATCATCTGTAACAAGGAGTGCAACGTAATTATCGATAGTGATAGCAGTGAAAATGTCATATCCAAGACACTCGTCAAAGCAATAAATTTGAAGACAGAGAAGCACCCTTCTTCATATAAAATTGCATGGATCAAAAAAAGACCTAAAGCACAAGTTCTCAACATGTGTAAAGTTCCACTATCTATTTGTAAATATTACAAGAATGAGATTATATGTGATGTGGTCAATATGAATGTCTGTCATGTGTTACTCAGGCGTCGGTGGCATTATGACGTTGATGACATTTATAAGGGTCGTGACAATGCTTTTGTCTTTTGGTGGTTTGACAAAAAATAGTGTTGATACTACAATCTCCACAAATAGAGACTAGTACTACTATCAAGGAAGGTCAACCATTATTCGTTAGCATAACTGGAATTGAATTCTTTCACTAATTTAAAGAGCCAAATTTGATAACAGCATTGGTAGTAAAAGGTCAATATGAGAAGACTACAACAATACCCACAGATCAAGAGATGTTTGTTGAATTTGAAGACTTATCTATGACAGAGTTACCAAGTGAATTGCCCCCAATGCGAGACATTCTGCATCACATTGATTTAATATGAGGGCCTAACTTGTTAAATTTTCTACGCTATCGCATGAGTTCGACAGACCACGAGGAACTAGAACGCCAAGTCAATAATTTGCTCAACAAGGGGTTATCCGTGAAAGTATGAATCCTTATGCAATACCTGCACTCCTCACTCCAAAGAAAGACGTCAATTGGCGAATGTGTATCGACAGTCGTGCTATCAATAAAATAACGATCAAATATCGTTTCTCCATTCCACGCTTCAATGATATATTTGACTAACTCTCAAGTGTTGTGATACTCACCAAGCTCGATTTGCGAAGTGGTGCCACCATATTCGCATCTGCCCATGCGACGAATGGAAGACTATATTTGAAACTAAAGTGGCTACCAACATGCCTTTATGAATGGCTGGTGATGTCATTTGAGTTATCAAATGCACCTAGCATGTTCATGCCACTAATGACCTAGGTTTTTTGTTCTTTTATTGGTAAATTTGTTGTGGTGTATTTCAATGACATTCTTATTTACAACAAGACCAGTGTCGGACACTTATCTCATCTCAGAGTTGTATCAACCTCAAAAAGTGTAGTTTTATGACTAACCATCTTTCTTTCCTTGGTTTTATAATAGGAAAAGATGACATTCGTGTTGATGATTCCTAAGTGAAGGCAATACAAGAATGGTCAACCCTTACAACTGTACGAGAGGTACAAAGTTTCCATGGTCTTGCTACTTTTTATCCGGGGTTTTAGTGTAATTATGACACTAATCGCCAATTTCTTTAAAAAATGACAATTTCAAAGGGCAAAGCACAAGAAGAAAGTTTTGCGTTGATAAAGGTCAAGCTATTTAGTACCCTTGTATTGGGGTCTTCCTAATTTTGATAATTTGTTTGAAGTTGACTTAGACACCTCAACACTAAGAATTAGAGTTGTTTTATCCCAAGGAAGTCGACCAGTTGAATTTTTCAGTGAGAAAGTTAGTGAATCACGACAGAAGTTGACTACTTATGAGCTAGAATTTTATGCAGATGTTCGAGTTTTGAAGCACTTGGAGCACTATCTAATTCAAAAAGAATGTGCGTCACTCACAAACCATCAAGCTTTAAAATTCATCAATTCCCAGAAGACGATGAATCACATGCATGTTTGGTTGATCACCTTACTCCAAAAATTCACTTTTGTCATCAAATATAAATCGAGCATACAAAACAAAGTCGCCAATGCCCTCATTCCTTGTGCCTCTTATTTAGCAATAGTCAAAACGGAAGTGGTGGGGTTCGAATATTTAAAAGATATTTATGCAACAGATGATGATTTTGGTAAAATATGAACTCTCTGCATCAACAAAGAATTTCTTTCTGATATTATTTATTTGTAACAAGTATTTATTTGAAGGCACTCAATTATGCAGTCCTTAATTGTCTTTGTGAGAGCACCTTATTAAAGAATTAAATGTTGACGGTTTAGGAGGATATATTGGTTGAGATAAGACAATTCATTTGGTTGAAGATGGATTTTATTGGCCTCAGCTTAAATGACATATTGGAGGCGTTGTCCAGCGTTACTCGTTCTGTCAAAAAGCGAAGGGCCATACCAAAAACACCGGACTTTATACCCCACTCTGTGCTCCTGAAACAATATGGCAAGATTTAACTATTGATTTCATTCTTGGCTTCCCAAGAACCCAACGCAAGGTTGATTCAGTTATGGCTGTTGTTGATCAATTTTCAAAAATGACTCATTTTCTCCCGTGCAAGAAAACTTTTGATGTTTCTTATATTGCTAATCTATTTTTTTGAGAAATTGTTCGTTTACATGGAGTTCCTTGTCCTATAACATCTGATAGGGACGTAAAATTCCCCCGTCACTTTTGGAGAACTCTATGGAAATTATTTGACACTTCGTTGAAATATAGCAGTACCATTCATCCCAAATGGATGGATAAACTGAAGTAACCAACTACAGCTGGGGAAATATGAGTCGATCCCATTGTGGAGATAAACCGAAACAATGGGATGTTGCTCTTCCTCATATAGAGTTTACTTTCAATAGTATGTCTAATCATTCTGCCAAAAAAAATCCTTTTTGAAATAGTTTATATCAGTGCTCCAAAACATACTGTTGATTTAATTTGTCTTCCTATCTTCTGATGGTAATCTGAATGTTGAAGAATTTGCAAAGCGAGTACAACAAATTCATCATAACGTGACAAAGAATTTACAAAAGGCTAATCTTCCTCATATAGAGTTTACTTTCAATAGTATGTCTGACTATTCCACCACAAAAATCCCTTTTGAAATAGTTTATATCAGTCCTCCAAGGCAAAATGTTGATTTAATTTGTCTTCCTCTATCTTCTTAATGGTAATCTGAATGCTGAAAATTTTGCTAAGCAAGTACAACACATTCATCATGACGTGACGAAGAATTAGAATAGGCTAATCTTCGCTAAAAGTTTGTTGCAGATGAACATGGATGCCTCAAATTATTCAATGAAAGTGACTTAGTGATGATACACCTACGTAAATATCGGTTTCCTATTGGTACTTACAACAAGCTAAAAAATAAAAAGATTGGTCCATTCCACATTCTTAAAAAAATTGATGACAACGCTTATAAAATCAATTTACTAACTAACATGAATATTTCCAACACTTTCAATTTAGCTGATTTCTATGAGTATTATCCTTTATATGAACTTTCTTTGAAATTGCATAACTTAGGGATGAGTTCTTTTTAAGAGAAGGAGATTAATGTAGCACGCCCCCAGGCTTATGGAGATCCAACAAGCCCATGAACCGTTTATTATTTTATTTTAATATTTTAATCACTTAATTTCTATCTCTATTTAAAGGGTTGTGATAAATATTATGACCTAGACTTTGATATTGAATTATTTTATTTCTCGGGGAGTTATTTCTCTAGTTTTCTCTAATTTCCTATTTCGATTACGAAACAAAATTTCTCCTACACCAAAGGGTCAACATTAATCATACAAATATATCAATCATAACATATCACCTGTGATAATTGATCCTTATTTTCGTACAGAGCTTTGTTCTGCACAAGAAGCTCAGCCTCTTTTGCCTGCGACAATAGAAGAGATATAAAGACAGAAGCATGGAACACAAATATCTAAGGAAAATATATAAGAGAAGAAAAACAAGGTCAAAAGTGACCTGCAGACCTTCAGCATCTTAAAACGATCTCCCAAAGGAGCAAGGCCCTCAAGAATTGTGCGAGCTATATAGTCATTTGGGCGTCCATGTTTGAAAAAAGGATGTTTAAGAAGCTTCTCAGAAGTTGGACGTTTCTTCGGATCCTTTACTAAGCACAACGCCACCATCTCCTTGAAGGACTGTACAAGTAGAGCACCATGAAAACTACTCTAGATTATTAGATCCCAAAAAATATCACACATTTGAGAGCATACCTTTGAGAATCTCTTGTCTCGTTCATAGTCGAGCCCAGGAGGAGCATTTTGTAGTGTCATTAGCAAAACCTGCAATGTCAGAGTTCAAATAGAGAAACAAATAGTATAGTTAACACGGCAGTAGACTAGTGATCTTTAGTATGTGTACCAAAAAAATGAAAAAGATTTACTTTCATTGGTGGATACTTGGAAAATGGAGCATGACCATGAGCAAGTTCAAGCGCTGTTATTCCCAATGACCAGATGTCTGCCCTGTTTATAAAGGAAGGGGAAAGGGGGATGGGAAAATGAGTAAGATACATATACACATAGCAAATTTCACTACAAGGAAAAAGTTCCAAAAACATGTATGATCAGCAATAACTCACTTAAAATCATATCCATGCAACTGCTGCATAACTTCCGGAGCCATCCTGCGACAAAGAAGAAAACATAACAGAACAAAACATTGTTGATTCCCAATTAGAGCAGCACCTCCATAGATATGGTATCAAAGGAAATAAAACAAATACCAGCAAGGAGTTCCAACAAAAGTATTTCTTGATCTTAGTCTGTCTCCGGCATCAAACATACAAGCTGACACACCAAAGTCAGCCAGCTTGACTGATCCATCGAAATCAACTAAAATATTCCCAGCCTGTGAAAACAAGTTACAAATACTAAGAAGAAAAACAGCAACTACTCTCCAATTTGAAAAGGGGGAAATTCATTGGACATATATAGTGAAACTTGAACGAAAACAATTCAGCTTTGCCAACATTAATGGAGATGGAAAGCTTTTTCATTTGGTAATGCAAGTTTTCCTTGGGATCCACTAATAGTCACAAAACTAAATCAACAAATGGGAGCTGGTCCTTTCAGACTTTGAAATCTCTAAATTATCCTTGACAGTCTCTTATCCAAAGAAAAAAAAAAGTTCTAGGCAGTCACCAATAAAAATGTGTTAAAAAATGAATCTAGCAAAAATATCAAACACTCCATCCTGGGAAAATAAGTGTAAACCACAATACCTTCACATCCCTATGAATGTGGCCATGGGCATGAAGATAAACAAGAGCTTTGAGAACCTCACGCAAAACAGTAGCTATAACAGGCTCTTCGAAACCTTCTGGATAGGCAGATTTCATTATATGAAGACATGATCCTCCAGCCATGTATGGCATCACAACCCAAAGGTTGTGGCCAGTTGTGAAAGAACAATGTGCTCGTAGTACATTTGTATGATAAATCAAGGTCATTGTTTGTACCTCTCTCCTTATACCATCCTGGAAAAAATGCACCAGAAAATATTAAACAAGTTAGCAATAAACAAGTTACAGTTGTAACGAGAAATGTTATACCAGAAGAGCAGAAATTTGAATTAAATATTGCACAGCATGGTCACAGATGCATATAAATTGAATCTCAGTTTCTATTAAACGGTGGCCCAATCTCCATTTTATTATACAGTAACAAATCAAACATTTTTAAAGTAATACCATGTAGTCATCGCTAAACCACTAAATTGAACTAAAAAAAAATGTAGTATTGGAAACGCGTACGAGTATGGCAGCACTATGTGTTCCTTAATCAATGGTAACTGATTTACAAAAAGATTCAAAGCGAGATAAAAAAAAAAACCATATAAGTGAGGAAACAAGATACTAACACATTGAGTCATAATACAATAAACCTGATTAGACCAAAAGCAACTTTAAAAAAAAATTAACAAGTCCAATGATCTTCACAAAACCACTAGTTACTTGAGATATAAATTCACATACCAGGTCATTATTGCACTTCTCCAAATCTAGAACCTTTATAGCAACAATCTCATTTAGTGGTATGCAGAGAGCCCTGTAAACAGTGGCGCTGACACCTTCACCAACTTCTTCGTACAACTTATAATCATTTGCATTTACTGGAAATCTTTTCTCTGACACAGTCTCCATGATTGCTTTGTCATATGGGCAACATTTTGATCCCTAAATATTCCCAAGAAAAAAGCATTTCAAGGGAAAATATTTCCAACCATTGTGATATTTCTTCCAGATTGGAAGCAGGAGCATGATCTTCTTTGTTCGATAAGTGCAAGCTTAACTATCCAGTGATTGCACAAACCATTTGTAATTGGATCATGTCATTCAAACTTAAAAAAGGAAGCAACAGGTAAAACTTCCCCATTGTCCTCATTAAAATTGAATACCACATTACCCACTCTGAATTATGATGATGCTACCTGGACCACTGATAGCATTTCTCACATGCTGCACGTGAAAGGAAAAAATATGTAGTTTTTAGACGAAATATGCCAATCACAAACAACTTGGTAAAAAATTTGTTATAACTAATAACATGCAATTGGGCAGAGAAGTGAGATTCGCATTCAACCAAATTAGGGATTGTTTGGCGCCAATTACTGCCATATTTGTGATAAAATACCCTCCAATGTCAGCTGCTTGACCGTTTAGTATAAATTTTCTGAATCAATGAACTGAATAGAGCATACAGGTACAGGAACATGTATGCTGGTTTCCATTTAAAGGGATATTGAGGCCTTACATTTCCGATCGTGCACTAGCTAAAATTAGAAACTTTGTTACTTTCCATCGGCATAATACTCAATCAGTTAACCCCGAAATACAGTAAAAAAAAAGCTCATGTGGGGTAACATCAAATATTCGATTATTGCGCAGATATCTTATAACTAAGAGCAATAAAGTAATGCATCTCCAAGTTTAAATCGTCATTTTACATTTTCAATGAGGTAAATTAAACACAGTAGAAAAACCCAAAGCAACGATTGAACTCATTCAAGATGATCGAAATCAAATTCTAGAGCTCGGATTTGAAAATTCAGCTGAGCGAAAGAACTGCAGTAGAAACTAAAACCAGATTGTAATAGAGATTTATACCAAGTATACTACCAGAACTCAACAGCGTGGGCGTGCGTACCTTTAGCTTCTACGTCAATGGAAGCTGTAAGAACCAGAGCTGAATCTGACTAGCAACGCTGATTCAGCATATGGTCGATTAATCATCAACTAGATCGACACGAACGATGATGATTACGATGAGCTGAAGGCTTTTCAATCTGGACCTCCACCTCTTTCCTTCACACACAAAAGCACAAACAACTCTCTCGCTCTCTTCTTCTCCTCTCCCTTCCTCCCTCGAGGAATATTTCTGAATCCAACTGTCTGAGCCGGAGCCGGAGCCGCAGCCGCAGCCGCAGCCGAAGCTACCAAGCTCGACGCACTCCGACCATTTTTATATAAATTCTATAAAAAAAAAAATTAGAAAGGAAATAGTTGAACTTGGTTTAGTTTTAAGAAATTAACAAAACAACTACTAAATTATAGAATTAATGATAAGTTAATCACTAAATAATTTTTATTAATAAATAAAATATTTAATTATAAAAAATAAATTACACAAATATCGTCGTTAATAATAAACTTACTTTGAAAACGAAAGAATAAGAAGTTTACCCTCGAAAATGTCTTCTCCAATGTGCTTCGAACGCTTTGTCTGGATATTGGGCAGAGTTTTTCAGAATATAAATCAGAGATTTCCACATATTTCTGTTCAGAAAATCACTGATTAAGACAAAATTTTTTCCTCTCAATAATTACATCATCTTATTGTCATCTAATATGAATTAAAAACAATAATTTGATAGAATAACTAAAATTTGATAAATCGAAACAAATAAACAATTTTAAGAGATCAATGGAATAGTTTAGTTTTATATCTTAGAAGACTACAGTTATTTGGTTTCCATTTGAGAGTCTGATAATTTCATGTATTATTTCTCCTCTACGAATTCTTTCCTGTATCTTGTTTGTTTGACAGTGAAACAATGTAATTTGACGGTTGTCTTTTATGATCTGCCCTTTTATTTTCTTCCTCGGGATAACTGTTCCCCAAAGACATCAAATTACTTAGAAAAATTCACAGTTTGATTGGAAAAACATCATCTTTCCATTGAGAAAAGTAATATTTCCTGAGTCATATTCAAATTCCGCAGAAGAAAGACAATATTCTGCTGCAGAAAGACAATATTCCACAGCATAAATAAAACATTATTTAATAGAAAACGTGACAACGATATTTGCTCCGTTTATTTTTCATAATTGAATGTTTAATTTATTAGTAAAAATTGTTTAATTATTGACTTGTCATTAACTTCACAGGTCTGTGATTGTTTTGTTAACTTCTCTTTAGTTTTCTAACAAAGTTTCTCAAATTATAATTTGCCAAAAAACAAAAATTGTCACAATAGCAATGGTCGCCTTGAATTAAAGTTTTATATTCATCCTTGAATTGAACATGGAATAACATTTACTGTCACGACACGTTTGCGTTCGAGCATAATGCTAAAAATAATACCAAATAATTACATTGATCGAAAGATCAATGATATAACACATCGTCTTAAAAAGATTTCACTGCTTCTAATACAGTTTTTCAAAATTAATTATTAAAATAACGAATAAATTCTTAACGTAAATACAAAATAAAAGACATGAAAATGATCCAACATAAGATTACTTCGTTTTTTCAGCAAATAATATTAATAAATGAAATAAATTAAGTATTTTTAAAATTTGTGAAATTACAAACAAGCCTAGTTGCTTGTGTCTATAATTACAATTTATTTATCTAACTTTAAATCTTGAATGGTTAAAATGGGCTTGAATTAGATCTTATGGGTTGGGCTAATTAATAGAATGTCCAATTTTTTTATTTGTAAAAAAAAAATAAGAATGTCATTAAATAGTTACCTAGTATTCACTGTCTCTTTTTTAATATTGCCTTACAAACTTCATTTATTTATTAATTTATGACTAAACCAAGTCACTTCCTAGCTTGGGTAATTTATTTATTTAATATTGTAAGTATGAAATATTTATTTAATATTGTAATTATGATTAAAAGTTTTGTCTCAAAATTTTCATTCTTTTATTTACACCGTGTCGCATTTGACGACATATTTTGTGCATCGTGATAATAAATTAGTTAGATTATGATATTAATGTATTGTTTTTATTATTTATAATTGAAAAATTAATAAAAAACAATTGAATTGTGGGATCAATGATAAGTCAGCTACTAAATAATTTTCGCTAGTAAATAAAACACTCGACTATGGGAAATGAACGGAGTAAGCATTGTTGTCACGTTTTCCGTTAAATAATGTTGTATTTTCCTTGCAAAAAATGAGTCATTGGAATAGAATTCAGAAAATATCACTTTCCGCATAGGAAAGACAACGCCTTTCCAATCAAAATATGAATTTTTCAAAGTAATTTAACAACATCATTCCTGTACATTGTCGAACTTCAATGTCTTCAAAATAACCATGTCCGCACTGGAATAAATCTATAGACAAATAGAAACTCTTAAATTAACAGTGAATGAGTGGTAATCACAAATCTATCAAACCTTCGACAAAACCCTCAATTTAGACGAAATTAACGATGTGATTAATTTCTCAACAACAAAAGAAACTCATGTAACGAGTGTCGATAATTACGTAATTTATTTTTCATAATTGAATGTTTTTATTTGTTGGTGAAAATTATTTAATGGTTTAATTGTCATTAATCTCATAGTTCAGTGATTATTTTATTAAATTTCTTTTATGATTTACTTAACATCTAAATATTACGTAATAAGTAAAATTAAAGCGTAAAATTAATGATAAATCTAACCATAGTCTTTTTTAAATCTTCTATTATCTATATTGACAATGCATATATTTAAAAAGTGTAATAATCATTGAGAGAGAGTGTGGTGGGCGTCAATGTCAATCTCATTAAAGCAGTTTAACTAGTCACTTATATAATAGATAACGCGGATTCGACTTTGTACAAAGCTATAAAGTGTTACTCAACAATGAATAGCCAATAACGAAGTTAATGGGTGGATAAAAGTTGTATTGTTTTTTTGGATAATTACTTGTCATCATTGCTCTAAAATAAAATCTAAACCCACTCAAAAAAGTGGTCACTATTTCTTTCAAACTTCTTTGTTTTTTTTTTGTAAAAGAAGTTTAGGGTTTTCATTTTGTCTTGATTCGGGCGGATGATAAGTCTGTGCTTTAGAACTCATTTGTGAAATTCATGTCAATGTAAAGATTATTAAAGATCAAATTCTATTTGGATTGAACTGATTAGGACGAAATTATAAGTAGCATCTAGAGTTTTATTTTTCTATAAATTCACGTAAACTAAAATCGTAAAACTTGTCATTGTATTTTGATATTCAAATAGTGATTTGTTTCTTTACTCGTTATTTTTCCTTCAAAATGAGTTTTTTTTCACGTAAATTTAGTGTCCCACATTCGTATTTTCTATTTTCAGTTATCGTTCAATTTCTAATAAGTTGTATCAGAGTTTTTGTTTCTAGAGTTTTCAAGTTCCTAGGTGAGTTAATGTTCCAGATTTTCTTTAAAAATATGAAATAAGAAATTTTGAAAGATTCATGTTATGCATCAAAATTTGTTTCAACGTAAAGATTGTCAAAGTTCAAGATTTTGAATTCGTTTTGGACCAAACTGTCAAGCATGTGTTATGGATATTCTTTGTAGAATTCGTCCGTGACCTATTGGCCCAAAATTATATATCTCATTTAGTATTTTTTGATCTCATGCTTGCATTTTGATATTCAAATAGTCATTTATTGTTTTGTCAGTGATCTTTCACGTAAATTTAGTGTTCTACATTCGTATTTTGGTTTTCATGGTTAACCGCTAATTTCCTAACATAAAATTATTGGTTTAAGCATTCAGGTTGTTGTTGATTCTCAATAAAATTACAATCATTTTAATTATAATTGTTTTTTTAAATCAAAATTTTAATTATCAAAACAACATTGTTAATGGATTAATCAAATACTTAATAATACAGCATAACAATGAGTCATGTGTCTTCATGTTTCCGACAGATTTCCAGCTGGGCAAACAGGATCTCTGATAGATATAATGCATTATTTTAAGGATTTTACTTTTAGAAAACCTTCTATTGGTTCGAGCAGAAAAGATGCAGGATCTCTCGTCCTGGTGGCTTCACTTGTCACGTTGAATATATTTGTTTTGTTTTGTTTTTTAATATAATATATGGTTAGATTCTCGAAGCCACCTTAGAATAAGAATAAAATAAAACCTCTCTTAATTTAACGTTTGACGTCAAAATATATTGTCATTATTATTAGGAATAGTTTTGGTTTTGATTTTAGACCTCTTAAAACTGATCATTTGGTTATCGATTTCAAGAGTGAAGAACCAAAACCAGAATCTGAACCACAAGAAATCGGACTTGAAACTGGACTCGAGTATCGGTTCTAGTTCGATTCCTGTTTCAAATCGGTTTCTATTCTAAAATCTTCAACTGCGAATTTGAGGACTTCGATTTGATATCTTAGGGAGCTGATTCTGACACCTGTAGTCAAAATCTCTATCAATAATCTAATAAAATGATTCGATTCGTAAAACATATACATATATCAATAAGCAAAAACTAAGTTTTTAATTTCGGAGAGACAAAATCAACTGTAAAAAAATAAGGATTTTGAAGTAGCCATGAAACACTAAAAATATATGGAGAGATTGAGTGCGGTTTTCGATTCCATAAACTAAGAATCGAGAATCGACTCAGAACTAAGAGTTCATTCTCAATTTCTACTTATTTATAAATTTGGAAACTAAAAATTATAATCAAACCAGAACCGAATCTCAATTTCGGACCCGTTATCCATCTTTTGCTGATGTTGCCCAGCCTAATTATTATTGATGCAAGTGATTAGGCATAAACGTAAATATTAACGCAAAACAAGGAGTTAGATGTCTTTGGTTGTTCCACGTGTAAACCAATCTACGAAGAAACGTGTCAACTGAGAAAATATTAATTAAAAGTTTTCTTTTTTAATTTTCAATATTACGAGCGCCCTTCGCTCGCTAGTCTGCGATGTATAAATAGCATCTCCATCTTTCGGTTCGATTCATGTGGAGATTTTTCACTTTGAACAATGGTAGAAGAAGAAGAATTGGGGGTTGGATTATGTCCAAGCTTCAGCAGCTACTCCATTGATGGATTTTCTGAAGCAGTTGCGAGAGTCAGAGGAGATTCCGGAGGTTTTGATGATTCCGATCTCTGCTCTATTTCTGGTAAAGATCATTCTCTGGCTTCCGAAGAAATTAAAGATGAATGCCAGAAAGAGGACGATTTCGAATTCATTTTGCTTCGGGAAAACGAGCAGGTTTTTCCGATCTTCAATCACGGCGTATTGGAGAATCGTATGGATCGAGACTTTAGTGATAGGGATAGTGAAGGCAGTCGAGCGATTCGGATTTCATTAGAGCAGCTCATCCTAGGAGATCGCAATCCTCCGTCGGCTTCATCGTCGGAGGCGGATGAAATGGACGAAATTCCTCCAGGAACATATTGCTTGTGGACTCCTAAGACCGTAGCCGTGGTGGAGGGGAGGTGTAAGAAGAGCAAGTCGACCGGATCTTCTTCCTCGCAATCGAAGCGGTGGAGGCTTCGTGATCTTCTTCGGAGAAGCAATAGTGTCGGAAAAAGCTCCGCCGTGTTCTTGGCACCTTATTCGAGATCCAATTCGACGAAGAATGAAGAGAAGAACGAAAAATTAGAGCTATTGGGAGCAACAAAGAGCTCCGGCGAATCCAAAGCTGCGGCGAAATCAAAAGAAAAGGGAGCTTCAGCTCACGAGGTGTTTTATGTGCACAACAGAAGGCTGAAGGAAGAAGTGAAGAAAAAGTCATATCTGCCTTACAAGCAGGATTTGCTGGGGCTTTGGATCAACTTCAACTCCTCGGGCAAGCCATTTCCACTCTTCTAAACTTTACTGCGCTAGAGTTCCCAATAATTTTGCTATTCAATATGCAGCATCTTCTCCACCATTTTAGGTCAAAACTGAATCCCCATTTTTGCCACGTTCAATTGCTCATACATTCATATTTTTCCAACTCTCAACTCTCAACAAAATAATATTCGATATAACAACATCAACAACTCTCTTTAACCCATGCTTAAGTTTTATTATTTTAGGAAAAACATGTCACGCCAACAAGAACCGATCACATATCTATCTTCGTCAAATTTAAGAAATTTTTTTTTGGTGGTAATGATTTAGCCAACAATTCACAATGTTTCGAATGAATTTTAACGCGTAAATGAAGAACGACTAAAAGATTTGCCCCTCTAATTCTTTTCTTATCCTTAAATTATCAAAACAATCATATGAAGTCTAAATTTTTTTTTTCGTCGCTCAAAATTTAGGTCTATCCAAATTTTCAACATAATTTTATAATTTTTTTTTGGGTAAAATGCATATTACGCCTTAAACGTGTAAGTAAAGAACAATTAGGTTATTGAGTTTTCCAACTTTTTTTCACTAAAAATGACTAAAATACCAAAACTATTCTAAGTTTCTCTTTTGATAGCCCAGTATTATTTTCATCATTATAAGAAGTTTCTTAAATCTAATATAATATTATTCATTAAACTCGGGTACTGTTAAGTTTACTGTACTACATAAAATAATGCAACCGAAATCACGTTGCAGTTTTATAAAATATATAATCCACTTTTAATTTGTAAGTTAAGCTATGAATTTGTGCAGAAATTCTTATGAACTCATTCATATTTGATTACATTTTGAAGCTTTTTCAGTTCAAAATAATTAAAGTCATTATCTCTCTTTTTTTATAATTCAAAATTATCATTGAATCAAAATAATAACAATTGTCACAATTTAATTATTAAAAGCCAGCTGGGTGACATTATTTGTAATCCTGTCTCCATAGTGTTTTTCTATGCCAAATGTATTATATATAAATACTATGGAGTTTCTGTTTTTTATTAAGTATAGTATTGACTATTTTGGACAATAAATCACACCATTTTATTATTAAAGTTACCAAAAAACGCATTGTATTACGTATGAAAAAAATATGCTTATAAATCATTTATATTTTACACTCTTAAGCAATATGAGATTGAACACTTCTACTCATATAAACTGACCCTCATAATCAACAAAATCTTAAATTCTCTGCCTATACGCACTTGCGCACGCCCTCGCGCGCGCACATACACGCATATATATATATATGGGTACATACATTCTATTATTTTTAATATTTATCTATTGGCCCGAAGTTTGTGAGGGAGAATAATTTTAATACTCTTAATAATGATGATAATAATAATAATAAAAAATTAGCCGACCATATAAATGTACAGCTAGAAGTTGATTAAAGTTGTCTCTTCATTGTCCAACATCAAATTATTGTTACTTTATAATATAAATGTTACAGTAAAAAAAGGTTAAAGTAACTGTATTAATTATATGGTAAAGAGGAACAATCGTAAATTTCCAACAAATAAGTTTGACAACGTGACGATTCTTTAAAATAAAATAAAATAAATAACATTCAAACCAATTAAAAATTTATATTTTTGTGCTTCCAGAAACTTAAAATCAATCTTTAGACAAATTTTGTTTTATGTCTATTCTTTACGGGAAAATTAACAAAATAACTACTGAATTATGAGCTGAATCACAAGTTAACAACAAAACAATTTTTGTTAACAAATAAAACACTCAACTATGAAAAATGAACAACGCAAATATTGATGTTAATCTATTGAAATAAATATTAAAAGCGATAAAACTTTTCAAAATAAAAAAATTTCAGTTAACCTTTTCGAAATCGATTTTGGTATCAAAATAGAAGATTTCCAGCTAACTGTTTGTTGAAAAATCAATATAATCAAAGCTATATATGTCTCCAATTCACTGAGGAAACTCGTCGAATTTTTTTTAAAAAACGGTAAGCTGTTCGAAATTGATTTTTGTATCAAACTAGAAAATTTTCAGTTAACTGTTTGTTGAAAAATCAATATACTCTAAGCTAAATATGTTTCTGATTCACTGAAGAAACTTGTTGAAAAATTCGGTGTTAACTACATTGAAAAACGATAAAGAATTCAACAAATAGAACGTAAAGAATATTTTCTACTGTGGAAATAATAGCTTCTGCTATGAAAAATAATCTGTCATGAGTAATATTTCAAGAACTTACTTTTCTCTGCAAAAAAACATATTTCTTGAGTTTTATTCTAATGACTCACTTTTTGCAGCGTAAAGTCAATGTTTCGCAGCAGAAATAAAATATTTTTTAATAAAAAAACGTGATAGCAATGTTCATTCCGTTCAATTCCTATAGTTGAATATTTTATTTATTAACAAAAATTATTTAATGGTTGACTTATTATTTAATTCGTAATTAAATAATTGTTATAGTAATTTCCCTTCTCTATTTCTTAAAATCTTTCATTCCAAGTCAAAACTATCAAGACGACCGGGATTCAACGAAAGTTATCACATTAGCTATCACGACCCGAAGGGGGGCCGGACAGAAACGCCGAGCCAAACGACCCGGTCTTCGTAGAAAACCCGGTCGCCCAGCCCAAGACTTGTTATATTATCGCGGAAGACTTGTATAAATACCCAGCCGTGGCCCACTTATGATGAGTCACGGTCCATATAGTGATTGCAAAAATTTAAATTACGAAATAATAGACTTTAAAGTCTTAACGATAATGTGCATACAACCCAGAAGATCCACCAACCAAGTTTAGTACTCTTTTACAGTCATCCAAATTTAAGATTATACAATCATCCCGAATATTTGCTTAACGATAAATGAAAGTTTAACTAGATGAAAATATGAAATAGAACAAAGTCCCTATTTTGAATCTCACTCAAGTTTAATTAATCTTATCTCTACCTAGAAAAATAAGTCGATTGGGGTGAGTGACTAGCTCAGTATGGAACTTATACTAAATGTAATGCGCATTAAAACTTTGTTTTACTGTTTTCTTAAAAACTATGGGCTTCGAGAAACATGCATGTTTTTCAAAAACATTTGAAAATCATTTTCTCTTTTAGAAAATCCAGACCCACGGCCCCCGACAAGATATTTAGAAAGCATGGCTGTATACATAGACAGCTATATGTTAATATACCCTCGTCGTGTTTTATCATAGAAACTGTAATCCATGAAAAAGGAGAAACGCTCATGGAATCCCCCGAACAAACACACAGAAAGGCGGCGACCGTTTCCGGGCAGCACCTCATGAGGCTGGAGGAAGAAAAATGACGGCGGTCCGTAGACCCGACCCGTCTTCCGGGGTGTCATGAGCAAATTCCGTCAACGACACACCTGTGATACACCCTGATCAGGTTTTGGGATTTCACACAACGCGCAAACAAACCATCTCCACGCAGCAGGAGATGTACCGAGGATGGCCTCTTGATACTTTGACGTCCGGATCGTCCAAAGTGCCAAGAGGATCCATCAATCCCGTAACAGTATCCCGTATATCACACCATGAAGTCAAATACACACAAGTAAACGTGTAAAACCTTCGTACATAAATAATATAAAAAGGTTGACGTGCTGTCGAACAGTCCCCGTCAGGTTTTTCACATGTGGTATCCCACAAAATAGGGTTTTGAAAACGATGCAATGCAGTGCAAAACAACTAAGTATAAAACCCCTACCTCGACGGCGATCTCTCCTCTTGTCTGCAGAAGCAATAGCCTCAGGTATCGGCTCGAAGTCCTCGAACTTGTCAGAGCCTAAAAATATGTCAAACACAATAATTGAAATCAACATACCAAAAACAATGAGTGGAAGGGTCCTATATCGGGGTAAGAGACCAACCAATGTGTAAGTGACGTATCTAATAACCTCAACAAAATTCCCAAGCTTTATCTAACATTATTCCTTAAACTCCAAGTCCAACTTTAAACACTTATACAGTCCCCAATATATAAAGTCTCATTTCTTTATTCAGTTTCTCAATGGAATAATTTCAATCTGTCCACTCCAAAAAGAAATTTCACTATCCAAGATATCGATCCCCAATAATCCTCTTCGATAAAACCACAACCAAACAACCAACAATTCAATAATCTCCTAATTTCATTACTTAACAACTTAAACATGACGCCCACTAATTTGAACTCACCCAACCGGACCAATCAAATAAAAATCTCCAAACTTCACTCCTTAGTTCACAACATTTCTTTCACAAGTATCCATTGACTTAAATAGATTCAAACACTTACACTAAGACACATGCTAAACAATTTGCAGTGCCATATTTTGAAGTCAAATGCCCATTTGATAAAACTCTACAAGACTTCCCTTCCCATCCAAAACAGGTTGCAGAACCAAAATAAAATTTATTCCTTTTTAAACATTTATTTCTCCTATTCCAATTTCTACTTTTTCTTTTCGTAATCTGCAACTTCTCTCCTATTAATTTTTTCCCTATTTTAATTTTTCCTCCTTTATCTTAACTTACTTAAGATATATATATATAAACTTTCGATCTATTTGCTTGACATTTATTATCGATCCAATTTAATTCTTCAAATTCATTCTTTCAATTATTTAATTGCTCGGCTATATCCAATTTCATCAATTTGATTAATTGACCAAAATTTTATTCGTGCAATTACGCAGTAATTCGTGTCAACTGCTCAACGTCGTGCTCAATTTAAATGTAAAAAATTTACACGTGAAATTTTATCCTCTTAAAATTTCTCGGGTTTTACATTAGCAATATACGAATTTGAATCAATGTATACTCATTGCTCCATGCCGTGTAAAGGAATAAGTCAATGGACAACGAAGTGGCGCCTACCCATCGCCATACGTGTGGCCATGGTGTACAAGCTTACAGACCCTGCACAGCCCCAACTAGACAAATTCTCCTCTCTCTCTCTCTCTCTGTTAGACAGTTGAAGAACGAGGGGCAATAGCAAAACTCATACACCTTTCTGCAACTGCTATGGCTTCTGTCCCTCTATCTTCTCTGTGTCTAACTCGGAATCATACGTCACTCAACCTGAACTTAAGGGGATCGGAAAGATTGAGTTTTGCTGGATTTGAAACGTCGACCCAGAAGAGTCGAAGGGTGCGGGAATTTCTTTGCAGAGCTGCGTCCGTGGTCTTTCGCGACCTTGATGCCGATGATTTCCGCCATCCGCTTGACAAACAGGTTTTTGATCGTTTTCTTGACGTCGTGAATTATAAATTGCAAATCAAGTAGTTAGATTCTGTTTGTTTCGTCAATCAAAATTAGAAGGTTGAAGTAAACATTGAAAACCCACTCAGAAGGAACCTCGGCGTTCGCAAGCAATTGAGGGAAGATGGTGCCAATCAGTCTGATTATTTGTATATTCTCAGACCTATCTTTGCTTGCTTCCTCAGGAACAATGAACATAGTTGGTCTCACCCGTTCGTATCTACACCCAACCCGACAAATGTCGGCTTTACTTGCTGGGACGAATCGGGTAGCTTGAGCCCAGTCTCTGCTTCATATTGACCCAATTCAGCTCATTACGCTAGCCAATAACACTTACCCACCCCACTAACTAAGCTCAGTCATTCGCCAAGCCCACTGTGTTGAAAAGCATCCCAGGCTTTGTTAATGTCAATGGGCTGAGTTGGGCTGCTTAAGCTGAGCTGCTTAAGTTTTGCCAGGCTGTATTAGTAGGCTGTATAAGGAAGCTGGGTGATTGGGCTGTGTAAGTGTGCTGGTTGAGTAGGCAGTCACATGGGTTCGTATACAATGGGCTTGGACAATAGGTGACCTGGGCTGGAAAAATCAGGCTGGGTTATGTGATTAAGCTTGCTGCGTGAGTGGACTGGGCTAGATTAGTAGACTGACCTGGGTGATTCGGCTGGGTTGAGTGAGTAAGCTGGGTTGGGTCAGGCGAATGAGGTGGCTGGGCTGTGTGGATGGGGTGGGATGTGCTTAGCTGGGTTGGCTAGGTGAGCAGGGATTTTGTGCGATCGTTTGGTAGTATGCTCGACTAGGCCACTGGGTTGGGTTGGCTCAGTAGTGTGGGCAATATGATGCGTCTAAAATGTTGTCTGGTCTTGGGTCAGTTGTTTTGGCGCTTTGATCTAATCTGGGCATGGCTCGTTTGAGTAATCGATTTGAACAGTGGGTTGGGTCGCGTATTCGCCTGGTATAACTACAATTTCATCTTCTCTATACTCTTCCAGAATGACTATTCTTTATGTTCTTGTCTGTCGGGATTCTGCAGCCTAAATTAAGTTAAAGCATATCCGAATTAGCAATGCCTCTACTTCATCGATCATCCTTCCAAGTATAATTTTAGGATACTGTTTCTTCTGTAGTTGAAGTTTTTAATTCTTTTCACGCAGAACACAATGATTTTGCGGGCGATCCCAGGGTTAAATGAACTCGGCAAGGCTTTGCTTGGTAAGAGATGCTATTGAATTCATTACCAGTTCCATTGTCATAGTTAATGACATTAGATTCATCTCCCTTCATTTCCTCATTTGTTACTGTAAGGATTGATTGAACTGATTTAGATGACTTAGCGATATCTTCTGATATTCAGATTTGATACTGAGATTTCTCAATTGAATATCCATGGCTTGTTTTTTCCTCATCCTGAAAGTCCTATTTCTACCAGATCAAAGAGAAATACAAGTCTAGATTTAGCGATCATACACTCAGGCGCCACATCCTTTTAGTTCTTTGAATAACAAGGTATAAATTTAATAACATACTTCATCTGATTTCAGGGACCGTTACTGAACAAGTCATGCTACTGGAAAATATAGGAACTTCTGTTCTTGTTTCTAAAAATCAGGTATTATATCCTTATCATATGGACAACGGCTGCCAAGAGAAAAATCCCAGGAGACTAATCCAATTCTTCTACTTCTAAGTTGATAATTATTTTTGTATGTTCATCAAAAACATCATCAGATTCTCTTAATGTTGAAACTGGGTGCGATTTTATGGTGTGGACTATGTTGAAATTATGCAACTAAATCGTCTTACGATATTAGTTTGTTTCAATATTTTCAGTTATCCGAGCTTCATCAATTGATGGTTGAAGCTGCTCAAATTCTAAACATAGAAGCTCCAGATCTTTATCTCCGTCAAAATCCTGTTCCAAATGCATATACATTAGCTATAAGTGGTAAAAAACCATTTGTCGTTGTTCATACTAGCCTTGTTGAGCTTCTAACGCGAAAAGAACTTCAGGTTTTCTCCAATTCTCTTCTTCACTTAGCCGTGATAACTTAAAAAACTGTACTAGAGTTACCTGCATCTTGATATAATTAAACGAATACTGAGGATCAAAATTACATGATTACTAGTTCTTGGATTCTTAACTCTATCATCTATGAACTGAAGATATGTTTTCACCTTTTCACTATTCAACTCAAATGCAGGCTGTTTTGGCTCACGAATTGGCTCATCTGAAATGTGACCATGGCCTGTGGCTTACATTTGCAAATATTCTTACTCTTGGAGCTTACTCTTTACCTGGTATGTGCTTCATACCTTAAACGAAAATGTCAACGTATTTCTTATTTGTGGTAGCTAAAAATTACCATGTTAACATTTTCTGATGTAGTTGACATGAAACCCACAATTTTAAGGCCAACCCTGCAATAGAACAAGTCTGGCTTTGACAGATCTGAAAAATAATGAAGACAGTTGATTGAAAAATGTTTTTCCTCTATTATAACTCATCATAATACTAAAAAATAATCTAATTGTTAGGATTTCAAGGCCTCTCCTGCAATAGATTTTGTTTGTACCATAACAAAAAGTTTGCAAAGCGATAAAAGTGATAGAACAAAACTATAAATTTTTTTCACTCGTCGATGGTTGTAATGAAGGAATTAGGCCAATGGGTCAGGAGACCTGGTGAGTTTTTCTCATCTATTTGTGGTTTTATACATGCCACAATTATTCACGTATTTCAATATTCGTTTTTCCTTTTTATTTTCATATTCGCATTCGTTTATTACACTAATAATTTAATTTTTATATAAATTGAAAGTTGTCCTGCAGTGAGTCTTAAACTAGTGGTTCTTTTGCACTCATTGATATGAATATTAACATGAGGAGTTTTAAAGCCTATGCACAGGGCTTGGTGGGTTGATAGCTCAGAATTTAGAAGAACAGTTGTTTCGATGGCTTCGAGCAGCAGAGCTAACTTGTGATCGTGGAGCCCTTCTAGTTGCACAGGACCCAAAGGTACAAATATAAAGCAGAAAATGGAATCTTTCATGTTTTCTGATATTTCATTTATAGTCTATCTTAATTATTTTTAATGCTCCTACAAGAGGTGGTCATATCTGTTCTGATGAAGTTAGCCGGGGGCTGCCCATCTTTGGCCGACCAGCTAAATGTGGATGCTTTTTTGGAGCAAGCTCGGTCATATGACAAAGCTTCTTCCAGCCCAGTTGGATGGTACATAAGGTGAGCCTTAGCTTTAATGACCTGCTATCTTGCTGTTGTGTTTATTCCTTTGAATCCCTCTGATTTTGCTGCTCAGAAATGCTCAATCGAGGCAACTTTCTCATCCGCTGCCCGTCCTACGTGCTCGGGAGATTGATGTGTGGTCAAGAAGTCAAGAATTCACGAGTCTTTTGAAGCGGGCTACGAAGAATACTTCTCTATGACAACAATCGAAGTGTTGAATGAGACAATCATATCCAAAAGATTAAAGGGATGTTGATTGGTAAGTTAGATATTATATGCGTTCATATCACTTGGTTTTTCATGAATGGCAAGATGTAACTCTAGTTTTGTGCCAATGATGGTCATTGAGAGTGTTAGTTTTTGTGGCTATCCGCACTATGAAGGTAAAGATGACTCAAGTGAGGGTCCAGTCCATGTCAGTAAAGGTGCACAATTTCACATCACTTGATAAATAGAAAATGCATGGCTTATAAGTAGGATTTTCCTCATTACTTAGTACAATACGTTTTGGGTTAACTCCAAGAAAAAAACCGTGCAGGATTCAGCCCAAAACAAGTAATAATGTAACGGGAGTACTGGGACGTTACAGTTTTGGATTTAAAGGGTCTTCTTTCAATACTTCAATCTTTCATGCTGTCTTTATAGCTGCCTCAATCATTCTAGTTTTTGGTTGCAGTAACAGCAGAAAGGAGCGGAGAAGGATGGAGGAAGAGAGGAACTGCTGTCACTTGTATGGTATCTGGCTTTTACTAGATTTTTTAAACATGGACTGAGATCATTTGATGTAAGCACCCAGTCTATAATGTTAATAAGCAGATAGTTATAATACATGTGAATACAAAGTTATACTCAGTTCAATTCCTCTTATCACTGTTCAGAGTAATCAAAAACAGATGAATTGAAACTGTCCTCTTCAACTCCATTTTCCACTCCAGAGAAGCGCATTAAATGACGTCATCAATCCCGTCACCGCAAATCACTCCCATTTTTCTTTGGTCATCAATGAACCATGAAGACTAATAACATGAAATGCTCACCATGGTTGACTGAAGAACTCTGATCTTCGTTCCTTGTCGGCGCTATGACTCACTTCTCCTAATATGAGCTTGAGGTTCTTACCCAGTCAATCGACCAAGGCATTGATAAATTCAATGTTATAAGTAGGCATTACCTCATTCTAAGATATCGTCATTTTTGGGGTCACATTAGTTTTCAAGAGTTTGTTCTCGGGTCAGGATTTTATTTTTCCGTTCCAAAACACGTTCTAGAGGCAAGGATGTGCCTATTTATAAACTAGTTCACACCCACCTCCAATCGCGATTTGTCATTTGTTATGCTGAATCATGACAAACCACCCCCCATAAAAGCCTCGACGCCCATTCGTCAGCCACATATGGAACGTGGCTCTGATACTAATTTTACAAGTGGACACGACCTCGTTGCAAGATATTGTCCACATCTTCGACTCAAAATGTGTACTACTGACAAAGATGAATACCCGCTTATAAGTCTGTCCACGCCCACTTTCATGTCATGGTTAGGCCTTGACCATTGGTGGGTTGCAATGGGACCTGCAATACCATATTGGAAATGGGAAGGATTTGAGACTAGTGTATAAGTGGGTATCCATCATTGCCTGTTGGACGCGTTTTGACTTAGGGTTATGGGGCCTTGGGTTGAGAACAAACCCGTGCGGGTTGTATGGGAGACCCAAAGCGGACAATATCTAGCGACGAGGTAGTGCCCACTTGTAACAGTGGTATCAGAGCCAGCCCATTTCTAATTGTGGAATACCGATGCCGGGAGACCGGGTTGGGCCCTAAGGGGAGTGGATTGTCATGGTTAGGCCTTGGCCCTTGGTGGGTTGCAAGGGGACCTGCAATACCATATTGGAAATGAGAAGAATTTGGGACTAGTGTATAAGTGAGTACCCATCATTGCCTGTTGGACGCGTTTTGGCTTAGGGTTATGGGGTCCTGGACTGAGAACAAACTCGTGCGGGTCATATGGGAGGTTCAAAGTGGACAATATCCAGCGACAAAGTAATACCCACGTGTAACATTTCAATTTTGACGTGGGATGTGTCACGGTGAACCATGTCATTCAGAAGGTGAGTGATTGAAGCCAATTTGGACACGCATGAGTGTTTTTTGATGGCAGCGCAATTGGCTTCGTCACGCCCTTCGATCTCTTTGTTTCTCTCTTCATTGGCTAACAGAGCAGACGATTCCCGCTGAGTTCGAAAAGATACATCAACCAACGTATCAAAACATGCAGTACAAGCTGGATCTGGACTACTTCCTGAGAGTTTAATCTTGTTGGACTAAACGGGGCTTGATTTTCTTGGGCCGGCCTCTCCGAGACTCCAACGATGAAGATGAAATTACAGAGAGTGAAGTATACATTAGAATATACGCTTTGATATGCTAAGCAAAATATGGTCACAATTCTCTGTAACCTTCCATCTCCATTCGTCCGGCGATCGAGAGTCGAGCCAAATACACGTCATTGTCTGCTCGCTGAACTCTACTTCACGACAATGGGTAAAAATGGTGAAATCTGAACCTCACGTCCACAACGAGTGTTAAGATTTGGAAGGGAGATTACTCAGTCTCGTACATTTGAAACCGGTGTGTACTATTGAATTTCCACCGACTCTCTAAGGTGGTGTCCCGATACGATGATCTGTGATTCTGTCTCTGGTTTCGTCGCTGTTTTTCTCTTCAAGATTTGAGCGGTTGAAGGGGACTGTCATCGAAGCGAATATGAGCATGCGCGAAGCTGCTCTGTCACTCTCTTTCCTGCGTTCTCTCCCTGCGTCGGTTGCTTCTCGCGCACGCCGTGTCCGCTTCGACGCTGACAAAAGTTTCAGGCTCCGAATTTTGAGTATGGCTGTCAAGCGAAGCCCTAAGCGTCTTAAATATGCAACTCCTCGCTTCACCAAGGTCGATATTGTTACCTTGTTGATTTTACGACTGCTATTCCGGGGATGTTTTCTTCAATTCTTCGCATATGGTGATTCATATCTGCACGCTGTTAAGATTACAGATGATTAAACTGTTTTGAACTCAACAACTTACTCTTCTAATATTATTGGTAATTTATCATGATTTCATATTGAGAGATTCCAAGTTTGAATCTTACTCAGTTTAAAATTACCTCAGTCAAAAAATTATAATATTCACGTAGGACCATAAACATGCAAGGGAGAATGTTAAAAATACAAATATCAAATTGATTTTAATCCAATAGTTTAAGATCTTGAGATTGATAATACTTTATCTGAAACGTCTCTCAATTCTTTCAGTACAATATTGTCCGCTTTAGGCCAAAGTCAGCATGCTTTTTGTTATTGGGGTTAGCCCAAAATCCATTGTACTAGGTAGGGAGGGAAACTTTACTTATAAACTATGCATTTTCTATTATCCCAAACAATGTGGGATTGTGCACCCTCACTGATATGAGCCGGATCCACACCTGGGTTTTTCTTGGCCTTCACAGGGCGGGTTGTCACATTATTACATATTACTGTTGGCTTTTACTCGATTTTTTTGATAAAAAAGACCACATCAAATTGTTTTGTAGCTTTTGAATTTGAACTTTCAAATGGAAGTATGTGGTTCTTGGCTAGTTAACATGCAGTATGCTGTACAGAAATTATGAAGGGAATGTTTTGAAAAATGTGTGATACATAGTCTCAGAACTTGACGAACAATGTTAATGACTATCCCATAAATTAACGTCATCGGGATTTCTTAGGTAGACACTAAAGTAGATGAACTAGATGTAGAAGAACAAGCCCCACAATGTGTGTGAGAAAATTGTTAATTTTTCAAATCCTTTTTGTTTTATATATCTTCTTTCCAAATATTTTATTTGAAGGTTGTTCTAGTTGCAGCATGTAAGATAAAGGCCAATGGAATATCTCATGAAATAGGCGTGCAATTGTGATATATTTGTATTAGGAAGGCGGCTTGCTGTATGTTGAGGCTGAACCATTTGGAGCTGAAGACCGGAAACTGGAGCTCACGGTTAAGCTCTTGAAGGAAGGAGCTGTTGGGGTCATTCCTACAGATACAGTGTATGCCCTTCACATTCCAATTGTATCCCCATTCATCGTTGTTACTTCTCCATTGAGATTGATCGTATGAGCCGCACATGATTTTTCTATATTATCATTTGGCATTAGTATTTGTGTTGGGCACCCATTTTCGACGAGACGATATCAGAAAAAGCTACTTTTACTTTCTCTTTAAATGTTATTGACTTCATTCTTTTTGTTTTGAAGATATGGTAAATTGTAGTAAATTTTTTGCATTAACTTTATCTGGGTAAATGGTAATGGTCTTTGATTTTCCTGCCTAATTTAAGTGAAAGGGTCTGCATAGTAAATGTAATTTTTTGTTGTTTCCGCATTGTCGGCAAACTATAACACTGATAGAGAGTGTCATCCAAAACCTTCAATTTTCGACCGACTATCATCTACAATCATACATAGGCAACCTCTGTGCTGATTTATTCATTATTTTTGTTGTCTTCAATCTCACTTATGCATTCTGCTGTTGGTCATCTTTGGGGTGAACCCCAATTTACTAGCTATTTGATTCTCTTTCATCCCTTCTCTCCTTTGTCCAAGTTTTGTTTGTATTTTAATGCTTGTCTGTTTTAACCTCTTCCTGTAGCTATGCAATAGTTTGTGATTTGAAAAACCAATCTGCCATTGAGCGATTACGCAGGTAAACAATATTGCTTTTGTATTCTGATTCAGCATCTTGATTGTTCTTTCTCCCTTTTTAACTATTGTTATATTTATTTCAATTACAGAATCAAGAATATAGAGACCTCAAAGGTAAGGAAAGCTCTTGTTTTTTACAAGGAATTTGCTTTATGCATAAGCAACATGACTGAATGCATGCTCATTCTGAAATGATGGTTTATCTTTTTTTGTTTTGATGTTTTCTGCCACACGTTCAAGCTATTAAGCTAAAAAGCATCAACACCAACACAAATACGTGATAGGAACCGAGCAAGAACAGAAAAATACAGCAAAAAAATTGGTAAAAAACAGCTTAAGGATGCCTGTTAGTTGATTGAAAAACACCAAACTACACTATGGCACGCCATTCTAGAAGCCTGTCTCTCCCCTTACTATTTACCCAAATGCTCTCTTTTCTTCAACTCACCCTTCCTATTCCTATTTATACATGGTTCCCCCCATTCTAATCTCATACCCAATATCCCATAATAAAAAACTTGTTTATTATGTGATATGATTATCCCAGATTAAACTTTCTCCTCCTTCATTGCCTTCTTGCTACTCGTTCTCTTCTCCTAGCATAGGTTAGCCACACAGGGTATTTATCAGTACGCCATCCAATATTTTCTAGAGAAGGGCAGCATGTTTAATATAGATATGTTATTTGTATTATCTTTTTTATAATAAAAGTAAATTGTAAAAATTCCTCGTTATATTTGCAACAACCAAAAAAGAAAAAGTAGCATCCAAAATAATTAAGTCAAATACATAGTTCTAAAATATGTCTGATATGGTGAAAAATGTAAATCCAACAAACTTATGTATCATCTTTGTTTGCCTTGTCTCTTCCTATTTCATCACCATTAGTCCTCTATTTTTTATTTTTTGAAAAAAAACACAAAATTTAACTTTTAAAATCACTAAAAATCACCTTAGAGTGTAAGGTGCATCAGAACGTTAAAAATAACAAAAAATTCCAACACTAATTTTATTGTCCTGAAAATGTGGACACAGATGTCGGACACTCCAACCTATTTGAAGTGTTGGTACTTCCCACAAATGTTGTGAGGTTTTGGTTTTCTAAAGTTACTTTCATCATGTCTTATGGTATATCTATGTAATACATGCAGCCTCTTAGCATTTTATGCCACTCTTTGCGTGACATTGATACCTATACGACTGGATTTCCCCGTGGTGATGGCCAAGGTCATTTGAATATATTTCGCAGTGTCAAACATTGCTTACCTGGACCTGTAAGTGTTTTAATTTCTCATCCCACTTTTGCTTGTAATCAAAAGTTTAATGCCTTTAACAGGACTTCCCCAAGCCTCAGGACTACGCCTTTTTATTGCTAAATTTCCATATGAGATAAATCTATGCTCTATCCTTCTTCCTTTCTTTCTCTCTCTTAAAAATCTAAGTTTGTGACTAAGTTAATTTTGCCACTGTATTATGTTTTGAAGCATGATGATTTCAAGGGCATTGTCATTTGCTTAACTTTTCAACCAAAAAATATTTTGACCTTTGACTAAGCTTCTCTGTAACAGTATACTTTCATATTAACTGCTAGCAAAGAACTACCTAAGCAATGTATTAGATATGGGACTACCACATCAAAATATGCATCGCGGAAGAATGTGGGTGTTCGCATTCCTGACGATTCAATATGTCAATCAATACTTGAAAAGATGGGCTCACCATTGATGTCTACCAGGTGGAATTGACTGGTCTTAATTTTGAATATCTGGTTCTATGTTTTTTCTTCAAAAAGGTACTCTTTATGAAGAAAAAAGTTTTGTATGAGGATTTCTACTATATAATAGGAACAACAGTAATTTTTTTCATAAACCATGATTCAACACCATATTGTAATTGAATCTTTAAGTTAATAAATTATATACTGCATTATGCTTGTCTTTTTGATCCTTGCGATGCTTAATTGATTGTATATCTTGTATCAGCGTCAAACGCCCAAACGAAAATGAGTGGCTGCTAGATCCTGTTGTAATAGCTGACATTTACGGACGTGAGGTACTGTATATGGAACTTTTTTCACTCTCTTAATTAAATAAGGTTTGTCTTTTTATCATAACCTCCATGATTTAATGTTAGTGCTTAACATCGTTCAACTGGTCGTAGAGATTATTGATACCATTTGAAAGAGTTTCTTTTTCTTATACAACCGGAATTCCAATCTATGCTGGTGATTTCATCCATTGTAGGGTCTTGATTTTGTTGTCGATGGCGGAGTCAGAGTGGCAGATCCTTCCACAGTAATCGATATGACGGTGATTCCTCCGAAGATTTTGCGACAAGGGAAGGTATGCAGCTTTGTTAATCTTACGAATTACTTTCAAGTATGACCTACTCCACCGGAATTCAATTTATTACGTATCTGGATAGCCGTAGAGTTTCATTGGGCGATTCAAAAGTGGATTTTTGTTTTAATCCATTATTTGCTGAATACACTATAACTCCAGGGACCTCCTTTACCATGGATGGTAGAAGAAGACGATGGATCAGGTGTAAGTGAAGATACCCTTATTCCAAGCGCTACTTAAAAGTTAATCTTTCATCTTCTCCGACAGAATTGAGAGCCATGATTTCCGACCAAAGGCTGTTTTCAGGTCATAGATTTAACATCAACCAGTAACTAAATCGAGTTCTGTAGATGTTTTGTGTGTATATATATATATATTATCGAAACCTTGCCTGACAAAACTGGATCATCGTTTTATATTTTCATGTTGATATTTCTTTAATTTTGTTAATGGGCTGGCTTGACTGGATCAGCAGGAGCTTCTCTGAATTTTATGGGTCTTAATGCTTCCCGCCATAAAAATGTCTACTTTTTTTAAACATGGAGGAAGACGATGCTTCATCCCAGTTCCCTCCAAAGCTTCTTACCTAATGTTAAATTATTTGCCTTAAATGTTCAAATTTTTTTGTCATTCCCGTTATGTCCTTTCCTTGGGGGCAAAATCCATCGAGGAATTCCATATCCAGCGTTTGTAATTTATGTTTTGTCCTAAGGCTATTATTGTAAAAGGCGGCCGCTCGTACTGTGGACCATTGGAGCAGGATTAGATAAGCTTGATGCGCCAAATCCCTGAATTGCCCTCCAGTTCATTCTCCCGCAAGCTTCTCCTCGTAAATTTCAAATCACCCGCTACCATTTTCATTTTCAAAACCATGTCTTCGTCTTCTTCTTCGTCTTTATAAACCCTTGTACTCCTCCTTTCGTACCCAGCAATCTCTATTCTCTGGTCTCTTCTTCTTCTTTTCCGTTTTCGCTTCTTCTGGTCTAGACTCGGGAGTAATTTTGATTCCTGTTTTCCAATTTGTAGAAATGCCTGCCTTTCCTGAGGAGCCCTTGCTCGCACCGAACCCGGATAGGTTCTGTATGTTCCCTATTCAGTACCCTCAGATATGGGAAATGTACAAGAAGGCTGAGGCATCGTTTTGGACTGCGGAGGAGGTCGATCTCTCAGAGGACCTTCGCCACTGGGCAATTTTGTCATCAGACGAAAAGCACTTTATCACCCATGTTCTAGCTTTCTTTGCCGCCTCCGATGGCATCGTTTTGGAAAATCTCGCCGGCAGATTCATGAAGGAGGTTCAAGTTTCGGAGGCAAGGGCGTTCTATGGTTTTCAGATCGCTATTGAGAATATTCACTCAGAAATGTATAGTCTTTTGCTAGAATCGTATATCAAAGATTCGGTGGAAAAGGATAGATTATTCCATGCGATTGAGACAATTCCTTGTGTGGCGAAGAAAGCCGATTGGGCTCTTAAGTGGATCGATGGCTCTGAATCTTTCGCTGAACGCATCATCGCCTTCGCTTGCGTCGAGGGCATCTTCTTCTCCGGAAGCTTTTGCTCCATATTTTGGCTGAAAAAGCGCGGGTTAATGCCTGGCCTCACTTTCTCGAACGAGTTAATTTCTCGAGACGAGGGCTTACACTGTGATTTCGCTTGTTTGCTTTACTCGCTTCTGAGAAAGAAACTGAGTGAGGATCGAGTTCGTGGGATAGTTCGGGACGCAGTTGACATAGAGAGGGAGTTCGTGTGCGACGCTCTACCGTGCGCTTTAGTCGGAATGAACGCTGATCTGATGAGCCAGTACATCGAGTTCGTCGCAGATAGATTATTGGGAGCTTTGGGGTACGAGAAGATGTACCACGTCGAAAACCCATTCGATTGGATGGAGCTGATTTCTTTGCAGGGGAAGACAAATTTCTTTGAGAAGAGAGTCGGGGATTATCAGAAATCTTCGGTAATGTCCAGCCTTAACGGCAATGGTGGGCTCCATGAGTTTAAGATGGACGAGGATTTCTAATCTCGATATGGGTCTCGTTCTGTAATATTTACATGTTTTTTTTTTTTTTTTCTGTAGTTTCTTAGTTTTACTTGGGAAGCTCGTCGTTTGTTTGATTCCTTTCTTGAAATGATAATTGATAAAATGCTCGGCCATAGCAGACTGTCTTCTCTTTCCAGATATTACCCAATTTCTGCATTTTTTTGAATATTTTCTTAGTTCACCTCGCGACCCACTGAATCAGCACCGCATCACAAATATTCTAAGATTGGGGGTTAAAATGCTACAAAAGGCAGCGTTTTGGACTTCCCATCGATTACCACAAAAAAAGGTTTAATGTGGATAAAGGTGAATGTGACCGGAAGGTGTCGTGGAGTGACTGCCGCCTTTCCTTCTGGGTTCGAACAACAGTGTCTTCTACACTACTTGGCCGAGGACGGTTGCAGAGCTCCTCCTCCATGATTACCAAGGATCAGTTGCTTCATCTTTTCACTCGCTTCTCTGCCCTCACGTCCCAGCCTAGTTCTTGCTCTTCCATTTTCCCCTTAATCACCTTCGTTTGTTTTATAATTGCTGAAATTTGCATGTCATTTCCTATTTTCGCTGACCACATTCTCTTTCCCGACTTGCAGATGTGAAGAAAAGAATCAGGGATGCTGTTGACGATAAACAGGTGGTTATCACTTTTGTGTTTTTGTTTTTTACTATTTATCTATGGGCTTCTCAAATCTCCTTTGAATTGAGTGGTTTTTGGGTTTCCCAAGAAGTAATTTTTTAGTAACTTCAGATGTTATTGTAGTCTTTCTTTAACGATATCGTGCAGGAAGCTGTTGCTGTGACCACAGCAATACAAGAAGAGATATTCCAAGAAATGGGTGTGGGTAGGTCCAATGATTATATATTTTTCTTAATGTTATTTTGTGCTGTCCATCCCCATTTTCCCTTTAATTTTATTTTACGTTGTTCGCACAAGCCATATGTTGCCAATAAGCTGTCGTGGTCATCTGTTTAGATTAAGTCAAGATTCTGATGCTCTACTGAACTTTTACTTCTACTGCCCTGTTGCAAATTGAATGACCAAAGATGGCATAACGTTAATCTTCAAAGTAACACTTCGAGAAACACTAATGAATTTGGTTTTAGCATCTGTTTCACAGTAATTAGTTCAATCCTCTCTTACCTCCCTCGTTCTTGAAGTAGCACAGGCCATTCTGCTCTTATGTTGAGTTCGTTCTTTACCATAGGTATAGCATGTCTGCTCATTTCCAGTTAGAAACCTATTCATTTTTTCCTGTGTCCATTAAAATACCAAACTACTTTATTCTGTGTACTCGATGTTGGGTAGACATTTTTTTTTGAGAAATATGCCAAACTACTGTATTATCTCTTTGGGGCATTTTGTTTGACAGAAAAGGCAATTTGCTCCATCTAAGAAACTTGATTCTCTAAATCGGCGCCAAAGCATCGAGATCTAGCTTACTATTGCATTCATATTGATGTGTTATTGTTGTACCTGGTGTATTTTATTCATATGCAGATCCAAGGTTTGGCATATCATGCCTTGGGAAAGTGAATTCCTTTTACGAGACTGATCAGGATTTGATGATTCAGTTCTACAAATTTGTAGCAACGTAAGCTCCCTCATTTTTCTCTCCCCTCTTCCTTGCTTGTAAGATCTCTAAAGGGTAGATATGGATTTGACTTTCAAGTCACTTGAGAAAGAGATTATGCGTATATGTAAGTGCAAAATACATTTGAAGAACAACTTTGGAAAGGACTCATGAAGACTTATATATTCACTTATATTTTCATATACGAATGAAGCCAGAATTTTACCAACAAGCTTTTGTTGATTTGGAGGCGTCAAACAATCTTCCATTTGGCTAGTCCCAAGCATAGTACTTGTTGTACTCTTCCTTTTCTTTCTTATTTTCTGCTTATTGTTGGTATATTATTGTTGTTGTTGGGTTGTTAAAAAATATTTGATGACGTCCATCCACTACGTCGCTGGTTGAACCACACCTTTTCTCTCCCTAGCGAGAAGAGTGAAATTATGGTAGACGGATGTTTGAGTCCATTATTGTAATTGTACCCCTTGACATGTCTCAGATTTTTTTTCTTCGTTTAGTAGTTGAAAAATCCTGTATTCTCTCGCCTTTTCGCATATTTCTCTTCCATTGTTGAGTAGTTTTGCTGGTAGAACTTCCTCTATCACTTTGTCGAATTATTTGTTTTTATTTTGTAGACTCCTTTTCCATTAGTTCATTACAAGATAAGTATCTAGTGGATGGGATCTATATCACATTCAATAATGCTGAAAAAACTTTACCTTGACAGTGAAGAAATGGCCTGTGATGAAGCAGAACTTGACCCTGAGGAATTCGCTGAAAGAATGAACAATCAGAAGAGACTGCATGAGCAGGTAGTTTATTCTTCTGAATTTTGATATATGTATTCAGCTGGTTGAAGCTGTTGCTAGAAGATGAGCCATGTCTTTTTGTTTTCAACAGCAATTGGAGATGCTACAGGTCATGCGCAAATATCACTTGGATGATCAGTTGGCTATCCTGGAGAAGGTTTTTATTTACGATTCACACTGGCTGAAGGATCTTTTCTCATATTTATCCTTGGTTTAATTCATTAATGTTAAATATAACTATTTAGATTATCTCAATCAACATCGAAAAATAGTAATAGACTTGAGTTGAATTTATGGAAACTATCAACTTTGATGCCAATGGGGCTATCTTAGTCAAGAATAGATAAAGATATAAAATCAGAGAACATGAAAGCTTCCAGGGTGTCCATCAATGATTTGTTGATCTGTATGGAACTTAAACCTCACAATTTCTTTGTGTTCTTGACGTGGATCTTGTGTTATTTGCAGCTGCACAGGCAGCTCGAAAATGCTGATTATGGTGGCGGGGCCTCTCTGTTATCATCGGAAGAACTTCAGGAGATTGTGCGGAGGAGGGTCTCGCCGTCATTCCAGCCAAAATAGAATGCCATTCTAACCTTAAAGACTACTATTTTGTATCGTTGGTATGTAGTCTGTGCCTCTCATAGTTGGTGATTATCATTGATCAGGTGTCTTTAACTGTGTTAGTGGTTCTTTATTTTGATTTAATACAACTGCTGCAACCACTGCATCTACAGTGAGATTTTTCGGCTTTGTCTAATTGCAGAAATAGCGCTTAAATTATGAATTATTGAGTCGATTGTAACGTTTTAAGATTTGTTGTTTGTATCGGTTAACAGTATATGTGTTGCCTTTTTAGTCGCCCCGCTTCTGTGAGAAGCGGAGGCCAACCCGGTTGTTAGTGAGAACTATTAAGAGAAGATAGAGATGGTGCTTCTTCTCCTTCCATGGAGGAAACTTGGGAGGACTGTAAGAGAAACTGTGGCTGGCAAGCAGAAGAGGAAGTGATGCAGCCAAAATGGCTTAAATTTAGAGGGACGGTAAGTAGACAGCCTTAGAGTGATTATAATACATGTAATTCCCTAATCTATAAATAACTTATATTGATAAATTAATGACTCATTAAATGTTATATAAAAATGTCTCTTATTTGTTTAAAGGTAATTTAAGATGATAAAAATTCCTGTGAAATGTGATATAACCTATAGATTTAGAATAATGTGACTGTTATATTAATTTTACCAAATAAGGATGTGGTAGTCTGTTATGTGAAGGTCAGGATTATTTATGTAAAAGTCTGATCTAAATTAAGGGTGATGTACAATCTCACATCGTTGAAGATAATGGAAAATGCATGGTTTATAAGTAGAATTTTCTTTCTTACTTAGTACAACGTGTTTTGGGCTAATCCAAAGATTAAAATTGTGCGGGTTTCGACTCAAAGCAGACAACATTGTATTGAGAGAATTGATGGATATTACAAATGGTATTAGAGGTAAAGTCTAATCGGATCTATATTAATGGGGATGCACAATCTCATATCATTTGGAAGAGTAAAAAATGCATGGTTTTATAAATAGAGTTTTTTTTTTCTACTTAGTACAATGTGTCTGGAGTTGACCCCAATAACAAAATTGTGTGAATTTCAATCAAAGCAGAGATAATATTGTAACGAGAGGAGTCGAGATTATTACAAAAATTAAGAAAGTAAATACAGTATTGAATATGTGAATTGTGCGTCACTAAAATTCTATATTACTATAATTATTACATTGAGGTGGAATCGTGACTTTTTGAGTATGACCAAAATAGCCCTAAGGTATTCCAAGCAAAGCAACTGAGACGTAGACTGTAGGGTCGGATGGAAGAACGCGACAACGTCGCTGGGCGGGGCTTCGGGCATTAATATCTAGCTTCCCTCCTTTCACTTTTTGCGGAGAGATATTTTCACTTTTATTCAAGTGGGCCCCACTTACTTGCACTTTTGCCCTTCCGATCTCTCTTTCCCGATACACCACCCTTTGAGAAATCCACAGACCTACCCACTCTCTCTTCCTCTAATTTCATCCTTCTTTATCTTCTCATCTCTCGGCTTCTTTCGTCCTTATCTTCTGTGATCATCGCGGCCTTTTTTGGGGCTTGTCTTGTCTTCTTTTTCTTCGTTTGTTTTGCGTTTGATTCGTTTTTCGGCTGGGAAGTGCAGAAATGAAATAATAGAATCGGTTTCGTCTTCTTGATCTGCGTGATTTTGATTTTTGAACCCTGCGTTGAGAAATTCGGTGAATTTTTGGCGGTGTGGCTGAGGTTTATGCTTTTCTGAGACTTTTCGACCGGGTTTAGGTGCTGATAATTTCGCCGAAATTTCGACCTACTTTTCTGCTTGGATTCCTTGTTCTTCGCAATTCTCGAGGACGCTAGCTTATTCGGTGCTGATAGAATCTATTTCGCATATGAACCGAGGTAACCGGCAAAGTATAGGAAAATTATTTTGTGACTGGGTTGCGATTGAATAAGAGAGGAAGAGAAGAAGATGAAGAGAAAAGAAGACGAGAAAACGATGGTACCTATGTTTCCTAGACTCCATGTTAACGACGCAGAGAAAGCAGGACCAAAAGCACCTCCAAGGAATAAGATGGCCCTGTATGAACAATTCAGTATTCCCTCTCAACGTTTCAACTCTAAGTTTTCGTCCCCAACCTTGACGCAGGTATTTCTTTTTTCTTTTGTCTTTTCAAGCTTTTTATCAGTTATTTTTCTGAATGTTTTGATAAAGGCCTTGATGCTTCACTGACTGTAGGATTAATGAGTTTCATGTCCTGACTGCAGAAAAATTTGGACGTGTCTGCCAATGACAGAAATCCTCTACTTCATTTATCTTCATCGATAAATACTCATCAAGACGAAAAGTTTCACGCTCGCCACTCTGACGTAGAAAACGTGAGCACTTCTTTTATTCAGCATGAGTACATGAAAAAGTTTGGAGATGAAGATGATTTTATGGTTCCTGTATTTGTTCAGACTGGGATTGGTCATGATGCTAGTAGAAATAGACTCGTTTCCCCTGGTTCTAAACTTTCAGGTCGATCTATAGAATTGAAAAATGGCTGCTATAAATTAAAGCCAGTAGCAATGAAGAAAAGTAATAATGAAAGTAATCATATTAGGACCTACTCTGCAAAAAATACTGCAAATCTATCTGGGGTGGAAGAAATTGGTGGGTTGGTGGAGGAAGAAGGTGAATCCCGGATTCAAAATTTTCGAGACAGTCCTGCTGGTAGTTGTGAGAAATTAAGTGACAGTGATACTTGCTTACAGAAAAGTTGTAGGAATATTTCGTACTTAGATAAAAGTAAATATCGTAATGGTGTTTTTAAGTCTATTAAGGACAAGAAGACGAACAATATTCTCCAGCCAAGAAATGACTCTCGTTCTAGGGAGAACAACGATGATTTGATGGAGATTGCTAATGAAATTGGCCATTCTGATGGTAGAACAAAAAGTGCAGCACCATTGGAATATGGAGACAAAAGTGATAATGTCTCGGAGACCTCTATGGTTGCTTCAGTTTCCTGTTTTGATATTACTCCTGATGATGTAGTAGGAATAATTGGACAGAAGCATTTCTGGAAAGCTAGAAGAGAAATTATGAAGTAAGTTTTCCTGCTCAATACAGCTTCCTTCAGTAATAATTCAAGGTCTCTATATCACTTTTAATATACTTGGTTATGATTCATTTGTCGAGCTGTTACAATAGGCGGACTCTTGTAGAAAAATGTCAGGCACATGTTTCTTTTGAGAATACTACCTTAGACAATTTGAAATTCCAGATATTTTTTCTGTGGTTTAATCATGAATTTTATGAATATGTTATATCAATCTGTTACCTTGATTGTTACAACATAATCTTCTTTTATTTGAACCGAAGAATTTTAGAAATGGCTGGAGTCCATGGTTAGAAATCCATCCCTTTTATTTTTTTGCTGCTTCAGGATAGAAATTTAAGAGGTGGATCATCTTACAGCAGGAATATATTTTGTTGGTGCTTGATTTTTCCCATGACCTCTACTCTGGTGCCAAAATGAGAACGAGCAACTTGGAATGTATTTTGAAAATTATGAATTTGTTAGACCGCGGGATAATCTGGGTTTGAGGTTTTCTGCTTTTGGTATTTGTGCTCATGATCCTGTTCTACATTATTGTCATCAAGTGCTTTTTACTCCTTTAGGCTGTAAATTTATAAAAGTGCCATTATACAAATATTCTGTCCTTTTGTTCTTGATTCATTTTTTTACCACTCTCGACAGTCAACAAAGAGTTTTTGCAGTGCAAGTGTTCGAGTTACATAGACTGATAAAGGTAAAGTTGTCACCCAGCTTTTGGGACCTTTTTTTCCAGCAACTTAACTTTTCATACATATTGTATGTAAATACTATTTGATCTGATCATAACTCCTGTATATGCGTATGTATTTTAACAGGTTCAACAGCTGATAGCCAGATCACCCCATCTTTTGCTTGAAAATGGAGCTCTTCTGGCCAATTCTTCTATGAAGGTTTCTCCTACAAAAATCCTTCCATCTGAGAATATGGCCAAAACGCAAACACAGTTCACACATAAAAGCATATCCAAAAATACAAATCAGAAAGGGGAATGTTCTGCAGAAAATGCAGTTGGGAAGACATGTCTGACTTCACTTTCTTCCGTGAAGAATTCAAGTTGTGGACCATATACAGAAAATCCAAAAGCGGGTGATTGGGGCTTCCATCAGCCTCCTGGGCATCAGTGGCTAATCCCTGTAATGTCCCCTTCCGAAGGACTTATATATAAGCCATATCCTGCAACTGGTCCAGTAAGTATCCCTTACAACCCAGTCATGAATCCAGCCTTTGGAGTTCATTGCAGTTCTCAATTTGCCCCTGCTTATATGCCTCCTTATGGAATGCCACTTGTTCATCCAAGTCTGCCAGGCTCGGCTGCCGAGCAAGTGAGCTGGTATCCTAGACCTGGCTCAAACAGTGAATCTGGTCAGGCAACCACAGGGTGTTTTCCATTTCATTTGCAGACACAGAGCTCATGCAATCTGCAGGCTGAGAAAGATGGAGCTGCTAGGCAAGGTGGAAAGGTTGGAGGATCCAAAGAGAGTGATTTACAATTAAGTACGGCCAGTAGTCCTTGTGAGAAAGGTGGGGGGGGTGGAAAAGATAAGATCACTAAAGGAAGAGAACCCCTTCCTCTTTTCCCTGGGGCCCCGGTTGTTGAAGAGCCGAATCAAGTGATCAGAGTTGTGCCGCACAATAGAAGATCTGCTACCGAGTCGGCTGCAAGAATTTTCCAATCTATACAGCAAGAGAGAGAGCAGAATGATTAGCTTTAGCTAGTTCTCTGACTAAATCGCATCGTAAATTTTCTGTTCATTTCATTTCTCTATTTTGGGTATGTTTTGTTGTAAAATAATTGTACTTTTCTTCTCATGTTTTTGACCTTAATGTAACATATTCACGAATGAATGATCGTAGAGCATGTGAAATTCATAACAGTCGTATCTGCTCCACTTTTTCAGATCCTCTGCAGCTGACAATCTTTGTAAGTCTTGAGTGAATTTTGGAAACCCGTTTACTGATTGATTCCTCTCCTTTCGTTTTATTATGTTTGTCAATTTGTAGCTGAAACGTGAAAGGTGCGGAGAGGTGTATCCCAGAAAGAATCTCCTGTGATCTTCAATGAAACAGTTCTCCAAGCAGGCAAGAAAACCACTGATCTTGTAAGGTTTCCTCTCGGTCCCTCTACTTTATTCCTCCTGTTTTGAAATTGGGTAAATCCAAATGTGAGAAATTCTAGTTTTTCTTCTTGAGCTTTTGATCAAGAAATGGCAATTCAGGGTCTTTTCTAAAAGCGCTCTTTGAATGAATTGGAATGAATGGCTTAAAGGTGTTGTGTGTCAGTCCGTCTTTTGAAGGCTAGAATGGTTCATATGAGAGTTCGATTCATATAAGTGGAGGTGCACAATCCCACATCGATTGAGAGAGTAGAACATGCATGGTTTATAAGTAAAGTTTTCCTTCCTACCTAGTACAATACATTTTGGGCTAACCCTAAGAATAAAATCGTGTGCGCTTTAGCCCGAAGTTGACAATATTATATTGGAAAAATTGAGAACGTTACATGTTAGTTTGACAAGGTGGATTCAGACTTATGAACATGATTATTGGGTTGGCTGCCATGATTAATTAACACCCATGAAGTAGGTTTAATTAAGCAAGTTATTGAGAGTATGTATGTGATAGAAACAATTTGTTCTACCAACTTTACTTATATAAGACAATTCTTCTTTTCAGCAACAACAAGATTACATAAGCACACACTTACACAGTAAAGAAATACTCCTTGCATTCCAAAGGAAATTGAGAGCCCTCTCTCTCCTCTCAAAACCAACCTCCCCTCCTCTTTCCCTCTACACCACATTTTGAAACACTAAAACTACCCAAATTATTGTTATTTCACTAACACATTCTAATATTTATAATGAAAATTACATAACATTTCATATTATATTATTCTAGGCCTTCTAACATAAGTAAATCGCAATGGAGGACTCGAATTCAAGCAATTCTCGTCTTCACATTCTACCATTTTTGGAGGAAGAGTCATATACTGAGTTCTCCTAATACTTCCTTAGAAGTATTACCTCATAGAAGAGACTCAGAAGATTGGTGGAAAATGAGTTGGAGAGGCTAAAAGAATCCATTGAAGTCGCTGTTTTGAGTTTAGAGAATTTGCATACCAACTTGTATGTTTGTTTTCTGTTCATATTGTTTTTTAACGATTTTGATTATGTATTTTTTAGGGTGTGATCTCCTTTGGATTGTGGTGAACTGGATGTCTTTTGGGTGAAGTTTGGAATTAAAATATCGAGTTTGTGCATCTTGTATGGAAGAGGGTTGAATCTGTGTTTGTGGTTCTTTTTCCGAACAACATTTTGTTCCATGCATAACTTTCATTCTATGACGATTTTAATACGAAATTTGGAGGCGTCCTGCATTTTGGTGTCACATAGGTTTCCTCCAAATTTGGTGACCATTGGTTTTCAGAATTGAAAGATATAGTATTTACGAATTTGGTTCCTGATTATGTTCTATAATTTTGTTTTCAGGGCAGTGAATTACCGATGACATAACGATCGTTTCTGTGCGAATTTGACCGTAAATTTTGGTGTGTAGCTTCTTTTTTGTTAGTACTATATTTCCTGTAAATTTGAGTGTGATTGGTTGCCTGCATTGGAAATTATTCCTGTAAATTTGAGCACTTCTCTCCAATTCGGCTCTTTTGCACTTTGAGGTGACTCAAGAATCTTCCTGCTTCAATGTCAACAAACGCTCGCACCCTGTTCCATCTTGCGAGCGACTGAACTTCTCAAGAATCCTTCTTTTCAAACTTATCTCGATTAGAATGGCCAATTGTCATTCTCCCATTGAAACCAAGACAGCGTCGGTCCTTCCAGACAAACTGTGGCTGCCTTTGTCTTCTCGTGTTCTATCAGACGGTTGAGGGTGAAATACTTCTCGGCTCGCAACAACCACCCTTTCAGGTCAATTCTGGTAAACACTGGAAGTTCTATTTTCCGCTGCTGAAAATCTCGATTCATCGAAGGCAACTCCTCGTCACCTTGTGAGTTATTTCCTACTTCAAGGTTTCTTGGTAAATCTTCCAACTCTGTCGTCAGTCAGGTTTCTTTCGACTTTGACACCAATTTCGCTAACTATTCCTGAATGGTAAAAATAATTTTTTTTTTCCATTGCATCAATATGACCTTCTTTAGATCTTCCTAAAGTCCAGCCATTTCCCTATGCCAATCTGCTATATTTTTCTTTTGTGATACCGATCGGGTAATCATTTCTTCTCCCCTTAAAACGTTTGGCTCTTATACCAAATTTATAAAAACAATTTGTTCTATGAACTTTACTTTTTATAACAGACAATTCTTCTTTTCAACAACAAGAAGATTACATAAACACACACTTACACAGTAAAGAAATACTCATTCTTTGTAACATCTCTCAGTGCTTACATAACAATATTGTCCGCTTTGAGCAAAAGCTCGCATGATTTTTGTTCTTGGGGTTAGTCCAAAAACGCGTTGTACTAGGTAGGGAGAGAAACTTTACTTATAAACCATGCATTTTCTACTCTATCAAGCGATGTTGGATTGTGTACCCCCACTGATATGGGTCGGACTCATACATATGTCTTTCCTGAACTTCACAGTGCGGAATGTCACATTCTTACGCTCCAAAGGGAATTCGAGAGCCCTCCATCTCATTTCAAAACCAACCTCCCCTCCCCTTTCCCTCTACACCACATTTTTAAACAATAAAACTGCCCAAAAAACCGTTATTTCACTCACACGTTCTAATATTTATAATGAAAATTACATAATACTTAATATTATATCTTTTTAGGCCTCTTAAAATAAGTAAATCGCAATGGAGTACTACCAGTATATTCATCCATTTTGTTATTGCTTGAAACCAAATTATTATGGACAGCCTCCCCTGCTTCGATTAATTTACTTAATCTTGTATATACGTAGCATTCACAACTATTGGAACTTAGCCAACGTCTTGAATGTTCCCAAAGAGTTTTAAACAATGTTTGTAATAATTTCAAATCAATTCAAAGTTTTAAATTATTTACAGCAATCTTCGAAAGCAACTTCCCTGGCCACGAGCAATTTAGCTGTCGCTCACCTAATGGCCAGGTTGTCTGTTCGGTTAGCTACCCGGCCTGCCCGAGTTTTGCTCTTTATGTCTATATAGATGGACAGCAACCTGAGGATTATCAGCGCTCAGTCTTTCCTCGGTCTCTTTCAGTCTTTCCTCAAAATCTTGTGAAGCCTACGATGGCGGTTGTCTCCAAATCTTCAATCCTGGCTTTCGTTGCCGTTTTATTGTTTGCCTTCTTCTCTCTCCATGTTTCCGCCCAAGAAACCGAAGCTCCAACGCCGAACCCTGAGTCTCCCGCGTTCGCCATCTCTCCGTCGTTCTTTTCGGCTTTCTTAGCTGTGGTCGTGGCTCTGGTATTTGGATCTGCTGCCAGGGTATGAGGAAATTGCATTGGATATGGATTTGGCTTTGTTTTTTTACTACTTTTGGTGCTCTTTCTCATACTTATATAGTTTATAAGTTTGTTGAATAGTGTTTGGTCGGTTTATGATTAGGTTATCGCAGTACACGAGATTTTGAATTTCCTAGACCTAGGTTCGATGACTGCTGCTATTGTTTATGATTATCATTGTTTTTATTAAATAAATTATTTTACTCTTTTGGAAGCTTAATCACTGTTCTGCCACTTTCTGCCTCTACAGATTCGCTTGATTTAAGGATTGTATTTTATCGCTTTTCTAGATCAGAGCAGCTTGGCTGCCAAGTGCTAAGTCTTGCACACCCTTCGTAAATTGAGTTTCTGGCTTGGGATCTCAGTGTAAAACTGAAAATAGAGGCGATCGCGCTTGATATAAGATATACGTTCGACGAATTTATTTATTTTTTCTACGAAACTAAACGACACTTCTAAGGTCGAGATCAATGGGTTGTAGATCATTTAAAAATACAGTGACTAATACAGTATCATCTGTAAATCCGTAGATCTGGGTCTCTTTCAATTTCAAATAATATATATATATATATATATATATATATATAAACGAAGAATTGGAAGCTAGTTCAAATTGAATACACCTGGGACGAGGGTTCCCTAATTACAGTATTTTGGTTCGTCAACTTCATTAGTTTTTTGTTTAGACTGCACTAGCAGAAGACCAGTGTCGTATTGAAATTAGGCCTATACGACCTTTACGTCGTGGCAGTTGAAGCATGGAGCCCGGCCATGACCCAACCCATGTGCATTTTTTGAGTGATGACAATAACATCTTGTCTTTTTATCATCAACTTAATAAAAATATTTGGACTTTCTGACTCGAAACCAGGAGATCTTCATCTGGGTTTTCCTATACGAGGACCTACGTAGTACGTTTACATCATTAATTTGGTCAATTCGATGAAGTTTAGCTACAAGCAATCAATAGGACCCATCCCCATCTCAGCAAGTTCAAATTCCAAAAATAGAAAAGCTATTACCAACCTGACCCAATCCTTCCTTTTATTTAAACAAATTATAATAACTCTTGATTCAGAATATTTTGCCTTAAAATCTCAAAACTGTTGCTAAATTTGGCCAATGATTTTACAGTAATATCACATAATGGTATCAACTATTGTGCTATGTCACATTTCAATTTTTGTCCACATATAGAACTGTTTTGACTTTTTGAATTGCCCAACTAAACTAGATGCAATGGTCAACAAATCACCTAAAATGATGACAAACTACTAACACAATTATCCCGCTGTGACATTTCAACTAAGAACTCCAATGATTAGTGGAAAAGGAATGATAATTTATGAAGTATAATTCATGTAACCCAAATAAGCATTCGAGCAAATTATACATGATCAACTTAATGCATAGCCAAATACACTTGATAGTTGTATATGTACAAAGAAACCAAAGGGAAACGGATTTTATTGGCAACTACTCATGTACCGTATACTTGAGATCGTGACATTTTTAATTTATCATGCACTGAATCCCCTGTGAAGTGAGCTCCATCGGCTGGAAGGGACGTTGGTGCAAGCTTGAGTTGATGCCTGAGCCATCTGATCCATCTGAATTCCGGCGTTGCAGATATTGGCAAAGGTGCGCATGTGTTTCATGCCATATTGAGATATTGATCCACAATGCGTCTCGAATGTTCTCACCTGCAGAAACAGAGATTTAAATCACCACAACAGAAGATGATTGATTATAGTGATCAAATCCTAATTGGTATCGAAGAAGCTTATATTACTTGTCTATGTCATCGTTGATTGATATATTACATGCCTATGTCAGTGTTGTAGCGTTTCCACTTACCAGGGTCTTGAGACACTGCCAGTCATCTACGAGAGGTTGTCCAGAAGGACGCACCGAATCGAGCACCTCTGAAGCCTTTTCGATTCCAAATAACAACTTTCCAACTAACTTCACACTGTTGTCTATATGCATTCTATGTGACATTGCTTCGAAAAACTGCTTTTGGGCTTCAATTTTTCTTGCAGAGCCCTCGGGAGCTTTGCGGAACTGATATAAATGTGAGGAAAAAATGACAGTCAGAAAGAGAGGAATTGGCTGTGAGGATGCAGAATATTGAAAACCTCAACATATTCAAAAAGAAAACACGAAAATGAGTCGCCATCACTTTATTCACAAGCAGAATACGAGATTTAAACAGGATTAGCTTGTCCCTACAACTAACTCTTACAATGTGAACATGAGCTCCACATGACATTGACTACCCCAATCTAAGTGCAAAATTTTGTCCATCTCGCATTTCACAAAATCATCGCCAAAATTTCACAACCTAATCCAGTGGCCTCAAAATTTTGTAGAATCAATAGTCCAACAATCGATTCCAGCCATTTTTAACTTCACATCTATGATTCTTAACGAACATTAGTAATAATGCCTCAGATTCGACGATTTGAACTCTAAAAATAAAGACACAAAGGAAAGAAGTATATCTCAGCTAAGGAGAGAACAAACCTTATCCCAGAAATGGAGCAGATCAGCATCCCTCTGATTGACAACTTTTGAAGGGAATTTCAAGGAATTCTCATCCACAAAAGTGTAGTTTTCATTTTCAGGATTCGTACCAATATATAAAAACAGATTGTTTTTTTCAAGTTCAATATCACCATACTGCATAACATGTGAACCGTAGGCATCGTTACCATTCAATGTCCTCTTCTTCACCTGTAATGACGAGCAGATAAAATCAGAAATCACATTTACTACTTATATATACACTTCAAAGGCCACTCTTCTTATTTGGCTACACTTCGAAAACCACCCTTGTTACTTTGCTGAATACAGACCAAATTATCTTCTACATACGTCCACATACAAGGGAAACAAAATCAAAATGGGTTAGGGATTCTCGCAACTAACAAAGTCTGTTCTCAATTTACCAGTAATCTCTTCAATTTGAAATGACTCATAGCAAACTGAAAGGAACATGTAATGTCTCTTACCAGTTCATATTGCTGACGCAAAGTTTCAGACTGCAAATTGTGTATATCACTGTTCAAAAGACAGAAGTTAGGGGTGAACTTGGTATGCTATGAGCTGCATCCTACTAAATTTTCTGACATCTGCCAGAGATATTTAGTGCATACCTGTCTTCCATCCAGGCAACACTATATAAGTCACCCAAGCAAGTCTCGTATTCTGGGGGAGGGCTAGGATATTCTCCAGGACAGTAGGTTCCCCAACTGCTTTCTACAGCATTTGCTGCTGTGGTTGCATAGATATTTAAACCTTCGGGGAGAAGACCCTCAAATATACTTCCAGATTCACAAGCCTCGAGATAGAATACCTATGATCCAAAAATATAGCAACTGCATTTCATTCTTTTCACAAATGCCAAGTGCTAAGGATATTATCGTTCAATTTACTTACCAAACTACTATAAGTTCCAGAAGCATGCTTCTTCTTTAATACTTCAATCAGATCGTTAGCATACATGTAAGGATTTGTAGGCATACCTGATGAATAAATGTAAAGAAAATTGAACAAGATAATGTCATTTTCATAGCATGGTGAATTATAATAACAGAGAAGCATAACACAAGTGTCGTTTTGTATACCCATTAATGCTTAAGGTTGATGGAAAACCAAGTGATAACAATCATTGCAACAAAATTTGATGATAAAAAATAGAAGATTTCAAGGCTTTACACTAAGTATTCTATCATGGATAATTTTGCCTTCTCAATTCTCAGAAAAAACAATGCATGATGGTATGTGTTACACTCAATCCAGCAACAACAGTAAACTTGGGCTGCCAATTTAATAAACAGAGCACAAATTCAACAATAGAGATTAAAAAGGCAAAAGACAACACATTTGGCCGCTGGCTTATTTAAGGCTACATACCGAGCACTCCTGGGCCACCATGATCGGTATAATATATGAAAATATGGTCACCAGGACCACTATTAACGACCTTTCCACTACCCCCATTAATAGCTGTTTTATTTCCCAAAATTACGGCAAAAAAGTTGTCGACAGTAACATCATTCCCGGTGTAATCCTGTCATTGATAAAAACTCAATACATAAAGGAGAAGGGGAGAGGATTCAATAGTTGAAGGTTTACATCCAAGAGCCGTGAAATTCGTACCTTTGGAACTCCTTTATAAACATCATTACCAGTTGGACTGTTAATGATGATTCCAGGTCTTGGATTTTCTTCGTTTAAAGCAATGTCGTCGTACATAAATACGACGATATTCTCATCTTTTAGCCCATTTTTCCTCAACAGTTGATAAGCATGGCATACGTCAGCCTGGGAGGAATAGAAAACTAGGCTCAGTATCAGTTCATTCTTTCCATAGCATGAGCCATAATATTTAGCTTATATCCGTAAATTATTACCTATAGAATAAGTAGATTAGAAGAAAACTAAGCCTAATTACATAAATATTTCCCTAATACTTCTTATATATTCTCTGCGGTAATTTTTCAGAACTTTCTTAACCATCCATTTAGGCTCAAACAATTGCTAAAGAAAAACCTATTTTGACATAAATGTCAAATAAGTTTTGAAAGCTGAGTTCCACACCCAGAATTCGTTTAGCTGCAATTAATTTTCATGATTATGATTTATATCCGAATCCATCAGAGCAAAAAAAGGTAAAATATACATTTCATAGATTTGTAGAAGTATGAATTCAAACCAATCGACCTTCAATTTCACTCTAACTAAATAAATACAAATTTCGAAAGCACAGCAACCAAAATCCATACAAACTATTAAAAAACGTCTAAACAGGAAAAAATAAAAAATAATACGTTGGATCAAAGGGAGCTTAACCTGGTGCCTGTAATTCCAATATCCATTGGAGCCAGCAATCAGTACAGCCCATCGGGTCCCTACAGTGACGTCATCACCATCATCAGCACCACCTCTGCCTAAAAATCTCGAAGCCTCGGAAGGTAGTCGGATAAAGTCTCCAGTGAGATCTCGGCTACCAGAGGCAAAACTGAAGATAGTGAGAAGGAGAAGGAGAAGAGAATTGGTGGCTGCGGAAGTCATCGGTTGCCTTGGCCCGTGAATTGGAAAATCTGCTCGGAGAATTTGGATTGGATTGTTTATAAGGACGGAAGACAATATTGTAATTTGCAGAAGAATTGGAGGGTATAATTGGTATCCGATCCATAAAGGCTTAGGTGGGGCCTACCAACCATTTTCTTTCTGTAGCATCGTAGCCATACACGTATTTAAAAAGTCATTGGATATGAAATCTGATCCATGATGGGGCCTACCAACATCTTGCCCAAGCTTCCTGTCGCATCATAGCCGTCCACGTAGTGTAAAATAATTGGCTATAATTCTACTTTAACCTGTCGCACTCGAACTTCGAATGGTAATACATTTTCCACAAGTGTGCTTCCGCACGCTTCCTTTCTCATTTAACTAAATAGGAAAAATGAATTAACAAACAAATCAACTAATATTTTTTATTTTCTAACAAATTAATCGTATAATAAATAACAAAACCAACATTACTATCACATTTTTTGTTAACAAACTGATGTAGAGTCGCGATAGTTCATAGACAAACTATCACAGCTCTGTGATTTTTCAAGAAAAACAGGCCAAACCGCGGTGGTGTCAAGACGCCGCTGCAATCTCATGACTGACGGTTTGTTAAAAAAATTTTATCGCAAATTTGAGGGCTTCATTAAAAACTAAAAACAGCTACAGACTTTGAAGTAGCCATAAAAAACAAAGAGTTTCATGGCTACTTCAAAGTCCCCTATGTATATGTTTTATGAATTTAATCATTTTATTAAATTTTTTACCTCTTCAACTTCAAAAGGCCATAACTTTGGCTACATGTGTTAGAATCGACTCCAAAAGGTATCAAATCGAATCTCTCTCAGAGATCTATCACTTTTCATATGGTTTACCCCATGACCTCCCTTTCTCGGCCCCAAAATCACGCATTTAGATCCTCAAATTTGGGATAAAAAATTTTTAACAAACTGTCAGTCATGAGACTACCGTGATCTTATGACAAACTGCCGCGGCGTCTCAAGACACCGTCGTGGTTCGTTATTAAAGCGTTAACAACAAACGTGACAGCGATGGTAGCGGTGTCAATTTCTCATAATTCAGTGGTTTATTTGTTAGAAAAAAAAAGATGATGGTTGGTTTGTCACCAACAGTAAAAAATGATGGTTGATTTATTATTTTTCCAACTAAATATATAAATGGTATACAGCAGAAGATTCTGCCCTGAACGAATTCAACACAGCAAGCCACGATCTTCCCCTAAATCCAAATCACCAGCGACTCCTTCTCACTCTCACTCACGCACTCGATCACAGGAGGAAGAATAACAGAATGCTTCACACTTATCCACACAGTCCCAACTCTCTACAGAATGCAGAATCCAGAAGCCAACACTAGCACCATCATCTTATAGACGAAGGAAGACCCACGTGAAAGCCAGGGATTGATGAATAATTGCCCAAACCAAGAGAGGGTGGTCCAGTAAGAGTCGACCACGTGGAAAGTTGCCTAATCGTCTCGGGAGAAAAGGAGAGCTTCGGGAGAAAACACAGAAAATGGCGGCAACTGAAGCTGCATTCGCGTTAAAACCAAACTTTTCGATCGAAGAAGTCGATCGAATCGTCGAACACACAACGACCGAGTACCTAAAATGCAGTCGTGTCTGATCTTGAGATTGTGTCCCGACCGATGATTTGACCGCAAAATCATCAAATTTGGCAGATTCAAATTATGTTGTTTTTTGGTCCAACATCACGTCTGTGTTGTTGACCGCAATGCGACCGAAAACCTAAAATACAGTCTGAAGTGCATTTCGGACGCAAACCCCTCGGTAAGACCGAAAATGCAAGGAGTAACCTTAACACATTTCGGACGCGAACCACAACCGCGGTGCGACAGAAAACCCGAAATGCACATTTTCCCTTGAAAATGTATACTTCAATCATTCCACAATATCTTCCATATATTTACACAGTATTATTCGATAACATACCGCTCCACAGTCCACAATATAATATATTAGTTTTTACAAAATTCGTTTCATTATATAAACGGAAAAAATTATCAAAGTATTACAAACTCGAGTTGAATTTTTTTTATTGCCTCATTTGGCTTAGATCTTTTCAACCAACTCCTTTGTCTTCTTTATTCTTAGCGTACTTGAGTCAAACAAATTACTAATAATCCCAAGATCTTAAGTTTGTGTATTGTTGATGAATAATTTAATCATTTATATTTATCTTAACATTTTCTCTTACATGTAGACCAATTTCTTTTTTTATTGGTCCTTACATGTGAATATTTTTTTAATGGGATTAATTTTTTACTTTGTCAAAGATTTGAATTTGAGATCTCTAACTCTGATACCATGACAAATTATTAATAATCTAAAAATTTTAAACTTATAAATTGATAAATAATTTAATAATTTATATTTATAAATTATTTAATTTATTAATACAATTCTTGATAAAGCATCGTTTCTATTAAATATTAAAATTCACTGCTATTTTTTTGGTCTTATTCAATATATTCATTATCAACACCGATTGATGTTGGCGAGACATGGACGTGTGGAAATAATTGGCATAAAACAAAATTGAGAAGAAAAAGATTGAAGAATAAATGCGATGGGGCCTATCATATTATTTTTATTTTATTATAATCATGACACGACCTGTGATGCAACGTTATTCCAGACACTTACTTTTCACAATAAAAAATAAATTATCTGGTATCTCAAGTAAGTTCTATTTTGGAAAAATATTTTTTCTAATGGACACTTATCTTCCATTATAAAATTTTAATTTTCTCAATACAATTTAAATTTAAGGTATAACTTTATATCAGTTAAATTATTGAAATATATTCTTATATATTTAATAATACAACAATTTTTAATATTAATTTTATACTTATAGTTCGTCGATCCAGTCTTAAAAATTGATGTGTAGAAATAATTTGATATAGGTTAGAAATAGATCAATTGAAATATTAGTTGTACTTAAAGTTGAGGTTGGGGTTGTGCTTTTCCCTCCAGTTGTGTTGAGGAAACTAAAATTTATAGAGAAAAATAAATATCCGTTACAGAAAGGGTATTTTCTACTGAAGAGAGAAAAATACATTTTCTGTAGTCAATACTTAGTAGGTTATTTTAAACAATTTAAATTTTTAACAAAAGAACGTATCTTCGAGATTCGCATTGTTCATATTCTATAGTTCGAAATTTTAGTTATTAGCAAAATTATTTTAAAGTTGGACTTGTTGAAGATTTAATATGTTCAGAGTTTGATTTGCTAATTTTTCAATTATTTAATTCAAATTATGGTAGAAGAAAAGCACAAGGTAAAGTTGAGAAAGAAGTCTTTCTCTCACTCCAAGGACCTCCAAAATTTATTCTTCAATTATTTTTAGCCTAAATCAACAAATGAATCATCTTCCACGTCTATAATTTAATATTATTTATGGACTTGCATGGTTAAAAAATAAAAGGAAATTAACACCACATATCTTATAGTTCAGAATCAACAATAAGTCAAACTTAATAAAAAATTTGTGGACAACTAAAATTTTAAACTATGAAAAAAGAACAGTATCGACTTTGCAATCACGTTTCCTGTCAAACGGAGACGTTCAAGGCAGTAACAACACGTGAGAGACGTCCAACTCTCAATCGGAATGGACGCCTATGATGGATTTAGGGCATTTCCAAATAATGGATTTCCGGCATCCCTCAAATACGGACGTCTCTCAACCAAAGACAGACCTCCGTTTCAGCCTGAACGACATAGTCTTAAGTCGAGGGATGTCCGATCTGAGAAGGGAGATGTCCGTTTTGGATGAGGGACGTCTGTTGTAAGCCGAAAGACGTCCGTTGTTGCTGTCTTGACGGAAAACATAACTGCGAGGTCGACGCCATTCTTTTTTCATAGTTCAGGGTTAATTGTCTGCAAAATTTCGATATGGTTTGTGATGTTGCTGACCCCAAACAATAGTACGTAGTTTTAATTTCCAAAAAATAAATAAAACTAAGATGAGGGATAAATGATTTAGAATATTTAATTGGTCAAATTTATGCTAACTGTGTCACACCTATGCAGTTAGGAAATAACATATAAAGGGTTGTGGAACGTGTGGCTAATCATCCTCTTGGACCAGCTATTGATCATCACTTTGGTAAGCTATTGCCTCACCAACTAGCTAATGAGATGCGAATCTCTCTTAAGGTGGATTTCACCTTTTGCTTCTCAGCCTACAGGGTATTAGCAGTTGTTTCCAGTTGTTGTTCCTTTTCCAAGGGCAAGTTCTTATGTGTCACTCTTTCGTCAGCCCCTGGAAACACTACTTTCCGTCCAACTTATATGAAAACAAAAGCTCTTAACAAAAGATGTAACAACTAATCAAAGAAGTTAATCAAAGATGTAACAACTAATACTCTTGGACCTGCTATTGATCATCGCTTTGGTAAGCTATTGTCTCACCAACTAGCTAATCAAACACGAGCCTCTCTTCAGGGTATTAGCAGTTGTTGTTCCTCTCCCAAGGGTAGGTTCTTACGGGTCAGTCACCCGTCAGCCACGGGAAACACTACTTTCCGTCGAACTTATATGAAAAAAAAAAAAAACAAAAGATGTAATAACTAATCAAAGAAGTTGGGTTTCATAGGCTCAGCCCAATCTGGGCCCAAAATAGACCCATCCGATCAAAGGTTGCCTCGTTTCTTTCTCATCATAACTCCCTCTCCCGCTAATTCAACGGTTCGTCCCCCGTTCATGTTGGCTGCTCCCTCTCTCGCTCTGTCCTTCTTTCCGATCCCGTTTTCGATGTAAAGCAGTCGAATTGTAGAGGCTTCTAGTAGGTCAGTGCTTTCTCTCTATTTGTTTTTAATTTTATGTCGACAATGGACATAATTGTGTTGCATTCGATTTTGTTGACGGCTTATTTACTTCGAAGTTGACGAAACTTACAATTTTTTTTTCAAAAAGTTCCCATTTTATGTGCGAATTTTGTTGGTAATGTTTAGTTTTAGGGCTTCTTCGACACTTCTTCCATATAATTTACTTTTATCAGGTTGAAAACGGAAAAGGTTTTGTTTCTGAAAACTGTTTCTTATTATACATCACATAGTTGAGGGCACAGCATTGGTTACTATCTTCAGGCTCGTTTCATGCATGTGCAATCAAATCCGTTGCAGAGTTAGCCTTTGCATTATCATTAACTTGTCTTTGTATCCAGTTATAAATCATATTTGAGTTTTTTTTTGAGCTGGACAGGGAAAGCTATGAATAGAGGGCGAGGATAATATATTGGAAGCTATTTATGAATAGGACAACGTTGAAGGCGAAGACGTTGATATGGTTGCTGTGAAAGGCGGGGTTGTGGATTGGGATTTGAATGAAAATTTGGAAGAGATTCATGTTAGACATCCCAGTGCTGTGCATGAAGAATCTATGAGTTAAAATCAAAGACGTGGGTCAAACAAGAAAAAAAAGGGGCTCTGGGTCAAATGTCACTAATATAAACAGGTTATATGAGGCCGAAATAGATTTTCAATTAGTATCAATTTGAACTGATTTGTCATTTTAATTTTACATTGAAACATATTTGATTTTCAGAATTTATCTTTCAAGTAATTGATAACTACTGCCTGGTGGTGTCTACTTTATGCATTAGACATCTTATTTATTTTTTGGCACCTCCTATTTCCATTCTAATTCTTTTTCTTCATTTTTTAGATTTATTTTTGATTCGTGCAGGCGTCTAGAGAAGAAATCAGACAAGATACATATAGCTGTAAGTTGTCTTGGAGTTTCTTCATTAAGTGATATTTTCTATATAGAAAATATGTTTTCCTTGTTTTATTTTAGATGTCACTGTCTGAGATTTTCTGTTTGCTTGCTGTCACATGTGCCTTTGTATTGTATAGTTCTCCAACTTTCTGCTCGTATAAAAGTATATGAGATTAAATTCTATTTTGAGTTGGCATCATTAGTTTGCTGCAGACTTCTCCGTTGAGAATTCCCCTTAAGGTGTAGACACTGTTGGACTTACACACTCGTCATTGTTAAGTAGTGAGGTATTTCAGTAATAGAACTTTGACTTGGAGCTATGGTGGTGGAATCTCTTGGTTCCTTCTTGATATAGTTGGCCTCCAGTACATAAGTTTCCATTCGCATGTTTGCACCAGCCTAGCTGAAAATGCATATCCACTCTAGTAAATGTCAAATACAACGATTCTTGAATCTGATGCTCAATATTGTTTCCCTGCCCTGGCAGATTTCTTTTGCCGGTGCCATTTTGCCCTGGCCAATCCTGTTGTCTGTGATTGTGATGCCACTTGGCTGAACCATTTCATTATTTGCTATTTTTGTAGGTTGTTGTCAATTTGTTCTACATATAATTGCATAGCAACGTGGCATTTTTCATAATCTTGGACTTGAGTAGCTGTTTTGTTTCAAAAACTCATTGTGCACCGTTGCTTATCTGAATCACGTTTCTACATATAACTGGACATTGATGGTTAAATAAAATAATTTCAACTGTTATTTTTTTTCTGTTTAATTATTGTTATTAAAAAGTATATCGAACAAGAACATATTGTGCTGTTCTTTGTCAATAAAACCTACACTCCTTTTCCTTGTGAAAATGAATGGTAAATTGTAGTCAGAAAAACTTTGTAAATTATATTGCAACTAGTCAAGGTTTTTTTATCAGTTGCTCTTAGCAATTAATTACCTGGGTGCTCACTTGGGTAGGAATAATGGAAGGCCTAAAGTGTATCTCAACATTTGATTGCGAATTATTCAATTTTGATTAATGTATCTTACGGCACTCTCAACATCATTATACCAGTTAGTTTTGTCTTTTTTCCTTTTCATTGACATTTTATTTTATAATCATTCATGGTTGCATGCATGATGGCAGGTGGATGCAATTCATGCATGGCGATTAGATGACTGCTGATGGTAGGTGCTCTTGAACACGTGGTGTTATTTTGTGGAACATAATCAAAGCACAAGAACCAAATGCATATATAAGGAGCTACAGAAAAAGGCAAAAGATTTTGAGGTGTGCCACAATTTGTTTTGGTCAAGTAAAGAATTTTAAGCCCGCCAATCTTATGCACTTGCTATTTACTTGCTGGTTTTTCCTTCTTTTTTTTTTTTCCTTCTGATGTTTGGTGATCCATGCACTCAAATGTACAATCTGATCAATTGGTTTCAGGCCTCAGATTCTTGAAATCATTCTATAACTTCAAGAAAACTAATTAGTTGTTCATAAGTAATTTTTTTCAACTATCAAACCGTAATTTCAAAAGAGACTCGTTTAATCAAGGAGTCTGGAAGTTGAAAGTTGGGGTAAAGCTTAAAGTGGAACTACTTGAGCTTTCCCCTTCCCCATTTTCCAACTTTTGTACTCAAAAACAGCGGTGATGAAGTCGCCTCATAGTTTCTAAGTTCTCCATCTCAAGCTATTTTTTTAGCAACCTTCCTTTTTAAGGTCTAACATAGACGAGCTTTTCCTTGCTGATGTTTATGTGTCAAGCATATAAAATTAGACTGAGATCGAAAAACTTCAGTATATTTAACCAGTTAATACAATCATGTTTCGAAAATGAATAAAAATCTCTTAACAGTATCTTCGTTATTTCAGAAATAATTTAGGTAGCAAAATATTAAACAATCTACAGGCACTGGAATGGAGTGTCCTAAAGAAGTTCCTCCACATTTATTTTCTGATTTGGCTCCTGCAGTTGCAGAAAACTCCACTTGCAAACCAATAGAAACAGTCAAATTCTGAAGGGAAACGTGCACCCATCCATGAAAGGTTAAGGGTGCTCATATGTTAAGATGATGATCCCCTTAAAGAGAATATAGGATGATTTTAATCAACTTTATTTAGACTTAGGAATTAGTTTTCTTAATAAATTACAAAATCGGAGTTATCTGCTTGTGAAAGATGGATTGCAAGAGTATTCGTACAGTTGGATTTGTTTTAATTTAACTGAAAATTTGATCAATTTTGCCGTCCTGAGTAACTTTTGGTCGTGGCTTTTCAGATTTTGCAGGTTGAAGAATTTGGTAAAGATAGAAACTAATTGTTATACCTCAATGATATACTTTTTTCCCATTTACTGTATCTTTGGCTTCTCAATATACAAGGAAAGCAGGTCTTACGCTTATTCCACTGGCTGTGTTTTGTCGACCAATCACTGGTCAAAAATTAGTGGAGGTGCAAAATGACTGGTTGGCCAATGGAAGTGCTGGAGGGAAATCTTGAAGAAGAAAGCTAGAAAACTAGCCGCAGATCTTCACAGTTATTCAAATCATCTTTGCTTGTGGAGGAAGAGGCACACTACAGTGCAGTCATCGATCTTGACCTTTGACAATGGACACCTTTTCTTCCATGCTGCCATGGCTGCCCCCACCACTGCTTCTGCTGCTGCCTCTTCATTACAAGCTCTCCACACCATGGTTGCCACTTGGCTATTACTTAGCACATCCCACACCTACATTTCTCCACAAATCCAGGTTAGAAAAGGTAATTTATATGAGCGAGAGATACAACTGCAGAGATTGATGAATTTATAATAATTTTCTTATGTAATTTGGAGATACCCCATCAGTCGCTAGAACGATAAACTGGTCATTGGGACTTAAGCAGCGATAAGAGATTTCCGGGACAGCAATTATGCCATGTTTCTTGAGACAGAAATCACCAAATGCTCTTGACATGGCCAGGCCGGGATAATCTTCTTTCGGCATCCACACTCGCGGGATCTGCGGTTGGTCTTTCAGCGCCATTATTCGACCATTGCACCTAGTTATTCTATCTGCTTCAGCTGCATTATGAAGTCATTGAGGTATGCCGTTATATTTGTATTAGATATAACTTCTGGAAAAAATAAGTTGAATTTAGAGATTGGGAGCGGATGAAAATGTCTTACTGGGTAAGCCGGGTCTTAAATCAGTGGTTAATTGAATGGCTTTGATTCCATCATCGGTAATTCTACCTAATACAGCTCTTGAATCTCCCAAATTAGCTATTACAAGATCTTCCCCCTGCTTTAACTCTTAGTTACTGATATAATTCCTCAATCCAATTCGAAAAATCTTACAGAATTTCTTCATTTGTTACCTGTTTTACAACAGCTACGGCTGTCGTTCCGCTGCATGAGAAATCAAAATTCTCTTGAAACTCGATCTCCCTATCCATCAGCTTGAAGGCTTTTCCCACAGCCTCCATCCATTTGACGAAGTTCTTGCTGGGTTCCTTCTGACCGTCTGATCTCCCAACGATGTTATGTTGAGAATCACCATTTACTTCGTCTTCAAAGGTATGGATTTTTTCCAGAGCATTTCTTTGGCCAAGTAACAGTAATGGAAGTCTGGTTTTCACCGTGTTGCTCACTATGTGGCCGTTCTTTCCATGGCCATCAAAAACTCCACAAAAGGCACCCTCTTCTACTCCATATTCCTTCTCAATGAAAAACGAAAAACAGGCTTTGATCATCAAAATCAAGCAAGATCAACAATTTTAGTGTAATCTTAAGACCCTTCTGATTGTTTCATATAATCAAGGAACTCTCTCCTTAGAAATAGAGAAAAGTAAGAGAAGAACCTGGCAAAAGATGGCAGCATCTTGGTTCAGTCCTTTGCTTCCTTGCTTAGAACAAAGAGACCCACGTGTCTGAAACCCTGTAGAGGCGTCACTTCCTTGCACAATTACTAAATTTTCCTTGCCACTCTCATTCTCATGAACCCTAAAACATGAAGCAGATTCGCAGAGACCCATGTGCACAAAAGAAAATCCCTCTTCTTCTTTTTTAGGATCATGAAACAAAATATGTGAAACTTGAGACAGTTTGTCGAGAGAAATGATCATTTACTATCCACCTACGTATGGGTGACTAGTACTGTCTCTTTAAACTCTATACGAAACTTTCTGAGGTTGAACTTCATTCCTTTTATTGCCAAATCTGATCCACAACTTAGTGTTGGCATCAAGGCAAGGTTTACCAGATAAACTGTGGGTTTGTGAGAGAGAGAGAGAGAGAGAGAGAGAGAGAGATTAACTAACAATGTGCAATTTACAGGCGAATGAAAGTGGATCACCCTGTGTGGGGATGGTTGAAAGCCTAAAGCAATATAGCAGAAAGTCAACGGGATATAGATATGCATTTTCCCTCGATGATATAATAATACTTATAAGTAAATTTAAAAGAAAGAAAACTAAGGTCACGATAACAAGTAGTTCAGCTTCAACGTGGAAGAAGATGAAAGTCTTCAATTGTACTGTCCTTGTTCTTATACTACAATATTGTTTGATTCGTAATAAAATCAACACAGTTTTGTTATTGGGGTTAACTCAAAATACATTGTGGCAGATGAGAAAGCGAATTTTATTTATAAATAATATATTTTTCACTTTCTCAATCAATGTGACATCGTACATTCCTACTAGTATGAATCAAACTCTTACTTGAGTCATCATTATCGTCGTAAAACGGGCTGTCACCAATTATCATAAATATGATTTAGTTTTATCTTGTCTTTCTCAACAATGATAAATATGGAGAACTGTAAGGAGATTAATTTATGTAATTTTTAATTTTAATTATTTCAATATTAGATAGGCGAAATACAAGGTCAGCTTTCCCTCCACCAAGTATTGGAAAGCAAGTAGGCATTGATGATTAATGGATTATAATATTGTACTTCTTTCAGATATGAGAATGTGCCTAACTGAAAATTGGGTTAGTGCCGGACAAATCAACTATCGTGGTTTGAGATTAATGACAAGTCAATTATTATAGTATTTTTTTTAACAACTTTACCATTGGAGTATGCAAAAATAGCAAATCCCACATCGCGGTAACTTTCTCCATTACTAAGTTGACAGCAGACACATGTCTCACACTAAAACTACACACTAAAACTACGAAAAAAAGACACTGACCGCATAAAACGGGGTCTCTTCGCGTAAAAATGCGATCTGTCTAGTCAGGAGAGACCGTGTTTTTACGCGGTCTCTCGAGTCAGGAGAGAGAGACGCTGCACAATTGTGCGGTGTCTGGAGAGAGAGAGAGAAATAACAATTATTGAGAGACCGCACAATAATGCGGTCTCTCAAAAGAGAAAGAGAGAGACCGCACAATAATGCGGTCTCTCAAAAGAAAGAGAGAGAGAGAGAGAACAATTATTGTGTGAGAGACTGCACAATATGCTAGAGATGCATCTTTTTTCATGGTATGACACCACAAAAGGGATGAGAAAAAAAAGATAGTTCATAGTTTACAATTAAGAGTTGAAAATGTAGAAGCATTCAGTGGGAAGATGAGGAAAAAATGTCTAATATATGGGGTTGTGACTATTAACCTATGTCGTTTTTACAGTTTATGTTTATTGCACCAAGTAAACGCCTTGTAATGTAGTAAATTTAAAATATTTTGGAAGTGTAGCAACTCACATGTCTAGACTACATTTTATGGATAAACATAAATTATAAATTTTGTTATTAAAATTGCAGAGAAGAAATTACCCTCCCTGTCTGTTCTCTAGGCCAAACCATGTTTTCGTTGCTTCAAAGAGTGGATGAACCTTCAGTAACAAGACCACTCAGAGGCTCTCAAAGCTCAATCAATAGAAAACCAAGAGTCCAACAACACCATTCGTGAAGAAGAAAGCTCTGATGTGCTTAAATCTTTCCCTGAAAATAGCCTAAAGCATTGCGAGGAGTACGTGAACGACAAAAGCAACCTTGCCTCTGGTTCAGAGGGTCGCATATTCATCACAAAACCCTGAAACAATATCAAACTCTCCATTGCATTGTCATTGTACATTCTGGAACCATGCTCGGGTCTTCTAGTGGCCCTTTGCAAGTATATGTCAATGACCCAAAAAGAGAGAGAGAGAGAGAGAGTCTCTCTCTTTCGGCGGTCTCTCTCTCTCTCTCTCTCTCTCTCTCTTTGAGATGCCGCATTATTGTGCGGTCTCTCTCTTTCTCTTTTGAGAAACCGCATTATTGTGCGGTCTCTCAATAATTGTTCTCTCTCTCTCTCTCTCCTAACTCGAGAGACCACGTTTTTACGCGGTCTCTGGGCAAGAGGAGAGACCGCTTAAAAACGCAGTCTCTCGAGTCAGGAGAGACCGCGTTTCAAGCAGTCTCTCATCTTGCCCAGAGACCGCGTTGGTCTCTCCTGACTCGACAGACCGCGTTTTTATGCGGAGAGACCGCGTTTTATGCGGTCAGTGCCTTTTTTTCGTAGTTTTAGTGTGAGACACGTGTCTGCCGTCAACTTAGTAACGGAGAAAGTTACCGCGATGTGAGATTTGTTATTTTTGCATACTCCAATGGTAAATTTGTTAAAAAAAATACCATAGTAGTTGACTTATCGTTGATTTCAAACCACGATGGTTGATTTGTCATTTACCCAATTAATCAATAGATCTAGTGGAAAAGCTCCTTCAAACCAGCGTCCTCATAAATAGCTAGGAAGCCTTTTAATTGGGCCTAAAATTATGGGCTCAAAAGTGGGCCCAACAAGGACCAAGTGTTAAAAGGCCACTCGGTCCAATTCGTATTCTGTCTATAAATACGCCTGCGCTCTTGCAAGTTCCAACCCAACTGTGTTGTGAGAATATCTTCATTCATTTCCGGGCATTTCTCTGAATTTGGATTTCGGAGGGCAGATAGAGATGGCTTGCTTACACGATCACAGTTGCGAAGATCATGATTGCTCCTCTGATTGGTCTCTCTACAAGCACATAGACCTCTCCAAGGTCTGTGCTCCCCTCTCTCTCTCTCTCTCTCTCTCTCTCTACAGCATTCTGTATATTATTTTCAGTAGCCATTTCGCAATGAGCTTTTGCAATTTTGTAGTCGACGCGATAGTTAGTTTTTCATGAATGACGGATGATGCACAAACACTTACTCTGCTCCCGTTCTTTTGTTACTGTCCTTGTCGGATTCTTCTTTTCTCCTAGATGTAAATCAGAATCAATCAATGGCTGTCTATAGTTCTAGATTCGTCTTCTGCACTCACGATATTTTATTAGCTTTTATGATTCCTTAAATCCGTTAATATTTTGGTCTATTTTAGAATAAATGAATAGTGGTTGACTGCATGACAATTTGTAAAGTACGAAGCGTAAGGATAATATCCATTTCGTTTCATGCCGTTCATTTTTCATGTAGTCGTTCAAGTGTCTGGTTTTAACTGAGAAATTTTAGGCACTTAAGTGAAATGGATAGGATGTGTAGGTTTATGCATGTGCTACGCTGATGGATGTTCTCAATCTAGTTACTTATTCCATCTATATGACAACTTTTGAGAAGTAGGAAGGTTTTTCTTTTTCTACATTGGTAGGATACTCATTATCCTGCTAATTTTACCAAAAATGGGAATGACTTTTAGTTGGAAAATGTTTAACGAGCCTCGTACCCACCTAATTTATTTATGTTTTTTTTTTTTTTGTGTTTTGTAGGTATCTGCTTTGAATGAAGCTGTTCCAGGAAGTGTCAAGTCAGTCTTTAAAGCTTGGGAACAACGATTAAATTCCACTGGGGTAGTTATCCTTTAGCTTTCTATTCTATCTTTTTTCTGGTAACGCCATCCTTTTTTGCAAATCTTTCTCAGTTGAAATAAACTGTTCTTAAATGTAATAGTTTAGTTCCTATTTGCCTTATTATGACAGGAACATCTGGAAAGCAATGATGGGGATCCTGAACTACTAGTATATATTCCGTAAGGACCACTTTTGGTTTGATTGTATATAATAACTAGGAATAGCATACATGCTGCACCTTTTTCCAATCATTCATCCCTTGCAGAGTGTTGTGCTGTTAGTTTACCTTCTGCCTGACGAATGGATCAGTTCCAGGATCTGTACATCTTAGTTTGTAAGATATTGTAGTATCAGTTAATTTTATTTCTGTTAGCAGGTATTCCAAAAACGATTTTGTGCAAGTATATAAAATTTCATATCTGAATTCTTAGTTTTTGATCCTTACAGCTGAAAGTGATTATTCTCATCGACGATTGATCTTCGGCATGAAAATTTGTTATTAGTTAAAGACATTTATTATTGTGAAACTTACATGGAAATGTTGTTGAATAAAGCTGTGTCCGCTTCATACTTACTCTCCAGAGAAATGTAGATTCAGTTTATATTTGGTTTTCTAGAAGTTGCTGAGTGCTACATTATAAATTGAATTTTCTTTTCTTTTTTATTTTTTATTTTTTGTCCCAGCCAAGTTATGTCTCATTTCTTTGTTGTATTAATTTTGTGATAGATTCACTTCAGATGTGAAGATTAAGAGCATATCAATCGTTGGTGGTGCTGATGGTAAAAGTCCTTCAAAAATGAGAGTGTAAGTGGAAGTTTTACACAGTGCTGTGCTTTCATATGGGCTTTCATAACATATGCTTCAGTCTTGCTACTTGCTACAGTTTCAGACTGATATAAAAAGGAGTAAATGATATCATATTACTAAGATATGTTTATTTAGTCACTAATTGGCAGTTTAGGATGGAAATGAGACATTCTATCTACATTGATTAGACTGCAATTTTTTTTTTGCTCCTAAAAGATTTTATTTATTTTCTAAAATCTTGCTTCAGGTTTATCAATCGAGAAGGCATAGACTTTTCTGATGCTCAAAGTATGCAAGCTATTCAGGTATTACATCAGGTAACCTTTTCTCAGAACTTATTAAGCAATTGAACTGATTATTAAATTCTTTCTCAGGAGTGGGATTTGGTTGAAAACCTGCAAGGAGTGTTGGAGTACCAGACGAGGTAATAATTTGAGAGATGAGGGCATGGAATAAGTGTTATCTGTTAGCTTCATAATTTATTGTGGATATGACAACGTAAATATTGGATACCCTTTTGTCTGCGTGTGATGTTTACATTTTTTGGTTTATTCAATCTTCTGATGTTTGAAAATTTATGCAACAGATATTCCAAATTTCAAAGTGTGGCAAGTATTACATTGCATTTTCCTGACAACTTCGGTGGAGACTCAACTCAGATACACTACATTGGCTTGAAAGGGGAAGCCACCCAAGTAATATTGCTGCAAAAATATTTGGTTACTAGTTCATGAGGTCCAAACTCCAAATGATACATATATTATTGTTTTTGATCAACAGCTGAGGAGAGATGTTGTAGCGACAATAGTTTATGAACTAATGCCTAACCCTTCTGATCACAAGTAAGTCTTGATTATATAATATAAAACTTTATTTGCTGACTTAGAGAAGCCTTTATTTGGGATAATGTATTATTTGGTTGAGTTCTCAGGGGCAGGTTTTTACCTCATCTCTTTATTTCATTCCATAACTGGATTGTCATAGACCTAGTGTATTGATTTACTGTGAAAGATATTTGGCTCTTAATCAGGGAATTTGTTGTTAAATGACTCCCCCCAAATTTAGGTTTATTTTTGGAGGCTCTAAATTTCTCCCAGTCTATAAAATTTCAGATATTCTCAAATCCCCCTTCGCCAATCATTTGATGATAAAATTTTGCTTCTTGTTTTGAATTTCTGTTTGGTGTAGGACTCGGGCCGAAGGAGGTGGTCTCTCACACGTGGAATGATAAGCTTTTGCAACCTAAGGCTGGCAATCTAAAGAAGCATAGGGTGTGTAAATTTTACAATACTGAAAAAGCCTAGCTAACTGAGCTTAATTGACACAGCTAGGCAATTAGCAACTGAAGTAAAACTCATGCTGTAGTCTAAAGCGTGTATCTGCTATTATTTTTAACAAAAGTTAGCAAATTATGTGCAAAAAATACCTGCTGCTTCACACTTTACACTACTACTTTTTGCCAGTTTGGTTGGAGATAGAAAGACTGTTGACATAATAGAGCATACTCCATCTCTACTTCAGAAGTTGGTTGTGTAAATTGTTTTTCTTGCCACCTGTTTTTAAGGTTTACTTTGACACTAATGTTATTAGGAATTTATCACAAATGGTATTGTGAGTAATAATTTAAGTTTAATATTTAATAACCCTAGTGACTACTGGCAACTTTAAATTAGTGATCATGCTAATTTACTAATTGCATTTTTTGCATTCGATAATGCTTATCATTTCTTACACGTAATGCAATTATAAACACATTATTAGAAGATTACATGCTAAGTAATTACGTATCTAAAAGATTATTTCTCCCTCAATTAACTTATCATTAGATACCATGTTAGATATATTTAAAACTTGCTCTCAATTGGATAATCTAATATGTTGTCTATGTGATTTTATTCGTTAGATAAAATGATTAATTATTTTCATTTTGTAATTTATTGTAATTATTATTCTAATAAATAACTGATAATGCATTTGGAGACATGTCGTCTCGTTCTCGAAAGAAAACAAAGGATGGATATACACTCTACACAGAAGATGAATTGGGTATTAGTAAGACTGATGCTGGAGGTACAGGTGCTTCACTTTGTCCGTTTGATTGATTGTTCATCCTGTTTCTGACAAATAGGGAACAGACCTCTTTTGGGCAATCTGCCGTTTCCCACAATATGAAACTTAATTTATTTTAAGGATGACTGTGTTGTGATGAATTGGATTTGTTTGACTGGGGAAGTTGAGCATTGGGTTGATTCTTGCTATGTCATCGGCCATTGTTTACCGCTTTCAAAAGTGATGATCTTTCTCATTTCAGAAATTTACCTCCAAGGCTCAAGTCTGCTCTTTGAACAATAAATATACCTTTCATATTCTGTCTCTTCTAGAGCTGAACCCTTACTATCCCCCTTCATCCATCTGCCCCTTCAAAAGTCTTTCATTACATTCATTTAGAAATTCATTCTGTCAATCTTTCCAGTTGATATTAGCTACGGATTGGGTAGAAAGGATAATTGCTATCGTCTCACAGCAGCCAAGTTTGGTGGAAGAAACCATGGACATGAAAAGTATATTCCACTTCCTGCTCCTGCTTGGTGGGACAGCAATAAATGGGCATTTCTCGTCCAACAAAAGTGGGTCAAATACCAGCAAAAAAACACTTTATAGTCCCAGCAAACTGCCTAAATAAAATTTAAAATGAAATCCATACAAAACTTAAAGACCCGACAACATGACTCCAAAACCTTCACAAAAGGTTTTACACGTAATTCAACCTAACCACATCTAACCTTAAAAATATATTTAATCAGTCAACAAGCTCTAGAATGTAAACACCTTACAGATTCACAAAACGATTTAACTTTTGGGTGATGCTTTTGCAACGCCACTTTGTTGAGATGTCTGAGGGGCAGGTGCAGCCGCACTAGCATCTGTAGAATATGCCGCTGGATGGGTATATCCGCCAGCATAAGATGCGTTATTATAAGCCGGAGGTGGCGCCTGCCCATACCCTGGCTGGCTTGACGGTTGTGCGCCATAAGCTGGAGGTCCATATCCAGCCTGCGCTGCAGCAGAACCATATGTGGATGGTGGGGCTCGTGAACCAGCCTCTGGTTGAGCATAGCCAGATGGAGGTGGCTGAGAATGAGGATAACCTTGTTGAGGTGGTTGGCCATAGCCTCCAGGAGTGTTAGGGGACTGAGCAGTCTGCCCATATGAAGGGGGGTTTGCAGGAGGTTTCTGAGCTTGAGCTCCATAGCCAGGTCCATATCCAGGTTGAACTGGTGGTTGAGTTCCATACCCAGCTTGAGCGGCTGGGGCCATTCCATAACCTGGTTGAGTAGTTGTTTGAGGGGGATAACTTGACAGGTTAGGATTAGGCTGTTGATTATTACCATATCCGGAGGGCTGAACAGGAGGGACTGACTGCACTGAATCCCCCTGGGACCCATAAGTAGGAGTGGGACCCTCTTGTGGATTACCATAGCTAGGAGCAGATCCATAACCTTGCTGCTGATCATAAGGTGGTTGACCATAACCAGACTGAGGAGGTGCATGATAGCCACCATAGCCATCTTGTGAATAACCATGCTGGCTGTAGGTAGAACCTGGTGGCTGATTGTAATTGTAACCAGAATTATCACCAGCAGCTAATTGACCTCCAGAAGCCTGCTGCTGAGAAGGTGGTTGCTGACCATAATAATCATAACCACTCCCCTGAGTTGTAGACTGATTTGGAGGGCCACCAGATGACTGATCCCAATTTGATGGATATCCACCAGTTGTAGGTTGAGAATATCCTTGGTAAGGAGGTTGAGACATGTTATACTGGGGTGATGGACCTGAGTAGGACCCCGGCTGCCCATAGCCATAAGCAGATTGTTGCATAGATGGAGCCCCAGGTGGACCCCAGCTTGTTGGGGGCCGAGCTTGATAACCTTGATGAGAATAGCCTCCAGTCATACCAGGGTTTCTAGCACGATTCTGCAAAAGATATACTAAGCAAAATAACCATCGAGAACCTTTCCACAAAAAATGACTAAAAGGTTCAAGAAATGTCACCAAATATATATCCATACATGTAACTAAATAGAGAGAAAGACAAACAAATACAATATCAACAAGCCACATTAAGCAAATTCAATATCCACAAATGGATTAAGAACTTTATACTGTATTAGGAAGTGGTATAAAACGCCAACATACCGTACTGAATGATGGAATTATTGTGTTACTCCAGCAGAAGCTCACCTTCTCCCTATTTGAAGTGAAAGGGTACAAAGAAGCACAAAACTACAGAAGCTTTTGCAAGCATATATGAACTGAATTGCCATTAAAAGGCAATGAGTTCACAGTGGAGCACAGAAACAACAATGTTCATCGATCGATACAATTTGACCACTTAAAGAAAATATTTCTAATCGATATGTACATTATAACCTCCCTCTAAAAATAATGCAGCAATAGTCCACTCAAGAATTTATAATCTTATAGTATAGTTTTTTTTATACATTTACTTCGGTAATGACCTTGTATTCCAATCAACAGTATGCCTAAAACTTCTCTACACAGTAGCATAACTATATATCAAAGGGTGAGATTCAGAACCATACCAGAGAACTGCTGAGGGAACACCAACATAAGAAAACCCAAGTTGGTGTCACCAAATGGTCCAATAAATCCTAACCTACAATATTTCTTGATAACAATATTAGCCATAGGTTCACAATAAATCTCTACACTCGACAAGGTCAAACAAGCCATAAATCCAATAACTGTTCACTTAGGCATATAACCAACAGTGATTGTTACATCGGACTGAAATTCATTTCAGATATCAGAAATATATCATGTTTTCCCATAACCTAACATAATATAATGATCTCATGTATACAATTAGCTTCTCAGCAAGGCACAACTCAATGACATCATTCTTGAGAATTACTTGAAAGCGCAAACTAATATCACTTCTTTCCAATGTCAGTCATCCTTCATCTGTGTCCACCAATATATGAGAAATAAATGCAGATAAAATTTGAACCCGCGTAAATTCACAGGCAAGAATAACTTAATGGTTCACAGTACATCTAAATGCACAGTTAAACTAAACCTATAAGAGTTCCAAATGTATGTTAGGTGAGTCAGTGCATTACCATTCCCTCCAGGGCTAATGTGAACCTAGAAACCAAAATTGCAATTCAACACGGCAGCCATAGAATCTCAATCAAAGTCGAGGTAGTAAGCACAATCGAGAAGGCTTCCGTTGCAAATCACTTAACTTCCCACTTGGCTAAGTTCACGACCACGATAAGATTAAATCAATTGAGTAACTACATATAGTTTTGAAATCCACAAATATGGCAATAAACTCCAATCACCAAAAAGAAAGCAATGGAGAATTTGATACAATGCAATAAAAAAATATTGAATAATAGCTATTTTGGAGGGAAGTGTTATCATTTATCCGGCCAATGAAAGAATGCGCTCAAAATAGGAGTACAAAGATCTATAGGCGCTAAAGATCATAACCATTAGGGAAAAGTGAAGGGAAAATATAAGAGGCAGTGATTTGTTAGTTACCAAAGAAAGGGTAAAATAAGAGGACAAAAATAGCCTTGAACCCCAGTGTAAAAGCTGAACAAAGCCGCTACCACACTACAGTGGGAATTGAAGTAGTCAACCGACTAAATGATCGATGGCTGTTGAAATTGCATCAGAGATCTAATAACAACATAAAATACAGCGGAACGCCTTGATTTGAAGAATTAATACAGAACACAAGAAGTCATGGCTATAGAAAACAGGTCCACCGATATCAGAAATATGCATCACAACTCAAGAAGGCACCATCATCAATCCAAATACAGCTAGAAAACTCCCAAGAAAAGGTAGAAGCATAAAAGCCACATACACAATCTAAAAATACATCAAAGACTATTTTATCATAAGTAAATAAATCTAAGATTGCTAATATAATTCCATTTAAAATTAAAAAGACAAGGATGAGTGTCCCAAAGGGACTCGCAGATGGTGTAATCAATGCATACCTCGCTGATGACTTCATTAACCAATTGCTTTGCAGACTCAATCTGTTCACTTGAACCATCAATTTGCAATGTCCTTTCTGTAGAAGTATCACCAGGAGGTAAATGCAGAGGAATCACCTGACAATAAAAAATTGTATCTCATCACATAATGTACATTACACCCTCTTCCAAAATGACTTTATCAGTAAGAAGGTAACACTGAGCAATATATTTAAATTGGAAATATCAATAAAACTGTACAATAAACAAAGGTTGTAATCATAATCAAAATAGACCTGAATACGAGCTCCAGTCCTAGCTTGCATACTTTTAATTGTGTCCCCACCTTTCCCAATGACTAAACCAACCTAGATAAGATGAATAATATATTCATCAGAAATCAAAACAAATTTATTTTGGAAAAAATAAGATGGCTAAAATAAAATCTAGAGCACCTTGTTGTTTGGAATTTTCATAACAAATTGTTCCGCTCCAAATTGTCCAGTAACCCTCCGGGATACTGTGCCAGAACCACCTGTTTCAGCCTATTCCAAACATTGACAATACATATCATATCAGTGATGTAATAATTTCTTAAGCAGCCTAAGATTTTAGAAAAATCAGGTTTTTGTGGATGCTTGTAATGCCATCACGAAAAGAAACTGAAAGGACATTATTCCCAACCTCAGAAAGAACATCAGTAATCAGCTGCTCAGCCTTCACAACTTGTTCAGGAGTACCCATGAGCTCTACTAACCGAGTGACAGAATTTGGATCTGCATCCATGTCTCTAGTAACTTGAATTTTTGCCCCCGACTGTAGTTGAAGATATTTGATAGTTTCTCCACCTTTACCAATAATAACACCGACCCTGCCATTTGGAATCTCAATCTTCTTGTTGGCCCCTGGGAAGCCATACGAGACAGGTATTGCTGAAGGAGCCGAGTTTGATATGTGAGACTTCATATCTGCAATAATCATTTCATTGCCACATTCTTTTTGAAACTACAAATTCAATAAATATTCAGATAATCCTACGTTTAATATTTACTAAGTTTCAAATCATTGCAAAGACCATGCACCAGCGAATACAAAAAAAAAAAAAAAATCGTAAACACTCTTGTGCCAAACAGAAACCATTTTCGTACAACCGTAGATTGGTAAAAATTCTAACCAGACACTCATGCTATTAGATTTGCAAAACTCGCAACAAAAGAAAGACTAGAGGAAATAAAGAAAGAAAGAAAAGACACTCATGTTCTTCCAAAATGCCCAACAAAAGAAAGAGTAGACTTGATCAAGAAAAAAGGAAAAAAAAAAAAAGAACAAGAGAAGGCCAACCACTTGGAGCAGAGCTAAAACCCTTATCGTAAGAATCAAAGCCACCAGACCCATTTTCAACCCTAGGTCGCTTGGCATCGGCTCCCGCAGCAGCACCAGAACTTGAGATAATCAAACGAGAAGCAATCTCCTGCGCTCTTTGCTTGGCAATCTGGATCTCGTCCATAGGAGGTGGAACGTTGTTATAAGCGGCAGGAGGGGCATGGGCGGAATCAGTAGATGACGGAGTAATAGGTCCAGAAAAGCCAGTCACCCTGCGAGTAGTGGGCGGTGTGGTTTGATCGTCATACTTACGCTTGTTAGGCGCAGAATCAGTACCAGACGAGTACTGCGCTTCGTCGGCCATGGGAAGAGTTGTGGCGGAGAAAGAAACCCTAAAAAGATAGAGAGTGAGAGATGGAAAAGCAATCAGATTGCGGTGAGGTTTTATATCCCAACTAGAAAATATAATAACTTTCGGCTCAGTCAGCCTGACAATATTAGCTTTTGGGTTCGCGCTGTTCCTTATAAACCGACCCAATTGATTTAACAACCGGGTTTACTAGCTTAGTGATAGCCATTGAACCCGGTTAGTTCTTATCCATTATTGTAAATAATTTAATATTTAAATAACTACTTATAGGATAAGATTAAGGTGTGCATTTAGCATTATTCTTCTAAAATCAAAATGATTTAAACATGCAAATGAATAAGTTTAACTCCACTATAAAATTATGATCCTACCCTACACTTGTCTTTTTATGTAAAACTATATAATCTGATATAGTCGAGCTTTCTTTAATAATTTACTTATTTTAAAAAAATGTCCTTAATATTTTTACGCCGAAAGTTGAGTAAATAGAAGATTGTTTAGTTAAAGTTTATCAGAGAAACGAAAAAGGCGAGATTGCTAAGTAAGATTCGTTACTATGATTTGTACAATTTAACTTCCTAATTGGGCTCGTATTCACGATATTATAGAGCATAGTAAAAATCATTACTCAACGAGTAAAATGATTAAAGTTGCCAATTTATTTGTCAAATTAGTGTTTCATTGGCTGCACATGAAGTTTGGAGACCTAGTTCTTGGATTGAAAATGGTACAAAGTGTTCGAGTTTAAGGATTTGATTTTGTGAGATAACATAAAAATATTTTTAATTTCCATATCTTTTTATTCATTGGAGATTCAACTTGTATAGACTGATTACATTAAAATTGAAAAACTAAATTGTAGGAAACTACTTAACAATATATGAATACTTCAATCCTTAGTTGTATGAAACTACTCAAGCTTGCTAGTCAGTTCTTCAAAGTTGATCTTTGGGAGAGCCTTTGTGAGTATGTCTGCAGTTTGTTGACGTGTAGGAATGTATTTTAGTTGAATTGTGTCGTTATGGATTTTTTCCAAGGAAAAGTGTTTATCAATCTCAATGTGTTCCGTTTTATCATGGTGCACTAGATTTTTGGCTATGCTGATTGTTGTTTGATTGTCTAATACATTGTAAACGATTTTTCACTTGTTAGACCAAGCTCACTTAATAATCTCTGGATCCAAATTCCTTCACAAATCTCATGGGCTAGAGCTCTGAATTTTGCTTCTGCCCTACTTTTACAAACCACTTCTTGCTTCTTATTCTCCATGTCACTAAGTTTCCAATAACATAAGTGTAATATCAAGTTGTTAATCTTCTATTGTTAATGTCTCCTGCCCAATCATCATCTGAAAAAATGTTTATACTCTTATCATGATTCTTTTTTAATAGGATTCCATTTCCAGGTGTCTTCTTCAAGTATTTGAGAATTATATTTACTGGTTCCATATGTTCCTTGGTTGAATTGTTCATAAACTGACTAACTGTACTTAAAGTGAAGCCAATATCTGATCTGGTGTGGGATAAGTATATTAGTCGTCCTACGAGTTGCTGGTACCTCCCCCTGTTTACTGGTGTACTTTTTGTGATTTATCTGAGTTTCTTGTAAGAATCTATAGGAGTATCAGCAGACTTGCATCCTAACATTCATGTCTCTTTTAAAAGATCCAAGGTATATTTTCTCTATGAAATAAAATTTCATCTTTGGATCGAGCAATTTCAACTCAAAAAAAGTATTTCATATTTCTTAGGTCCTTAATTTAAAATTCTCAAGCTAGGACCTTTTTTAATTCCACCAACTCTTCTTTGATGAACCATGTTCAGAGAAGTAACATTATGCATATCTGTATGAACTTCTAGAGATGTTGGAGTTGGATCTGAGTCACGAGCAATGCGTTGAGGTGTTGTTGACTCTATTCTCTCATCAAGTCTATTTCGTCTTGTGTAGACTCTTAGTGGCCGAGTAGGAAGAGAAGGTGAATATGAAGTCGAAAGGGGTTGAGGTTCTATAGGTTGGATAGGTCTCAAGGGAACCAAATGCTAGAATTCCTCAAGTGTATCCCCTTGAATTTCAGTTTTGGAATAGAAAGGTTGGTGCTCGAAAAATATAACATCCATGGAATGATAGGTCTTTTTGGTTGTAGATGAGTAATACTTATAGCTTTGGTTGGATAAATATCCAATAAGTATGCACTTGAGAGCTTTGGGATCTAACTTGCTACGGAGTTGAGAAAAAATATGCACAAAAATTGTACAACCAAATACTTTAACAAGGAGATGTGAGGTGAGTAATTTTGTATGTGGAAAACATTTATGAAGAATTTGACATGGAGAATTGAATTGAATGACCTGAGATGGCAAACGATTGATTAAGTACGTGACAGTTAAAATGCTTCTCTCATAGAAATTCGAGAATGGAGATAGAGAACATAAGACAACGAGCGACCTCAAGAAGATGACAGTTTGTGTTCGGCAATCCCGCTTTGTTGTGGGTTGTCAACACAAGAACTAATGTGAATGATATCGAGACGGTTGAGATAGGAAGTCAACGTGTTTTTATAGTACTCAAGAGCGTTATTGCTTTTGAGTATTTGGATTTTGGTGTCAAATTGGATGAGGTTTATATTGTGGAAGTTTTCAAAGATTTGTCCAACTTCTAATTTTTCTTTCATAAGAAATAAACATGTTAAACGAGTATGATCATCAATGAATGACACAAACCATTGATCACCATTGATATTTGGAATCTTGATGGACTCCACACATCACTATGACTTAATGTGAAAGGATGAGACAATTTGTAAGGAACATGTGGGTATAAAACACAAATATGTTTTGCAAGTTGACATATTTCACAAACAAAAGAATTTGGCTTTTTTTATTGATGAATAGATGATGAAATAATTTTTCTAAATACATAAAATTTGGATGACCAAGATTGTAATACCCCGTTATTTTTCCCCGTTTGATTAATATTATGAATTTCATAAAAATAAATATATTCTATTACGGAGCGACATTCATTGGATTTATATTACATAAATGTATGAGAAATAATTGTGTGATTTGTATAACAAAATTTTAAGTAAAAAGTGTAGAGATTGGTTTTAGGACATGGTAGGACGCAATCCAGCATCCAAATTCATCCTCTGCTAGTTTTCGGACGATGGCGGACACAGGTGGAGGGAAGCGGACACAACAGTATTGGATCTGTCCAATTTTGTCTTTTCAGACGATAGCAGACGCACTAGCGGACACGACTTTGCGTCCGAAAAGGTCATTCTGCCTGTTTAATCTGACGATTCGGACGCACGCAGACACAAGCTGTCCTGTCCTGTATCGTCCGAATTCGTCCAGATTCACGAGGAATCCACTTTATTAGACTGTCATTTTGTCATTTTATCAATAATTCCTTCACTTAATCGACAAACCAATGACTCACCCACGAAATGCGAAACTTTTCGACTACTTTCGGCATGATTTAAGAATATAGTGAAATCATGGTGAAAATTAGGTATGGGTTTTACGGTTATTGAATGTTGTTGCATTCTTTATGGGTTGTGTTTCCTCACTCAATCGACGGCCCACCTCTCCCCACGCCTTGGTCGGTCATTTCACGCCACTTTAGGCGTAATTAATGGCTTGAGTGGAGAGTTGGTCGGAAAAGAGGTATGAAGTTGTCCTCTTTTCTGCATTCCTTTAAGAAAGTGAGTGTTTTATGTTGTTGTTTGATTATAGTTTAGTTGTTAAATGCTTAGTTGTTTAATCTCTATGGTTATCGTGTTTTAAATTTCATGTTCATTCTTCTATAAGTAAGTTTCTTGGGTAAACATTTATTAAAAATATAGTATGAAATCCTTATTAGTTTTTTATTCAATTTTTAGCTTGTTTAACATTCATCTAAACATTGTTGTTTGTTTCAATTTTTGAAAACGTAATATCTTACACAACACTGTTTAATTTTCAAGATTTTGCTATTGCTATTTCCGTAAAAAACTGAGCATATTTTCTTATTTTCTGTCGAATTGTGAAACAAGATGCACATTTTACTTATTGATAAATCCTATTATTTTGTTGTCAAGACGTAAAGCATGTTATATGTTTTAATTGGTGGAAACTTGTTGCTATTTCATTGATTATACTATATTATTCACTGTTAGATTATAAAACATGACAATGCGTTTTAATTCGTTATAGTTTCACTGTTATATGATGTCATGATCTATTGAAAAACTTAGTATGTTTATAAGTTTTAGTTGCTATGAAATCACTGTTGTTTCGCTGTCATTCCATTGTTATTTTTGTCAATTCTGAAGCATGATTAGTACATTTTTATCCTTTATTGTTTGTTGTTATGCTTCGTATTTTTAATCTCAAATTACAAAGCATGCTTCATATCTTAATTCGCTGTTATACCTCATATTTTACTGTCAAATTTCAAAGCATGTATGCTCGTTTCTATTTCACTGTCATAATCATACTTTACATGCACTTTCTAATTGCTGTTATGATTAGTTATGTTACTGTCAAATTGTAAAGTAACATTGCACTTTTATTCGCTGTCATTTTCTCATTTTGCTGTTCATAATTATCGCTTAGTTCTTCGATATTTTAACCTCTTCACAATAGGTTTTAATTGTTGAAATTCCATGTTGATTTCCGTAGTTTATTCTATGATTATTATTGAAATTCTTTAAAATATAGACTTGTAGAATTGTATGGATGGATGATATTGTTCTTAGTTGTATTTTCCATATTGCATCTCCATGCATCATAATAATAAAAATCTTAGGAAACACCACTAATGGGTTGATATTCATACAGTGAGAAGAAAATGAAAAAAACAAGTAAGGGAATTGGGGGTCGGGGAGGTGGTTCGGATCTAACCGGTAGACTCAAAAAGAATTATGTCATTCCCTTGTCAGGTCGCGAGAGCTTGTCTGCTCTAGGGTGTTAGATGCCGAATAAATACCACTCTCCTCACCAAGATCCTCCAATCTCCCAACTCGATCTACGAGTTTATGATATATGTAACCGTAAGTAAAGAGCAGTTTGAGCGGATTCCATTATGACATAATGAGTTAGAGACATTCATATTGCATATCTCAATTTCTTGTTGGGCTTTCGACTCACAGTTTACTTGTGTGGTGTAGGTAAACGTCAAGAAATGATTGTTCCCGAAGTGGAAAATGAGGCATTTCCTGTGAAAGACTTGAGTTATCCGATGAAGTAAACCTGTGAGGTTATGACTCATAATAAATGGAAGTTTTCATCTTGCAATGATTTTAATTTGAACAATGATTTGTAAAACTATTTCTTTCTTTTAAGTTCAAGTATGTTTCCTCTTTTACTCTGATGTAGTCTTTATTCGAAATAGTTTTATCGTATGTTTCATGAAATAAAAAGATAAATTTTTACATGGGAATTTTTAATAAAGAAAAAAATGTTTTAAATTAAGACGGGTCGTTTCAAAGACGATAATGCCATAACATGACATTAATATCATTATCGACAGAGGAACTACAGTGACCTAGACTTGAAAGAAACTAACTTGGAGAAGGAGATTGAGTGATAACCAAACTTTGAGCTCCAAGGAATTTGTTTAAATGAAGAAGATAGAGTCCATAACACATCTAAACATTGCCAATCATCATCCTCAATGTCAAATCTTGAAATTCATACATGTTAGCACAAAATTTAGTAACACAGTTTAAGTCACATGTTAATTTACTGATGGAAATCAAATTAACATCTAAATTAGAAACATGAATAACGGAGGTCAGGAGAAGTGTCAGTATGACTTGAATAGAACCTTTTCCAAGGATTTTAGAAACTGAACAATCAGTTACACGAACGGAGGAATTGCAACTGCTGGGGCAGTAATTATGAAGTAAAGATGCATTTTCCATCATGTGATCGGATGCCCCTGAGTCAATAATCCAAGGACTTGTAGAATTAGATTGGGCAATAAAAGCGAAAGGTGTGGTACCATGTTGTACTAGGAAACTGGTGCCCATGTTCCGAAGGAGATGCTGATAATTTCAAGAATATTTGTTGAATGGCAGCAGGTTGTTCTTTGGTGAAGGTGTTTTATCTCAGTTGGTGTAAATTCAATAGTTTGATAAGCTCGAGAATCACAGTTAGGAATTGACTTCTTGGCGTTCCAATTGGCTAGTTTTCCATGTAGTTTCTAGCAGGATTTATGAGTGTGCCTAGGACGATGACAATGATCACACCAAGGACGACATTGATTTGGTTGAGAAGAACCAGGATAGTGAGAAATCCCATGTGCAACCAAGGCAAAAGCATCCAAGTTCGGTTTGTCTATGGGTTTGATCATAAGCTTGGTGCGACTCTCTTCATGGCGAACAACAGAAAAAGCTTCAAGGATACTTGGAAGAGGTTTAATACTCATGATACGAGAGCGAGTTTAATCAAGATCATTATTAAATTCATGAAGAAATTTAGAGGTGCGTTTCTGATCGACAATGCTGCAATGGAGATTGGCATCAGTAGGGCAAGACCACGAATATACTTCAAACATATCTAGATGGAGCTAGTAATAGGTAAGTGCATTGAAGTAATCAGTAACTGAGGAGTCATCTTGACGGAGATCATGTAGAGCAGATTCATTCTAAAATAATTCAACAGTGTTGTCCATGCTAGAATATGTCTCAGGGACGGTATCCCATATTTTCTTTATTGTCCCATAGATAAGAAAAGTCTCAACAATCTCAGTTCTCATAGAATTCACAAGTCAAGACATGACCATGTGATTTTCAGCCTTTTATGCAAGAAATTTTGGATGGAAGAATATCAGGGGCCGAAGTAGCCCCTGTTATGTGGTCATCTTTCCCCTTGCCGCAGATGAACATCATCACAAATTGTGACCACTGAAGGTAATTCGCCCCTCTAGTTTATGATTGGTGATGAGAGAAGAGGAGTGATCGTTGATCCTTGCGGAGGAAGAGTCGGACGACTATACAGAGGGGAATGAAAGTCATGAAGACGATGGAGCGGCTATACCGAACACTTTAAACGACGAGAAGGTCAGCGACTGAGAGAGAGAGAGTTGGGGCTACGACGAGAAGATTAACAACTGAGAGAGAGATATTTAGGACTACAGGAGCTGGAACAAAAGAAAGATAGGGAAGGATTTGAAGATGACAATGGTGGAATAGCAAAGTCACACCTCCTGCTTTGATACCATGTGAGATAACATAAAAATATTTTTAATTTCCATATCTTTTTATTCATTAGAGATTCAACTTGTATAGGTTGATTACATCAAAACTGATAAACTAAATTGTAGGAAACTACTTAATAATAAATGAATACTTCAATCTTAAGTTGTAGGAAATTACTCAACAATACAATATTTGACTGCTTCAACTGATAAATTGTAAATCTACAAATTTTTATTTGGGTCGGCCCAAAAAGTTCATATTGAGTTTTAAGATTTATTAGTCGCTCGATAAATATTAAGCTCAAGTATTAAAACTCATTATATCTTAATTTTTCTACACCAAATTATTTGTCTCTACTAGGATTGGGCATAAACTGGACCGAGCTATTATTCAACCCAAAATTGACTGTCTGGTTCTAATCCTTACAGGAAGCAAACTTATTTTTGAGTAAAGTGGAACGGTAAGTAATAGTTCATTTGGGTTCAAACCACAAAAAGCCGAACCAAATCATGAGTAAAAGACTCAAACTGAGCCTAAACCCAACATAAACCCCCAAAAACCGACCCAAATGGTATCTAAATTTTGTTATTTCTTGTAGAAGTGATAAACAAGTAAGCCAAGCTGAGCCGAGCCTGAAAAAGTCTGGCTCACCAAACCTAACGAGTTTAACGAACTGAGTCTAACGAGCCTAGCAAGTCTAACAAGCTAAGCCCAATGAGCACGCCCAAATTTTTTTTTCAACTCAAGTCGACTCATGTGTCACGAGTTAAACGAGTCTATTGAGCAGACTAAACGAGTCTAACGAGTCATAACAAACCGAGTCTAACAAACCAAACATACATAAATATTTTTAATTTATATTTATATAATTTATATTTTTTTTAAAATTTAATTATTAAAAGTATAATAATTATTTATTATTATAATGTTAAGATATAATAGTTACTCATTTAATTAACAAAATTGTTTTTTGAATGTATAAAATAACATGCATTGAGGAAAAAAAATTTATTTGAGACGATCTAATGAACAAAAATATCATATAAATATCATTACAAATATTTAACATTACATATTATTGATGGAGTACTACAAATTGAGAAGATATTAAAATATTGAAAGAATTTTTAATAAAAAAAATGAAGGAGAAATGTGGTATTTATAAAAGAAAGAAAGAGGGAGGGAAAAAAGTTGTGATGGGGTAAAGCAACCCTCATATGAAAATGTTTTTCTCATTAATATTTTGATTGCATGAATCTTGTAACATCAACAGATACACATAACGTAATTATAATTAGTGTTTCCAACTATGCTCAAGAAACAATTAACTAAAAAAAAATGCTAATATCATATTTTGCTTGAATTTATATTTTAATGATCAATTTTGAATTAATTAATCTAGTTAACAATGAGATTTATTTAAAATAATTAGGTAGAGAAAAAAAAACTCATTTAGAATGATGTACGTTAATTAAACAACTTATTTTTATCGATGAAACTTTCATCTCGACATTTATACAAATAAATGAAGTGCATTTAAAAGTAGTTGTAACAAATGAGTCAGTCAGGTCGAGGCTAAAAAAGTTTGGCTCACTGAGGCTATTGAATTAAACGAGTTGAGCTTAATAAATTTAGTTAAGCTTACCCGCTCACAAGTTATGAGTTAAATGAGCTAATTTAGACTAAGCTCGAGTACCGAACCGAGCCAGCCCGCTCCTTTATCCTCTGTAATTTCTAGGGTGATATTGCTGGATATTTACCCACTACACCCAACTAGTCAAAATGGCTGTTGATCAACGCCGGAGTTCTAAACATATGCTCTGTCTTTTTGTATTTGATCGAGGACGATGAACACTCATCTGATGAATTGTTTAGCTCAAAAGTATGCAATTGATTTCACCTTCTCCTGCAGCAACTGCCGCACAGAGTTTCATCTTTAATGTTGGCTACTACCCTCTCTCGTCCTCTTCCTTTACCCAACTGGCGAGATTTAGTTCAACGGTAACAACGACTGTTAAGGCGGGTAGTCATTAAATGTTCGACACATTTACCATTCGTTACAACACATGTTGCTTGAGACAGGATCTAAGAAAGTGTAGATCGTGGGGCCGTCAACACTGTCGTTTTTTCACAACAGTTGATTTAGTTCTTCAAAAAGCCAAGAGAAATCATAAGGGTTAATCTTATAAACCCTTAATGGGGGTAATATGTTGGCTAATATGCCTGCTCAATATGAGACAAGATAGATAGAAGTCGGCATAATTTCTTCTTCTCAACTGAGATTTAATACCTCCCTTCGAAATCTGTTGTCATGGTTCATAGTCGACTGCCTTCTCCCCGTTCCATCTCCAATTCGGCTCGGACTTTCTTCTGTTCATTTCGGCGTACATTTCCTCTATCATCGGTTTCCATAGCCGGACTCGGGCATTTATAAACCAGTTGGATACCTGTTGAGTTTTCGCAATTGTAAGATTCATAGGACTAAATGACAAGAAGACGATAGGATTACGATTATTCCTCTCGATTTCCGACAAATCGTGTAAAAAACGCATTCTCAAAACCATTTTTCAAGAACAGCTAAACACACCCTTCTTCATTTGAATCTCTAATGACTAAGAAAGAGTTTTGAAAATTAACCTGACTTCTTGTCAATCCACTTTTCACTGCAAGTAAATGCTTCTCTGTATCTTTAGGATACCTGAAAATGGGTAGATGGTATGAGCAAATGCTGTTGATTTAAGGCATGTAAGTCAAATTCGAAAAGGGCAAGAAGCTCACGGATGGAGAAAATTCTGAAACATCCATGCTCGTAAAACGGAGACAGATTTTTCCGGCAACCCCCTCTGAGGCCTCCATAATTGGTGCTCTTTTCTTTTCAGCTGCTGAAGAGCCCATTGTTTTTGGATGAATGACTTCTCAAATGACTTCAAGCATGGTTGGTTATAACTAGAATGAGCCTCCATTGCCAGAATGCAATTGTTAATTCGTTCCCTAAGATTTCGATATACAAAAGACATCGTTTGCAGAGCGAAGTGGGTGTGGAAAGCTGGATCCAACTCAGTAATGGCATTGAAGGCCGATATAACAGTACGAATCTCGTCTAACCATTGACTGTATCGATCATCGACCTGAGTTCATAAAATTGTAAGATAATTTAATGGTTAATTAAGTTAAATCTATGAAACAGAACTGAGTTGGATTTATCAACTAACATACCAATTGCAGAAGAGTAAGAAGCTGGGTTTTCTTCAAATCAGAGGTCCTTAGCAATGTAGGATCAATCTGAGTTTCAGATTGAGTAATGAGATCATGATCCGACTGTGAAACTACCTTCCTCGAAAGAAAACAAGAAGGATATGGTATCGCTCCAATGGGGGAAGTTGAAAATCCCAGTTGGTCCAGGTTTTCAAGTGAATAGCTAGCAGTTTCAGAGAGAATTTCTTGAATTACAGACAGATATCTCGACCCTGCTAGAACTTGCGAAAACGGAAAAGCTTCGTCAAAGCTATGGTTCGATTCGTCTGAAAAGCTAATCTGCGAGAATAGGGTCGGATTATCTGATTCTCTAGAGAGAGAAGGCAACGATGTGGCTAGACTTAGAGAGAGCTTGCTCCATAAATTTGGAAAAACACGAGAATGATCAATCACTGCAGTAGAATCCAGATTTCCAACGGAAGAATGAGGCTGAAACCCAGTTCCAACAGGCAAAGAAGCAAGAGCATTGTTGGTTTCCCACTTAAAGATCATATCACCAAGAGCTTCATCACACCTTTGATAGTCAGAAGTGAAAAACGAAGAATTCGACACATTTGAGCCGCCATTGGAGACACAGCTAGAAGTTTCCTGAAGAAAACAGCAAGGAGGAGGAAGAAGAGTAGAAAATGAAACAGCAGGAATGGGCAGCCCATCTGCCAATCGATCAAGATTAAAACCCATGTTTAAGACATGATCATTCTGATGATTAAGGTCTAACGAAGTGTAATCAGCAATCATAGAGCTTTGTCCGACCATATCTATGGAAACATTAAAAGACTCACTCTCCATCTTACAGTTAGGCTCATCTTCAAGTTTTCATACTCCAAACTACAGCTGACACGTTCTGCAACTCGTTCTGAGAGCCATAGAGTCTAAAAATGGCCATTTATATTTTCTACTTCTTCATCAAAGTATTCCAATTGCAGCAAGGGCCAGTATTCCAGAAGAACAGACGAAGAAGAGAGCTAGTTTCCATTCTCCCAACAGACTACACCCATCAAAAAGCTGATTAGAGAAAGAGGGTTAAGCTGCAAAAACACAAGAAACCGAGATAGAGAATCTTCTCGCAGAATCCTAAGCTGAAAACATTAATGGAGTGGATTAAAGGACACCCATTGCAGATAAACATTAGAGAGAGAGAAGAAGAGGCTCCATTCATTAAGATAGAAATGAAAATGAGAGCTGCACAAGAGTAGAGAGAGAGAGAGAGAGAGGAAACCACTAACTTCTGTTGCAGGGTGTGCAGGGCCCATCCCTTCCCTATCTAAGAGATCTCCTTTGTCCGGCTCAAACCCTCTAATTATCTGCTTCACTGCAATCATCACAATCAAATATCTGGATTCTCTGTTTTCAAACTCCTGTTACTGCCAGGTCCTCTCAGCGCCATTTCTCAGCTAAAGTCCTTTTCTTTATAGACATTTTTGACAGCAAACAAAATGTGAAAAAGAAACGAGAGCGAAGGGAGAGGGAAAAAAGCAAAAAAACACGCTGAATTTTGCAGCGTACTTTCGGACGGACGGAAAGAAAAATGGCGAAAATGATGACGAAAGCCAAACCCCATCTGACGAGAAAATCTGAAGACGATATCTTTGACGGATTTTGGGGTCGCGATTAGGAAACCCAGCTGGGAAATCTGCCTGTTTTTGGCTATATCGATCAGTTTGGAGCAGGAGGGCAGAAGATAATTATGGTCTAGTATTAAGTAAAGACTCATAATGATGATGCAACCGTAAATTCTTCCTCCCCTTTTAAGCCTTGGATCATGATTTTATGCCCTCTTCACTGCCAACATCGCTGCCGCCTGCTTTAAATCCCTGATCCTGATGTGATAACTCAAAACTCGGTCGCCATTTTTCTTCCCTCCTTTTACGTCCTCTAGTGAAGAATAATGCCAATAAAGTCCAGCCAGAGAAGTAGCCCAGATTTCCGAATTTCACGCTCGACTACGGACGAAGCCCCATTTCTTTTTGTTTAAACCTGGTTTGGAGCTTGATTTCACGGCAAGCAGAGTCGGTTAGAAGAGTGGGTCCGACTATAATTGTCGACGAATGACGTCAAATGCATAGATAAAACTTCCTACACTGCTGATCTCGTCAGTGGGTACGTGTGGATCATAAAAGCAGCCCATTTGTCGTGATGCTTCTTGTTCGGCTTCAAGAAGTTGTGGGGGCAAGAAGAGGGAACGAACCAGAGAACACCTATGAGCATGGAGAAAAGATGAGAAAGTAAGCGGGAAAATAGTTAGACAGCACAATGACAAAAAACGTGGGTTTTGGGAAAAGCGATTGGGAATAATCAGACAAATTTTCTCGCATTTTCCTCCGAAACAAACCGAAGAAATTCAATGATGTCGATAGTAAGAAGGGGAAAAAGGCAGACTGCTCCCGAACCCAGACAGGAACGTATCAGTGTGTCTTTTCTAATGGGTGATGGGTCCACCTTCCAAACCAAAGTACTCCACCCTTTGCTTTGGTGCAGAGCCTGTGCCAACCCCAGAACTCGCGTGGCTTTTGCATAAAGCCTGACTTAGATGTTGGCCTACTCCGATATGAGTACGCATGTACTGTAAAATGGTCTCTTCTCCAAAGACTATGACGCGAGGAAAACTCTAATGTCCAAATAAGAATTGTTCATACAAGCAACATACAAGTAAACAAGTGTTTTTAACAACATAAATCTACCAATGCATCATCAAACTCAGATGGTGAAATGTTGAATCTGATAGGATTGCACATCCGTTCAACAATATTTACAAACAAAAGCAAAAAAAACAAACAATCATTAATTGTCCATATGGAAAAAATGATACAACATTGAGCTATGATACACTTGGAAAAGAATCAAATCCAAATGGAGATGATGGATATTGTGCAACAGTTAAGACTACCACTTTTCTATCCCCTATATCTCTGAGAGAGTGTCAAAAATTGATTCCAGAAGAGCTTCGTGTTCGTGTGATAAAACAAGACTACACACTAACTCAATCCACTGCATTTGCTCAGGAGAGGCTGATAAGAGAAAATAATAGTTCTGATGGTACCTTTATAAACAAATTGTCACAAATCGTGTGATCCTTGGACTGTCAGCATAACTCGCTGCTTGACACTCTCCGACCGCATGTTCTCGGCTTTAAATCCAATCTGAATTTTCAAGATTTATAAGGTCAGATTTTTTTGATCAAGGTAGAAGGATTTGATAAAATCGAAATTGCATTTGACCATAACAGCGAACGATGAAAGAAGGTGAATTAAAAACTCAGTCAAAGATGGGTAAAAATACCTCAACAGAACTGTCTGGAGAGAACCACCGCAATAACACACCCAGATGCACCACAGCAGGAATTAGCTTGAAAAGAAAAGGAGTTGTTACCTGCATGATGGTCCATCCAGAAACTTTAGACGTAATAGAAAATTAACGAAAAATAACTGTTACCACATATGAATGCACTCTCTGGATAGGAAAAGTAATAACAGTCAATCGCAAAAGTTTTCAATTTTAGGAAATGACAGGGTCACGAGATATTTTTATACACAGAAGCACCAAAGGAAAGGTTCCATGGCTTGGGCTTCTGTATTGTAGCCACATCTTGTTCACATCTCAAACATGACCAGAATTTAAATTTCGTATGAACATACTCATAAATGAACAGAACGAAAGTGGCAGGATGAAGAAGATATTTCTTTCACGCAGGAGGGATAGACATTTACTTCTTTAAAAGTTTGTGAGTGAAAAAAATATTCTTCATCTAAGGATATTAACACTCTATACAGCCTGGACATTTGCATCTGAAGCTTAAATTTTGTCTCAATTGAAAAAATTCTTGACAAAATTATGGTATCCCCATTTCAAAAATTCATATCTTCCAGCAGTAACCAAGTATTGATACCTAAAAGAATATCGCATATAGAGAAACAGACTTTTAACGGAGTGAAGGGAAAAACTTTGATCTGTTCAACTGGTCATTACTGGGGAGAAAAACATGGACAACACTTGGGAACACTGAAAATCAAAATCATATAACTTCAAACATTGTAACAATTAATATCATTACCAAACTGAGTGCTGTGGTCCCGATAAGCAGAAGATACAATTTACCCTGAAAATAGTAATGAAACATCAGTCGTACAACAGATCACATGCTTTTCCCCACTTGCTGTAGGGATTGAATGATTCTAAAAGAAAAGTGACCACAATTGCCATCTTTACATTGTTTCTTAAAAAAAAAATTCACACCGTGGAGCAAGTTTTATTTCGTAATCGAAATAGGGAATTTAAGGAAAACTAGAAAAATAACTTTTAAGAAAATAAAATAATTCAATATCAAAGTTTTTTTGCATAATGTTTTTCGCAACCCTTTAAATAGAAATAGAAATTAAATTACTAAAATAAAATAATTAAAAATAAAGATTTATTGGCCTACTTACGCATAGATACATACTACATCAATCTCCTCTTCTTAAAGAAAACTTGTCCTCGAGTTTTGTAGTTGCGAAAAACTCTTTCTAGATCGAATATGAATTTGGTATTTGATGCTTCAAAAATTAAGTTTAATGGATACCACACCACATTTTTTTGAACTTTGACAGAGACCTCAATATTTACTTCAAATTGATTGCAAATCTTGAACAAAATAATAAAATTTGATTCTTTAAATTGCTAAAAAAATTGTAATTTTGTTTCGCCACGTTTATATTCAACGATGTTTAACTCATCACGTATATCAAAAATAACAGTTCGTTCGTCCAACACTCTACTTGTATTGTTCAAAAAATCATCACTAGTTTCATATTCTTCAGTCTGACATTTAACATCGTCATATGCTGAAGACAATGATCATCAAGTTGGAAGTTGTCTAAATAAACAAAATCGCATTTTAGGATTTGAATCTCATGATTTGATTCCAGAATCACAGGAATCGATGATATGCAAGATCCATCAGTGGTTAGATGGTGGCTTTTCAAGTTAAAAAATGGTTGTTGTCATTCGTCGTCATAGGTAGGAGATGAAAGCTCGTCATTACGACTGTGGATAACAGTTGGCTGATTTGTAAGCAAAAATTCAGAGTCATCAACCACATTAGGGTTTAGCAAATTGCAATATGTTTTTCATTGATAGTCAAAACTCGGTAAATCCATTTTTACCTTGCATTCGTAAATATTTGACTGTTAAAATTAAACGTGATCTTCAAGAAAATTATTTCTTTCGTCAAACGAATAATTAATAGTCTTAGTTGGTTCTCGTCGTAAATTTGCTCGTTGGTGACGCCCGGGGTAATCATTCAATTGATTTAACAAGAAAAGGCAGCTCGTTTGTTAGGGTTTCGAGTTGGGTAGGTAAACCCTAGCTGGTTCACCAAAAAATTCCGCATCAGAGTCAGAGTTGCCTCTGTCACTGGCCAGAAACCTTCACGGGTCATTGGAGGTGCTCTATAGGTTGTGAATCGGCCACTGTCGTCACTAGTAGACGAAAGCAGGCTTGCCCTGCTAGTAGTCCTGTGTGCGGTTCGCATTGAGAAGTGCACGATCTACAGCTGAAGGCGTGCGGTTCAACTAGAACATCATGTTCCAGTTTGGAGAAAGTGCTGTTGCGGCCGCCAACTGTGTTTGGACGCCGAGGTCGGCCGGTTTAGCCATGTCCCGCGACCGGCCAAACCCTAGGTGGCTGGTCTCCTCCTACCACATTAAGGTTTGGTACTGTATTTTTATTGTCCTCCCTCATTTGTTCGTCATTTTCTCGTTACTCGTCTGATTCGTAAAGATCGAATATTTGATTCCTATGATTTCGTCGATCCTCTTTAATCGCCATAATTATCATCTATAAAAGATTGCAGAGGGTTTCGTGAATGTCATTGATCTCTCGATCTATTTTTCAAATCGTTGATTAAATTGTTGGTAATTCGTTGCTCACTTGAACCTTCATCGATCATCAGGTCGAAATGAAAGTTCTTGCTCTGATACCAATTTGGTACAGGAGAAGTTTTATTTCATAATCAAAATAGGAAATTTAAGAAAAACTAGATAAACAATTTTTAGGGAAATAGAATAATTCAATATCAAAATCTTTTTGCATTATATTTTTCACGGCCCTTTAAACAAAAATAGAAATTAAATGATTAAAATAAAATAATTAAAAATAATAAATTAGAAGCACATAGACTAACCTCAACTAGATGAAGATTAGAAGCACGACTGAGAAGAACAAAAGCAAATTCTCCTATCTGAGCCAGAGACATGCCAACCTACACATTTAGAAGAATCAAGTCCCTAGTACAATATCAATTAAGTGAAAAGTGAACAAGATAAACAAAGTCTCAAATCTTACAAGAAGTGATGTCTTGTTGTTGTAACCAAATCCCTTTACCACAGTGCTGATGATAATTGTTTTCACAATGAAGACCAAAATAACAGATGCAAGTAATATATCAACGTGATTCCAAAGAAACTGAACATGGATCAGCATCCCAATGCTTGCAAGGAAAAGAGCCGCAAAAAAATTCCGTATGGGTTCAATCTGAAAAGATGATCCATTTCAGGTTATGCACATGAAACAAGAATATTAACATCACATGATACCCAACATGGAAGTAGCCAGGATAGATCAGACAAGAAGACCAAAGGTTCAGTTTAAAAAGAGAAAAAAAACAGTCTATGCTCCAAAGTCTGGCATACACGTTCATATCCATGTTTTGACCATATGTCATCAGTTAAACCTTAGAATTAGATGTCCAAAGCTGACGTCTAAAAATAACATAGCGGAGACATACTAAATTTCTGAACAGATAAGACTATGTGGTGAAGAGACAAAATCACTAGCAGGGTCTGTGGATCTAACTATATCTGGGCTTACTTGTTCTAATGTGTGTTGAGCAAGATCAGTCGTCGATATCATCACTCCAGCTGCAAAGGACCCCAGTTCCAAACTTAGTCCCAGCTTGTCACTACACTGAAAATGTGCAAAGGATTAGAGAATAAAACTTCTTAATTCCCTCTCAAGGAATTCGTGCATCTACCTCATAATTACAATACACAAGAAAACAAAACAGCAAGATTCGTCGAGAATAAGATCAGACAAATAATGGTGGTGAATTTAAAGTTTATACGTCCCACCAAAGTAAGCCACATTATCAATATTATATCATTTAGATGCTTCTTCGGGTCACATGGACATGGCAGTAGCTAGAAACAGTTTCTTATTTACTTCAGCCACCCTCATACAGTAAATAAAACTTGCTATGGTGCTGGCATGTTTTTTTCCGTCCAAATTCTTTCTTGTATCAATTGGTTGCTTTACGATTTTCACCAATACTAAAAATAAAGGACACAGAAAAATAAAGTAGAAGCTCATAAAGCACGCTAGGAACTGATACTAACCCAGGCAACAATCAAGCAGAATGCAACTGCCGCCAGTTGATAGAGCTCATTTGTCTGCAAAAAAATAGATATGGAACAAATCAATTAAAAAGGCGGCTCAAACTCACAACACATGAGAGTAATTTTTGGCGAGAATATAATATACAGTTCGTCCTATCATTTACCAAATTTTGAGGAAAATACACTATTAGTCCTTACAGTTTAGAGGCATTTCAATTTGCTCCTCATATTTTAAATTTTCAAATCAAAGTCTTGATAATTTTAATTATGTTACGACTCTGATAGGTCTTCACCATTCAAATTTATTTATGCTAAAAAGACAAAACGGGTCAATTAATCTATAGGGCCTCTTAGGATTTATAAATATGCTCTTAGTATTCCGAGGTTGTCTCTTTGTATTTAGTGTTGTTTTTTATTTAAAGAAGAAGGGGATCGATAATTTAAGAATTCTCTAATGGGAGAGCTAGTAGACCTCTCGAACGTCTGCGCTATCATGGACTCGTTTCTTTTTATTGATATCCAAGTTCGATTCATATCATTGGTATCAGAGCACTTGCTTGAGAAGAAGAATCTATCGCCGAGATGGTTGCAAGAAGCCCTTAACATTAGTAAGAGAAAGTAATTGTCGGAAGCTTCAAAGTCATAAGTAGAAGCTTCAAAACTGTAAAAATACAAAAGCTTACAACGTTGCTAGCAGTCAAATCTCATGGTCGGGAAGAGAGGTGAAGGGAAAGAGGGGGTTGGAGAAGATAGAGTAAGTCGCAAAGAACTCAAAATGGAGCTGAGAAAATCTAGTCGGCCATGACGAATTCAAGATGGAACTGGGAAGTCTTCGTGATGAACTTTCTCAAGGATTGGGCTCGTTGAAGGCGGACTCCAAGTCGCTTCAATCCTTGAAGGCGGATATGGCGTTGATAATGGAGTCTATGGCGTCGATGAGGACTAAACATGAAGAGCCCCGCATCGGAAAACCGCGCGACGAAGCCCGCGTTGGGGAGTAGCACGATGAGTCTCGCCTTGGTCTGCAGCGCAGCGAACCTCAGGCGAGTGGAGATGGAGTTTGCCTGGGAGTCGGTTTTTCCATTCGCGCCAAGGCTGAAGCGTCGCGGGTGGGTGAGGCATCTCGAGTTGCTGAAGAGTCGCGGGTCCATGAAGGAAGAATGTGTGCGGGCTAGGAAATATTGTTTGACAATGGAAGAAGGAATATGGACCGTGTAGTGGACAATGATTTTTTTTGCCATAAGTCGGAGGAGGTACTTGGAGTTTAAGCCGGGGATGGCCGGCTTAAAAATTTGGAGATGCCAGTGTTCGAAAATGGAGGCCCCGATGATTGAGTATTCAGGGTTGAGCGTTTCTTTGCCCTTTAACGTTTAACGGAGACCGAAAAAATAAATGCAGTAATGGTGCACCTTGATGGAAAGGCTCTAGTTTGGTATCAATGGGAGGATGGAAGACAACCGTTTCGAAGTTGGGTGGATCTAAGGGAACGACTATTGGGTTGATTCCGTTTTTCACATGAAGGAACATTATCAGAACGACTATTGTCAGTACGACATGAGGGATCAATCAGAGTATAAGTTGCAGTTTGAAAAGTTGGTTGCTCCATTTCGAGACATTCCGGATCACATGTTGGAGACCCAATTTATTAGTGAGTTGCAAACAGAAATACGAACATAATTCTTAGTGTTGCGACCATTGGTTTGAATCAGATCATGCAAACGGCCCAACAAATTGAAGACAAAATTGCGATTCTCAGGTACAACAAGAATGTTAATGGGGTTAGGGAGTTTAGATCATCATATTCAGCTAGCCCAACTCGCACGTTTGCAGGAAAAACTCTAGTACAAAGTTCAAGTGTAAGGCATGACAATTTTTCCTCAGTTAGACCAGTTGAAGGAAGAAATCAACCAGTCGTTAAGTCGGTTGCTCCAACCCCAAAAGCTCAGTTTCGCAGGTTAACTGATTCCGAATTACAGGCAAGATGGGAAAAAAGATTGTGTTATCAGTGTGACGAGAAATATAGAATTGACTATCGTTGTAAATCTCGGGAACTTCAAGTGCTAATTTGTCACGATGTTGATGAGACAGATGCAAGAGACAATTTTACAGAGGAAATCGAGGAAGAAGTGACTGACCCATTTCCAAGCACCGTGGAATTATCAGTGAATTCTGTAGTGGAATTAACACTACCAAAAACGATGAAGTTGCTGGGAGACATTGATGGTATATCAGTTATTGTTCTAATTAACAGTGGAGCCACCCACAATTTTATTTAAACAGAGCTCATTCAATGTTTAAACTTGGCAATTGACACAACCAGCAGCTACGGAATTTTGATGGGCATGGAAATCTCAGTCAAAAGTCAAGGGATTTGTCATGCAATTCAACTGAAGCTACAAAATCTGGAAGTTCTGACGAATTTTTTGCCTTTAGAATTGGGAAGCTCTGACATCATCCTAGGATGCAGTAGTTATAAACTTTTGGCAATACGCACGTGAACTGGACTGAGTTAACTATAAAGTTTAAAGTGGGGACCCAGAATGTTCGATTACAAGGAGATCCAAGTCTTAGTAAGAATTCGGTTTCTTTAAAAGCCTCGATGAAAGCTATAAAGAAAGGCGGAAAAGGAGCATTATTGGAGTACTACAACTTGCAGCTGACTAAGCCCGAGCCTTCATAATTAGAAAGTCTTCCAGCAAGTATTCAACAATTGATCAGTCAATATCAAGAATTGTTTGAAACCCCTACCGAGCTTCCTCCCGCTCGTGCTCATGACCATGCCATTGTTCTCAAGGACGGGCTATCGTCTGCATGTTTGTGACCTTATCGTTATCCCCATATTCAAAAAAATGAAATTGAAAGGTTGGTGGAAGAAATGTTAGCAACGGGAATTATTCGTCATAGCTGCAGCACATTCTTGAGTCCCGTACTGTTAGTCAAAAAAAAATGGAAGTTGGCGATTTTATGTCGATTATCGTGCTCTCAACAAGGTAACAGTGCCTAACAAGTTTTTGATTCCGGTTATAGATGAATTGTTGGAAGAGTTGCACGGAGCCCAAATTTTTTCCAAATTGAATTTAAAGTCTGGATATCATCAGATCTGGATCTGTTCCGAAGATATTCCTAAAACAACTTTCTGTACACATGAGGGTCACTACGAATTTTTTGTAATGCCTTTTGGCTTTACTAATGCACCATCAATATTTCAGGCGGTGATGAATCAGATTTTTCGACCTTTTCTTCGCAAATTCGTCTTTGTTTTCTTTGATGATATTTTGGTATTTAGCCTCTGCATGGAAACTCATTTGCAGCATTTGAAACAAGTTTTTAAGATTTTACGAGAGCACTCTTTTTATGTCAATAAAGCTAAATGTCTTTTTGCACAGTACCAACCGAAATATGTGAGACATTATTTCTGCTAAAGGGGTGGCTGCCGATCAATCCAAAATCCAGGAGATGCTCCCGTGGCCGACACCCCGCACCTTGAAGGATCTCTGAGGCTTCCTAGGCCTCACTGGCTATTATCGAAAATTTGTTGCGGGATATGGCAAAATTGCGATGCCGTTAACCAATCAACTGCGGAAATATAGCTTTAATTGAGATTTAGAAGCAACACTCGCTTTTAATCGTCTTAAGGAAGCTATGACTGCGATACCAGTGCTCGCTCTCCTAGATTTCTTTAAACCTTTTATTATCAAAGCCGATGCTTCGAGCTGTGGACACTTGGGCAATCCTCATGCAGGAGGATAGACCCATTGCCTATTTTAGTCACACGCTCTCTCAATTAGCTCGTCAGGGATCAGTATATGAACGCGAGCTTAACGCCATAGTCTTTACCATACAGAAATGGCGACCATATCTATTGGGACAGAAATTTATTTTTTGAACAGATCAACGCAGTCTTAAGTTTCTTCTAAAGCAGCGAGTGGTAAGTACCAACCACCAAAAGTGGTTAACCAAACTAATAAGCTATGATTTTGATATTCATTACCGTCTAGGGGTAGAGAACAAGGCTATTGACGCTTTACCAAGAAGACCACAATATTCAGAACTTATGGTTGTCCCTCATTACACTTATTCCATGGGAGCAACTGGATTTCGAGGTTTGATCAAACCCTATATTGGGAGCAATTTATACTGACTTATAGAAGGGAGTACAAGATCATACAGAATATCAAATTCATAATGGGCGCCTATATTTTTAGAATCGGGTAATTTTGACTAGGGGTGTTCACGGTTCGGTTCGGTTCGGTTCAGTTTTGATGTGAAATCAAACCAAACTAGTCGGTTTCGGTTTTAAAATTACAAAACCGGAATCGGTTTTAGAAAAATCAGAACCGAGTCGGTTTCGGTTTTAAAATCTTGGTTCCGGTTTCGGTTCGGTTTCGGTTTTTTCTTTATTAATTTTTTTTTCAAATATTATAATAAAAATTGTATAAAATTTATAAAAACATAATTAATAACAACAAAATTATTCTTCCTCTTCTCTTTTCAAAACAAAATTTTGTCCAAAAAATAGTTATTAGGTCTTTTGGAGCTAAAATCACTTCAGAGGCTGAGGCACGAATGACCGAATATGGAACTTCAAAAACCAAAAAACACTATAAACATATTTATGCGGTTCGGTTTCGGTTTTTCGGTTTTGAAAAACTAAAACCGGTAACCGAACCAAAACACTCGGTTCTTACAAAATAGAACCTTATTCGATTTTTTTAATAAAAAAAACCTTATTCGGTTTTGATTTTTTGATCGGTGTCGGTTCGGTTTGTCGGTTCGGTTTGGTTTTGAACACCCCTAATTTTGACCAAAGAATCAGCCATTATTCCTCTCCTACTCAAAGAATTTCACGATAGTGCATTTGGAGGCCATTCGAGGATTTCTAAAACTCTTCATTGCATTTTAAGGGAGTTCTTTTGGCTAGGCATGAAGAAATATGTCAACCAATATGTTACGGCATGCGAGGTCTGTCAAAAAAATAAATATCAAGTTTTATCCCCCGCAGGATTACTACAACCACTTCCTATTCCGAATCAATATGGGAAGATATTTCTATGGATTTTATTGAGGGTCTTCCTTGCTCAACTGGCATGGATTCTATTCTCGTAATGGTGGATCGATTGAATAAATACGCTCATTTCATTGGCCTCAAACATCTTTTTATGGCAGCATCAGTGGCTACGTCTTTTATTTCTAATATTGTAAAGTTGCATGGCTTCCCGCACACTATTATTTCTGACCGAGATAAGGTCTTCCTTAGCCTATTTTGGAAAGATTTATTCAAACTATAAGGCACTAAGTTACAGCATAGCACGGTCTACCATCCTCAGACGGACGGCCAAACTGAAGTAGTTAACTGTTGCCTCGAGACCTATCTACGTTGTTTTGTGGGGAACATGCCTCAGCAATGGGCTTCATGGTTACCTTGGGCTGAATATTGGTATAATGCCTCATTCCACACGTCAGCCAACACTACTCCATTTCGAGTGGTTTATGGGCGAGATCCTCCTCTATTGATTCGCTATGGTGTCAGCAATTCTCCGGTTTCGTCCGTTGATTCTCTTCTTCGTGATCGTGATGCGATCTCAAATGAATTCAAGCACCACCTTAGTCAAGCCCAATCAAAGATGAAGAAAGCAGCAGATAGTTATCGGAGTGATGTCACATTTGAGGAAAATGATCCTGTTTTTCTCAAATTACAACCTTACCGTCAGAAATCGTTGGCCAAACGCGGTAACGAGAAACTTAGTCTTCAATTTTATGGGTTGTTTCCCATAATAGCCAAAATGGGACCAGTGTCTTATAAGCCTGGCCTTCCACCTGGATCGTCCATCCACCTAGTTTTTCATGTTTCGCAATTACGCAAGGCTATTGGTTCACACACCGTTTCCCCACGTCTTCCTCCTATCACAACTGACAATGAAGTACTAGTGGAGCTGCGGGCCTTGCGGGGAGTTTGTCAACCTTTGCACGACACTACTACTCAGATGGAAGTTCTTATCGAATGGGCTAGTCTTCTTCCGGAGGATGCCACCTGGGAGCCTTTTGATCTTATCAATCATCAATTTTCCAACTTCCACCTTGATGACAAGGTGCGTCTTTGAGAATGGGGTATTGATACGTCTCCACCACTCAAATTTACTTATGATAAAAAGACAAAACGGGTCAATTAGTCTATAGGGTCTCTTAGGATTTATAAATAGGCTCTTAGCATTCCGAGGTTGTGTCTCTGTATTCCGTTGTATCTCTTAGTATTTGGGTGTTGTTTTTTATTTAAAAAAACAATTGTAAGGGGAAAGGGATGAAGAAATTTAGGAATTCTCTAGCGGGAGAGCTAGCTGATCTCTCGAACGTCTACGTTATCGTGTACTCGTTTCTTTTTATTGATATCCAAGTTCGATTCATATCATACTCTCACCTATTGTCAATAAATTTAATAAAAAATGACAAGTGACCATAACTTTATTACATAAGTTAAAAAACGCTTAGATTTAAAAACAGTTTGATTCAACTAAATCATCTCCATACTAAAAACGGACTGAACCATTATGTATCTCCTCTCTCTATATTGAAACAAGTCATAAACCATGTAAACTAATAGTGTATTTACAATTAAAACTCTTTTCATAAAAATAAATAAATGAAAATTAAATCAAAACAAACACCTGTGCTGATAGGCTTATCATCAATTTAAGTAGCCAGGGAATGCATGTACGGGATAGCATTGACAAAATAGCAAGGAATGCAATCAATACAAGTAACCTGATTAAGAGAATAAACGAATGTCATGCATAAGCTTTCCATGGGCTTTCGCCATCAAATCGAATAATGTTCAGACATAAGGGAAATCATAACAAGCAATACAGTTAAAAATCAAGCAATATAAGAATTCCATGCCTTTAGAAGCCATTAATTTTTTTTTATCAACCGCATACATATGGAATCTAATACAATAATACAATACATATCAACAATAAAAGACTAACACTACAATCACATTACTTATCAGAGGTGGTGCTAATGCCAATAAAACTCCAGAAATTTACTAGAAAAAACAAAACGAGACAAAGGTCATATTTCACAAATAGAAGAGAATTTCACATGCCATTTTGGCAGAGATGCTCTTATCCATCATGAAATCATACATTCATGGCATATTGAAAACATATCATGTAGACTCAAAAACGGTTTCCCATTCCAACAGCTGGAAATATTACAACTTACAGTTTAGTCATGGAAATTACTCCTTGAAGCACACCAGAAGTCGCACCCAGAACAGGAAGGAAAGCAAACAGCAAACCTACGGCACAATCCTGTGAGGAAAATCATTTGACAATAGATATATTCAACACCACCGACAGAGTAATATATAACTATTCAGGAAAAAGTTTCCATGCATGTGGCCTAAAAAACAAAATTATTGTCAGGCAAAAACCTGCATGATAAGAGTGCCAATGGTTACTTGGCCATGAAGAGCATTTGTCGAGTTCTTTTCCATCAAAAACTTCAAAACCTGTCATCAAATAAAGTAATATTTGGGGCAGTGGGAAAGAAGCAACTGAGAATAATCATATAAAAGTATGCAACGTGGGTGTGCACAACACTGTTTTTACCACAGCTGTTGAAGACATAGAAAGAAATGTGCCAACAAATACTCCCTCCGAAGCATTTCCACCACACAACTGCAAGAAGAGTCTTATTACAGGGACAGCATACTATAAAACATAAAAATTTCAATAGCTTGGTATATGTTAATAAGATACAATAAATCCACATCTATAGAAGTCTCAGAATATCTCCATCCATAGTGCTTCACAAGTCCATACAAATTATAAGTAAGAGTTGAATCAAAGAGATAAGAATAAGTGATAACAGCAGACACCTTGACAAAGAGGACTTTAAGACTTGTTATTTCAGTTGAAAACCTAAGCCAATAACGTAAAGACGTTCATAATGATATTGGCATTGAACCTAACAAGCCACATTTTTCCCTCTAGGCACTAGCTTTTTTCCAGAAACATTTATACTTAAATTTACAGTAATAAAGAGACGATCATATGAAAATGGCTTTTATAAAAGAGAATGGATAAGCAGAATGCATACTGAAGCGGTGACTCCACTGAGGCACATAAATAGCAAAATTTGCAGCAGTCCCCCTAGGACAGCAACTGCTCGAACAACTCGAAGCTACAATCATGAAAGAATGTGATTGGACTATCAAATCTAAGCATGATTCAAAGCACTTCCAATGGCACAAGGAAAAAAATCTAAATTCACCTTCGCTGTTGAGAATTCCAGGCCCAGTGCAAAAAGAAGAAAAATTACACCAAACTGAGCAACAGTTTCGACCTACATAGACAAATTAATGGAGGATTAGTAAATAAAAAACTTAATGAGTACCATAAGAAATCAAAGAAACAAAATCTTTATAACAATAATCTCATTTCTCATAGCACACATACTTGCACCATTTCGCTGACAAAGTTGAATCCTCCGGGTCCAATAACAGATCCAGCAAGCAAATATCCTGTGATAACCTTGATAACACAATAAGGTAAGCATCATAATGTTCTAACAGTCCTTCCACAATCAATTAAGTTTTGCTAAAAAATCATACTGGTTGTCCGGCACAAGCAAAGGAAATTCCTCCACAAGTTGCAGACACAATAACAACTACCAAATCTGATATTAATCTGCAAAATAATGTTCATATTTTTCATAAAAAAGTAAACTAGTAAAAAAATTAATAAACATCATGAGTCTTACCTCAAGTCTAACTGCAGCACTGGATATTTAGATTTGAAGTTAGATATAATAAAAACATTGTCCTGAAAAAAAAATTTGAAACTACTTCACCATCTGAAACCAGACAAAGATATCAACCCAACAAATATAAGAAGTGATATGTTAATCAACCCAACCTTGCGATCTATCAGTGTCGGTGTATCTTCTGCTCTGTTATCATTGTCCAAGTTGAAAACATCATGAAGTTGAAATGATCTGTGATAAGAGCGCAAAGCATTTGAGAAAACTTTACCTTAAAAACTTGATCAGAAACTAAAATGTCAAGAAGAAAGAAAATACTTTTCCTCTTTGGTTTCATTTTTCTTTGGCTTAACCCGAGCTACAGTCTCCAAAACAGCCTGATCAAAGCAAATAAACAAAAGGTGAAACAACTATCATCTTTAACATTTATGCTTGAAATTTAGATACAGTAATTATACACCTGAAAGTAAATCCTTAAACAAGTTCAATGATGCAAAATAAATAACTGAACAAGCCACTGGCAGGACATCTCTTTAGAATAACATAGGCAGGGATTACGGTAGCATATTTTACTTCAACTCAGTTGAAATAAAATCCAATCCAACTCTCTAACAAGTCTAGCCATGACTATCAGTTAAATACCATTTTTTTTCCTTTTTAATGCTCGAGGTAAATCAAATTAACCACACACTATGGGTCATTAAATAGTCTAAGAATTCATGTGTTCCAACCTGCTGCTCCGCTACACTGCTGTTGAAGCTTCCAGCATCAGTTGCTGTCATTTTAAATAAAGGCAACCTCACGTAAGTTATTTTATTTACCAAAAAGAAATGTTCTTTTTCCCCATTTTTATGTGGAAAATAATATCACGAAGGATAAAAATTTCAAAAAATAAAAACAGTAATTTAACTATTCCAATACATTTATGGAATTAAAATCATCCACAACAGGAATACATGAAAGTGTATTAGTCTCCAAAAGATAACATGGTCATATATACATTATGATACAATTAATAATATTTGGTTACAACAGAATTTGGCTTCCTCCCGAATAAGGAAATAACAAAATAAAAAACATTTAATCTAGAGTTGAACTAGAAAACGAAATTAAGGTTGCCTAGATAACTCGTTCGTTGTTCCACGTGCAGTGTAGAAAGATTCTAAATAAATAGAAATGAGACAAGTCCCTAATAGAAGAGCCAAAAAGCTCAAATTGCAGAAGAGCGTTTGAGAACATTCGTGTGTTTACATTGTTCAATTAAGGAAAGAATATTTGCTTATGACAGTAGAGAAAAACACTTAATTGTTATAGTTTGTTATCTCCCTCTATTTTCATAGAAATTTCGAAAATGCCTGCTGAACTTGTAACTCGATCAATTAAAGCTATTGAAAACTATCACATTGATTGGAAATTTCTTGTTCAACGGGTTCTTTAAGTAAGCCTTATTCTTAAGCAGGTAAACAAAACAGAGAGCAAAACCCGTTGACGCAAACAACGACAAAAAAACCTCGGATCTACAGACCTTCGTTCTGATCACTCTCTTTAAATTCATTCTCCAGAGCTCGATCAATAATGTCTGCAAAACTACCCTCCTTATTCCTAGATACGGAGGCGTTAACGGAGTCGGTGGTGGTGTTGAGAAGCAAGGACGGATCCAACTCCGTCACCGGAAGAGCGGCGAAAGAAACCGACGAAAATAAAACCGTCGAACAAAAAACGAAGAAAATTGGAGTAGAGATGAAGAAAAGGCGAGGCTCGGACAAAAATGACGCTCTTATCATCGCAGAGACGTATCCGGCGGACGACGAATGCAGCTAGGGCTTGTGGAAATTAGATAGTCAGATTCATCGTCGCTTCAACGAATCCGACAGAATTAAGAGAGCAATGGCGTGAGAGTGAATCTGAATCACCCAGAGAAGAGACGAGTGCGGAGAAAGAGATGAAGAAGAAAGGATGAAAACTACCGAGTATAAAGGAAGGCAGGCGCCGTGGAGAGTAGTAAGTGGCGTTTCGCGCGCAGGATATCCACTTCGATTATTTATTAATATTTATATATTGTATTAAACTAAAAATATTGTTTAGGGAAAATGACAATTCAACCCTAAGGTGATTTGTGATCAATGACAAGTTAACTATTATGGTATAGTTTCTAACAAGTTAACCACTGACGTATGGAAAAATGAAAAATCCAACATCACTGTCTTGTTCGCCGTTAAAAATGAGACGGAACGCCGCAGCGATTTCCTAGGATGTCGCCGCGGCGTCCTAGGACACCGTGACGGTGTCCTGGGAAACCCTCGCGGCGTCCCAAATCTGCAATGGCTACTTTGAGGGCTAAGAAAAATGATCTATTTTTCATGCATGGCTACTTCAAAGTCTGCAGCAATTCTTGATTTTTAGTGTTTTATGGCTATTTCAAAGTTCTTATGTATATGTTTTTCGAATCCAATGTTTTTTTTTAGATTTTTGACATCTTCAACTTCAAACGACCATAACTTTGGCTACAAGTGTCGAAATGGGCTGAACAAGGTATCAAACTGAAGCTCTCTCAGAGATCTACAACATGTTATGAGTAAACCCCTCCACCTCCTTTTCTCAGCCCCAAAATCAATCATTTAAGCCCTCAAATTTGCGATCAAACATTTTTAACAGGTCAAACCGTCGCGCGTCTTGGGATCCGCAATGGTTTTCCAAGAAGCCGCGGCGGCGTCCCATCTCATTTTTAACAGCGCACGTGACTTTGATATTGGATTTGTCATTTTCATATACGTCAGTGATTAACTTGTTAAAAAATATACCATAGTAGTTAACTTATCATTGAACACAAACTACGATGGTTGATTTGTCATTTTCCCTATTGTTTATTTATAGTTTTAGCCCATAATTCAACGTTCTTTAATTTAATGATAAATATTAATAATTTGGCTAAATTGTCATTAAATTTACATTTTTTTATAAGTAAATGATTCTCCTACCTTAGAGATGCTGACAATTAAGTATTTTTTTCATTCGTTCTATCTTCGGTGTTGTGCAATTTTCAAAGAGAAGACGTTGCACCATTACTTTATGGTGATCCATACTCAAATATAGGCCCATATCTTTTAGGCCGATTTATATATTTAAAAATTTTCCGTAAAAACTCACGCTTTAAGACAGGTGATCGGGTCCTCCACAAAAATTGAGTCGTTTGACCCAACGGTTTTGTCCGGCTCGCCTTCGAGTCGTGATAGATTCACAAAGCACGTTTTTGTGACAATATAGAATTTTGGAGGCCGAAAATCTCATCTAAAAATCATTTTCTTGATAAAATTGAAATTTGTTCTGAGTACAAATCGTCTAATAAAGAAGATAGAATTGGTCACATAAATAAAACATACTTACATGAACGACAACGTTAACTGCAGATATTCAATTGCTAAAACCTTTATGTTCATAAATCGAGTCGTTTGACCCAACGGTTTTGTCCGGCTCGCCTTCGAGTCGTGATAGATTCACAAAGCACGTTTTTGTGACAATATAGAATTTTGGAGGCCGAAAATATCATCTAAAAATCATTTTCTTGATAAAATTTAAATTTGTTCTGAGTACAAATAGTCTAATGAAGAAGATAGAATTGGTCACATAAAAAAAACATACTTACATCAACGACAACTTTAACTGCAGATATTCAATTGCTAAAACCTTTATGTTCATAAACTTATTTGTCTAATAATAAGTTCAAAAACCTATTTTTTTTTTCACTATAAAATTTAAAATCTAATATATACTTTGCTCTAATAATTTTTATAATTTCATAGCCTAAATGCCCAATTTATAAAACTAATACACATACACTCACACGCGTTATTCGATCACTAAACTTATAAATTTAAGAGACATTTCAACAAATTTGCTTAAAAAAGTGAAACTTATAATTTAGATTTTAATATTTACACTTTAATCAACTTCCTTAAATCCAATGATGGGAGAAAAACTTATATATATCCACAAATTAATATAATTTAATAAAATATAAGAAAATTAATAAAACAACCACTAAACTATCGAATAAATGACAAGTAAGTCATTAAATAAGTTTTGCTAACACGATTATAGAAAATAAACGGAGCAAATACCGCTATTATGTTTTTTGTTAAAAAACAATTTCTGTCTATTGCGGAACGTTATATTTTCATTGTGGAAAGTGAATAATTGGAATAGAACTCAAAAAATATTATTTTCATCAAAGGAAATATTACTTTCCACTGCGAAAAATGAGTTATTAAAGTATAACTCATAAAATATTACTTTTCACAAAGGAAATTTTATTTTACGCAGCGGAAGCTATTATTTTTATAGTAGAAAATACTTTTTTGCTCTCTATTTGCTTAATTATTTTCGCAAGTTTTCTCAGTAGATTTTAAACATGTCTAGTTTGAAGTATGTTGATTTTTCAATAAACAGTTAATTGAAAATCTTCCATTTTGAAATTAAAATCAATTTCAAACAACTTAATATTTATAAAATCTGTTTTTCTAGCGAGTTTCGTTAGTAAATCATAAACATATTTAGCTTAGAGTACATTGATTTTTTAACAAATAGTAATCTAAAAATCTTCCATTTTGATACTAAAATCAATTTCGAACAATTTAACTGAAAATCTTCCATTTTGAAAAGTCTACTTATTTTTAATGTTTCTTTCAACAAATTAGCGATGATATTTGTGACATTAATGTTTCATAGTTGAGTATTTTATTTGTTAGAGATAATTATCTAATAGTTGACTTGTCATTGACCCTATAATTCAGTGGTTGTTTTATTAATTTTTCTTAAATATATTAGTATTAGGTTCTAAAAAGAGTGGATATAATTATTTATTTATGCAATTATAAGGAAAGTAAAAAGGTAATTATCAATATAACTCCTAAAGTATGGTGATATTTTCAACTGATACCCTAAACTTCAAATTTTAAATTTTGACACCTTCATGTTTGAATCATTACCAACTAACACCCTTTCTGTTGTTACAAGATTCGATTCGTGTGAGTTATCTTAACAATGGATTTCTTTCCATTCAAACGAGAAGAGAGAAATGAAGAAGGTCCATGTATTGACCACCATGGTTGATGTCAAAATCGATGATATGGAATTTGTCGGAGTTACTCTCCTTCTCTTGAATTGTAGATTTGATTATTGTGAGTTTGGCATCCATGAAAGCAAGTAATACCCCATAATTGTATCGGGTTAAAAAATATATTATCTATGAATTTTGGAGGTTCTGTAATGATTTTCTCATTGGAGGTAATACTGATTTTTTCGTAATGGAATTAAGTAAAAATAATTAGAAAATTAATTGAACATAAATAGATAGTTGAAGATTTAATAAATGAGAAATTTAATTGAGGAGTATTTGAATAAAAATATTTGGAATAAATCAAAAATTGAAAATTAGGTTGAAAATAATTTAATTAAATGAAGAATTTAATTAAATTAATAAAAGAGAATTTAATTGAGTGAAAAAGAGGTTTAAAATTATGTGATTAGGTGAATTTGTTGGGCGATTGGCAAGTTGATTTGGCGATGAAGAGTTCGGCAGGGGCTTGGCGGTGAAGGAACGATCCACGGCCCCTGCACCCGGTCCGTCAACCGGTCCTTTTGGCTCTCTGAAATGGTGAACCGGTTTATTATTTGCCGACACAATTATGCTTGACACTCCTTTACAGATGGCATCCATTATGCGAGATATGGAAAGTGGTTGGCGGATTGAAGAGGGAGGCATCCATCTTCAAGAGACTGTCGAAGCCATAATTGTGATGTAAAAGAGAAATGAAGAATGTTATCAGGTGAGAAGAAATAAAGAGGGGGGAAGCTTCTGGAGAAGTGGTGTCAGGTGTGATAGTGAAGGGCTGAGAAGAAAGAATAAAGTGAAAGAGGTGCAGGGTTTTCTCGGGTGTGAGCTTCGGACGACTTGGGTGAGGTATTGTGAGTTTCCAGTGAGTTAAATAGAGGAAGCAGAAGAGGAAAATAGAGATTGTGGAACAGAGAAGGAATAGAAAGAAGAAAAGGATGAACTCCCTGCTCTCGGTGTTCTTTAGGTAAGGAGTCTCTTCTCTTCTTGTTGAAAAATAAAAGTGTACTAGAAGTTGATAATATGGTCTGCGATGAGTTATGCTTAGAAGTGGGTCTCTGTTTGCTATTTTTTGTTGTTGTTCAAACCTTACTCTGTTAATTAATTTTGATGCTAAGTTGTTAGGTGATCTGTGACGGGATGAGTATTTTGTATATTGATAACTGAACATGAAGTTATGGATAATTCTCTGTTGGGGATGATGGGACTGGTTGATGAATAAAATGGTTTTATTAGATGAAATATATCTTGTAAAATTGGATTTATGCTTTTAGGAATTGGATTTTGTTCATGGTTTTGGTGCTACCGACTGTTGGGGGTGCATATACCCTATTAATTTTCATTTGGTTTACTGCTCCAAACGGATAAAAGATTTATGGATATTAAGCACTGTTATCGGATTTGGTTCTGTAAATTAAATAATGCTCCCTCTTTTGGTAAAGTATTACACTTGGTTACAGTATTCTGCAGACGTATTTATAATAGATAATTATTGGTTAATTGAATAATTGTGAAGTAAGGAAAAATGGAAGCTAAGGTTCCGAAAATTAAGGTTACTCTTTTATTAGCTACTAAATTAATGAAGATAAGTCAATGAAAACCGTTAAGTGATATTTAAATTATTAAATAATGAACGAGGAATAACGGTATCAAAATTGAGATTTTTAAGTGGTAAATATTCATGAATAAATATTAATTATTTTGAAGATATTAACAGGAAAAGAATAAAGTGCTAAACGCACCACGAACTGCAAGTAAGTGATTACATGTGTTTTGGTCTTCGGACCCTATATCGCAAGAATTAGGGGTGTATGCTGACTGTTTACTGCTTTTATAGAATATTTAGGTTGTTTACTGCTTTACTATAAATTGAACATGTTCCGTATATTGTACTATTGTTGCCGGATGTTTATTAGAATTAGGTTCTTTTAATGATATGTTTTATAAATGAGCATGTTTAGAGATTATAAAAATGTATGTATCATGCATCATGGTTTACAAAATGATATGAAAACAATTTTTATGCATAGTTTTTGAAAATGAAATAGATAATAAATGAAACGAAAACATAATCACATGGGAGTGAGGTTATGAGGTACAGGGTGAGCCCGAGGTTTTTTTTGGGGCATTATGGGACCAAGGTTACGAGGTACAATGTGAGCCTGAGGTTCTTTCCGGTGCATTCTGGAACTAAGATTACGAGGTACAGGGTGAGCTCGAGGTTTTTTTCGGGGCATTCTGGGACCAATGTTATGAGATCCAGGGTAAGCCCGAGGTTTTTTCTGGGGTATTCTGGGATTGTAAACAGAAAAGATACTGAAAATTGCCTAAAGAATTTAAAAGAGCATAGCATGTGCATTGCATTTCATTCTATCACTTACTGAGCATTAGACTCATTAGTTTAAGTTTTATTGATATAGGTGATAGGGATTTTGGTGTACCAACTGAGGAGGAGGTATTTCAGCATAATCCCTTGAGTTATCAATCAGGTTCAACCTGATGGTTGTGGCTCACAACATGATGGGTGTTTTAAATTAAATAAATGTTTTGTAATTGAAGACTTTTATTGTAAGATTTAAACTATTGAAAATGGAGAGAATAATCGATCTGCAAAGATTCACTGTTTCTCTAGGACGAGGCACGATTATTCGCGGTAGATCGTAATCAATCTGCGGTGGATCGTGGTCAATCTACAGCAAACCGCGATCAATCCGCGGCGGATAATGTTCCGGTCCGCAGCAGAATATTGATATTATAACATTATTTTTTAAAATGTCGTTTCACGACAGATTGAAATCAATACATGTTCGATCCGCAACGGAACGAAATTAATACGTTTAACGATAAACGTGATAGCGATGTTTGCGGTGATTTTTTTTTATAGTTCAGTGATTAATTTGTTAGTAAAAATAGTTTAGTGGTTGACTTGTCTTTGATTTCAAAGTACGATGGTTGATTTGTCATTTTCCGTACTATATATTATCCATTATAGTTATCATTGTTTAACAATTTTTTACTTTTAATTTTAAAATTAATATTGAAAGTTAAATTATTTAAAATAATAAAACTCACACATAACATTATATTGTTTCATGAGCAAACCATATAATATTTTGATGCTGATTATAAATTAAATTCACGATAAAATATTAAGATTAGCCATATAATTATTTAAATTTCTTATTTCAAATGAAAAAGAAGTCCCCTATTAAAGACTCTTTTTGAGAAGCACAATAATTTTGTGATTTTACATATGTAATGAATATTTAAAAAAATAAAATTAGTTTTACACTATAATTTTACACTCTAATCTCACATCATAATCTGACACTCATATGTTATTATCTTATTGATAAAATTATTATAATATAATAAAAATATTTAAAATAATATATTACATAAATCATATTGTAGGAGTTAGTGTTACGAAGGCAAGGACGACCAAAGATGTTGTTGATTGTGAGAATTCATCGCATACCAGTGGAGGTGCATAATCTCGTATTGATTAAGGAGAGTGAAAAATGAATGATTTATAAGTAGAGTTCTTCTTACTATTTACTACAACTCGTTTTTTGCTAACAAAAAAAAAAGGTGTAAGATTAAGGAAAAAACAGACAATATTGTACTAAAAGCATTAGAATACTCCACACATATGATACGTAGATAATGTTATCGATGATAAAAATATTTAAAATAATATGATTCAATAAATCATATTCTTAGTACATTAGTATTCAATAATCTTATTGACTTTATGTGTAAAAAAATATTGCATAATAAATTAATAAGACTAAAATTATTTAGCTCATAATTTTTAAAATAGTAATTATTGAAAGAGAATTAAGATTGGATAATAAATTAATAAAATGAGAAATTAATTACTCTCTATCAATATCAAGAACTATTAGTCAAATACTTAAACTAATCTTAGCAAAATGAAATAGACATAATAAATTTTGAAAGGGAAAATGAAAAATCAACCATCGTGGTTTTTGGTCAATGACAAGTCAACCACTGTGGTATATTTGCTAACAAGTCAACCACTAACGTATGAGAAATTGACAAATCCAACATCGCACTCAAGTTAACCCAGGCAAAACTGCCTGGACACCGCAAACAAGTGTCTGGGCGGCTCCACTGTGGTATATTTGCTAACAAGTTAACCACTAACGTATGAGAAATTGACAAATCCAACATCGCACTTAAGTTAACCCAGGCAAAACTGCCTGGACATCGCAAACAAGTGCCTGGGCGGCGTCCAGGCGTTTTCTTTGCCTGGACACCGCTGGTTTGCGGCGTCCAGGCTTTTTGTTTGCCTGGACGCCACAAACCAACGGCATCCAGGCTTTTTCTTTGCCTGGACGCTGCAAACCAGCGGCGTCTCTGGAGCTCTCTTTTTGTCATGCATGGCGTTCTCGATCAATTGTATTTCATTGTTACTTTGAATTCGTTATGTATATGGTTTACGAATGTAATGTTTTTATTGGTTTTTTGACTTTTGCACCTTCAAAGTAGCATAACTTTTGCTACGGATGTCAGAATTGGGCGCAGAATGTATCAAATCGAAGCTCTCTCAGAGGTCTATAAATGTCATGGGTAGCACCCATGACCGCCTTTTTCCGCCCCAAAATCAATCGTTTAACCCCTCAAATTTGCGATTAAACATTTTCGCAAACAAAAAGCCTGAACGCCGCTGGTTTGCGGCGTCCAGGCAGTTTTGCCTGGGCAGCGTCCAGACACTTGTTTGTGGTGTCCAGGCAGTTTTGCCTGGGTTAACTTGAGTGTGATGTTGGATTTGTCAATTTCTCATACGTTAGTGGTTAACTTGTTAGCAAATATACCACAGTGGTTGACTTGTCATTGATCGGAAACCACGATGGTTGATTTGTCATTTTTCCATTTTGAAATAATTAAATATTATAAAAATACTATATAGTATAAATATTATTATGAATAGACATAACGTGCTATAAATCAATTTTTTTGGGTGGTACGTGAATATAAAATTTATGATTTAATCTACTAAATTAAAATAATATATATATTTTTTTATAATCTACTTATTTTTATTAATTTCAGAGGTAATAATAATGCCAAAATTAATATTTGTGATTCAATGTAATTAATATTTAATATTTTTTAATTTAATTTTTTATTTTGTAATTAATTTATGTGATTCAATGTAATTAATTATTGTTTAATTTAGTAATTTCAAATCTTTCTGATTTTCTTCAAATCAAGCCCCCATTGGTCAGTCTACAATGTAATCCTTTTAATCAGATTTACAAAGCAAACAAAAATGCAGTAATTTATTAATTTCAGAGGTAATAATAATGTCAAAATTAATATATGTGCTTCAATGTAATTAATTAATTTTTAATTTCATTTTTATTTTATAATCAATTTATGTGCTTCAATGTAATTAATTCTTTTTTAATTTAATTTTTTATTTTGCAATAAAATACTTTGTTTCAAATATTAATTATTAAATATATTTTTTTCTATAGTTTTTCTGATTTTATATTTTATTATTATCTACCTAAAAAAAGATAGATTAAGATATAAGAATTATTACTTTATTATGATTTATAATGAGAGCTATCTTTTGGAAGATGGGATGCTAATGAATCCAAAAACACGATGATTTCAAAACATTAATTAATAATTAAATATTAGAAATGTCCAAAGACTAGAATTAGTTAAAATAGTTTCCATTCTTTAATACAAACTTACAAAACATAAATTATGAAATATAAATTGATAGAACGACGATTCAAGAATTAATATTAATTACCGACTATGGGTCTTCATATTCATTCGGTTTAGAATTATCCCTCATCAACCTTCTGTTTTTACAATTATCTCCTCACATTTTTGCTCTCTTACTCAATTGGTGGCAACAGTGAAGAGAGAAACAGACGCAGATCGATTTGATTTCGCTTCTAATCTTCTGGCTTTTTCTTCGTTCTCCCTCTTCTTCTTTTTTCATTCTTTTTGTTCTCATTTTTATTTCTCTGTTTATAAAATTAGTGGGTTGCCCTCACAAATATGGTGTTTTTGTTGGTCTTCTTCAAAATCATAACGTGATTTTGTTCTTTCCTTTTTCCATCGTCATGTCGATATTTTTATTAGTTAGCTCTTTGATTTTTGTTACTTTATATTCTAACCCTAGATCTTGGTCAAACATTACAGCAATAGATGACGAGAAGGGTGATTCCCATGACTATTATATTGTAGATTTGAATGCAACTAGTTTTGATAAGGATTTCGTGGATTCTCCCGCTCTTTTCCCATTGTTGAATTTTTTGCCCACTTTTTAGTCTTGTTGTCTCTCTTTTTTCACTTCTTTGATAGCGGTTTTGTGAGAGCATCAACTAGTTGACTGTCAGATGGAGTAAAGTGAACTGATAAAGATTTTCCTTGAACTTTTTTGCAAAAAAAGTGGTAATCAATCTTGACATGCTTAGATCTGGAGTGAAATATTGGATTCGAAGCTAGGTAAGTGGTGCTTAGGTTGTCTCCGAAGATTACCAAGATACCTGAAGAAGATATGTCTATCTCATTAAGAAGAGATTTAATCCATAGAAGTTCAGCGGCACCATTTGCAATGCTGCGATATTCCAATTATGTACTTGAGAGGGAGGCAACCTTTTGCTTGGCAGAAGACCATGATATGATGTTTACCTAAAAAGGTGCAAAAAGCCCTTGTGCTTTTATGATCAGTATGACGTGAAGCCCAATCTGCATCAGTAAAACAACGAAGATCAAAGCAGGTTGTTGGAGAAAATAATATACCTAGGTTTGTGGTCCCCCGAAGGTAACGAAGAATGTGTTTTACTACTTGCTAGTGAACGTCAGTGGGAGCATGCATAAATTGACAAACTTTGTTGATTGCAAAGGCAATATCGGGTCATGTGATACTACAATATTGCAAAGCCCCTACGATACTCCTATAAAGTGTGTAACATCCCGTATTTTTAAAATGCGTAAAATTCAAAACTTTCTTTTTGTAAAACATCAGAGTCTTTTTATTTGTAAAACTCAATCATAAAAGCTCTTTACTTTCACCTTTACTCCTTACTTTCATCTTTATCATCGTTTTCTCTTTACTTTTACCTTTATCAATTTGAGCATAAATAATTAAAACATTTGTATGAAATGTAGTGGAAATAAAATAAAGCTTTAAAGAATAATTTACAAAACTCTTTTTCAAATACTTTACATTTACTCTTTTGCCCAGCCAGCCACAAGATCCACCCGTGCAAATCCTTCATCAACTGTCTTTAATCTGTTCATCTGTTGCTCGTTCATACCTACATCACAAGACCTAACTAATGAGCCTAATGCTCAGCAAGTGACAAAGTGAAGTGTAAATGATATGCATTATCATACGATGCAATTTAACTCAGGAGTACATACATGACAAACACCGTGGGGCTATGAGGAAGAATCGGCCAATTAACTATAATTACACATATCATGGTCTTCTTCATGCCGTATGTACTTTTTGTTCCGAGAACGTTGGGGATTTCAGAATGGGTAAAGGTGAACCCTAGCTTCCACGTAGCTACTGTATGGAAGTGTCACCAATCACCCGAACCCCCACACGCCTATTTACTAGATTATTATGTCATACGCTATACACGTGAGTTCAAACAATCCTATATGCAATAAATGACTAAGAAACATATCATTAAAAAGAACCTAAATCTGGTAAACACACAACATACCATTCTAATTCTTGCGATGTAGGGTCCGAAAACCAAGGCATAGTAAGTATCACTTACCTGGCGTCCATAACGCATTTCTGTTTCTTTTCTTTGCACCTTCAAAACCATAACGACTATGCATTAATAACAATCCCCTTAGTCAATTTCATTTCCTAACAACACAATACTAATTCCAAGACCTTAAGATATATAAGGGAATAGCAAACCCAAACTATAGCTCATTCCATCAATTTGTCATGATACATTAACTTTACAAAACCGAACGTGAAACCATACTTTCCATAGCCAATATGACCAATATGTACAATATATGCATTTTAAAGCTATGAATTCAACAGAACCAAACTTAACATATTTCCAAATCTTAACTTAGTGGCAGATGTTAAACAACATGGAGCAAATATCACTTCTATGCACTTAGCACTAATCAACCTAAAACACATAACCAAAGACTTAACTATAATTGACAGAACAGAACAACCAATCATCCAATCCACCCAACTCCAATCCAATTTAATCCAAGCTAAGTCAATTGCAAAACATAACATCCAGAGTGTAAATCCACATGGTCATTAGTGAACTAGTTCACTCATTCTTGACAGTTATATCACCAACAAAATAATGCATGCAGAGGACTAATTCCAACCATTAGAGCCATTAACAATCAACAGCTTCCACATACATATTATTTAACAGTCTCAACAAGTTATACAAAAAGTCATCCCATAAATAGGCTCACCAATTTAAGCCTCAACTGTCATAAATAATTTTCCCAATCTGAACTAATATTTCAATGACAGAAACGGAACAACAGAATACAATTCAACAGACTTGACTATAATCAAACGAAAGCATGGACTTACCATGCGAAAGAGGTTGCCACAACACCATTCATGCACTCAAGCAGACCCAAGGAGCAGCCAACCTGAGCTATTCTTCACCCAAAACACCCGAGAGGAAACCTCCAATTCTCATACTCTCTCAACACACATAACACGTCCCTGTTTGCTATCATTTATAGCCAGAGATGTACACCGCTACACCCACACACTTCATAAAGGAGAGTGCCATGTGGAAGACGCGTGTCATGCTAGCAAAAGCAAAATTTACACGTGAAATTTTACCCTCTTAAAATTTCTCGAGTTTTACATGAAGGGTGCCTTGGGCCTGGGTTGACGCCATGCTTGTTTGGTCAGGTTAGGTGATACAAGAATGCCATTGTAACTGTTGAAATTAGGGCGTGGCGATGGCAGTGGCGGCCGAGAGGATCGAAAATGCCTGAAGGCTGCATTGGCTTTAATGGAGTTTGGTGAAGGGAGTTGGCCAACAGAGTTCTGTTTCTCCAATCGAAAGTCGTAGCTAGAGGAGAAGACTGTGAATCTTCTCTATAGGCGGTTGATCGGTACGTCTTGTGATGGCGTTGACCAAGAGGTTGTACTCGCTACCCAGTCCTCCGAGAAAGTATATGACTTGGTCACGGTAAGTTACTGGTTCTCCTATTGCGGATAGTGTGTTGCAGGTTGTTATTTTCTGAATGTAAACAGTAGCAGAAATGCCATCTTTGAAGATGTTGTGTAGTTGGCTGCTCAAATCTATGATTCTAGCCATAGAGGAGGAGGCAAACATCTGGCCGAGAGCAATCTACATTTCAGCGGCGGTGTTGTAGCAGACTATTTGAGGGAGAATATGGTCCGAGAGAGAGGAGAAGATCCAACTCATTATGAGTCAGTTGTAGCGTTGCTAGAGTCCAAATTCTGGATTAGGTTGAAGAGCTGTGATGTCAATGTATTGAGGGGGGGGGGGGGGGGGCAGGGTAGGAGCCATCCAAGACATTGTCGATGCTGTTGGCAATGACAACGTTAAGAATTTGAACTTTCCAGACTAAATAGTTGGTAGAGTCCAACTTGATTGGGAGAATCTAATTGACAGAGGGAAAGGGAGAGAGGGAACTAGTCGAAGAAGAAGAAGAAGAAGGGATTGTGGTGTTGGAAGAGGCCATGACTCTGATACCAAGTTGAGAAATTGTTTTTGCAGAAAAGGAGAGGAATTCTGTATTGTATTGATGAAACTTGAAAAAGAAAAATATACAAAGTATATATGTATACTTAGTAATTACAGTAATTGAAATGAAAATTAATTGAAACACAATTTACAGTAATGGAAAATTAACACTAATGGAAAGTAATTGAAAATGGAAAATATGCATTAACATCATTTACATAATTTAAAAAAGAAAAAGAAATAGGGGAAATTAGGATTATCATGTAAAAGTTGGACATGTAAGTAGAAAAGGAGTATTTATCATTCATTGCACCTTTGATATCGTATAAAAGAATGAAGCAAATATCGTTATTACGTTTTTTGAAACGTTGTCTTTCTGTTGTGAAAAGTTAGTCATTGAAATAGGATTTAGGAAATATTACTTTTCTAGTACGAAAGACGACTTTCCGCATATGAAATATGACTTTCCTCTACAGATAAGGAATAAATTAATTGTCTTCTTCATGGAAAAACACAGACAAATTGTGATTCTCCAATGGACAGTAAAAGAATTATAAATTATTTGACATCTAAAATATTATATATTTTTTTACAAAATCTTCTAAATTATAAAACTAAAAAATAAAAAAATAAAATGTACTCATACAGTATTTTCTCAAATTCATTCTCTATGAGTATTAACTCTTTGTCACTGAAAGTCTCTGAAATCATGAGTTCTTGCAGTTTTTTCTATGGGTATTAGTTTTTTTCTACTACGAATTCTTTGAAACGATATGGTCGAGTAATTTTCCTCAAATTAATGGCGATGTTTACGTGGTTCATTTTTCATAGTTGAGTGTTTTATTTATTAGAAAAAATTGTTTAGGGGTTGACTTGTCATTGATCCCATAGTATAGTGGTTGTTTTGTTAATATTCCTAATAATAGTTATGAAGTGGAATATTTATTATATTTTTTTGTAAATAAATATTTTAATAGGCTTTAAAAATGAGTTGTCCAGACAAAATGCAAAAGTAAAAACGTTGAATCACAAAAAACCAAGAACAACTCAAAAACACGAATGGATTGCTTTATCTTTCTGAAATGAATAGGCATTTATGATTTGGCTATCGATTCTAGATTCCCTATTCGGACCCTTCTTCTCCATCATCCTCTGCCACCAGCTCAGAGCTCGAGAGATATAAGAGGAGGAACGCCGCTTTAGCCTTTGAGATGTTGCGCGCAGAACCTCATGGATTTAATTGTAAAATTCTTTATATTCGCTTCGGTTTTCGTTTTCTTGATTTTTGTGTGAAGCTCCGAGTTTTCAAATTGATTTGTCTGCGAATTGTGATTTCGGCAAAAACTGGCGCAGAGATCGAGTTCTTTGACGTTGGGCGAACGGATCTGCGGTGCATTTATACCGTTTATAGTCGTAATCGAGGCTTTAATTTTCGCAGTGGCTGGTTGTTTCAACCATCGTCCTGCTCTGGTGAAGCACCGCAATACTTTCAGGGATCTATCGCGACTAGCCACTGAAACCAGATGTAATTTTTCTCTTATTTTCTTCTGTGTTTTTGTTATTCTTTGATTGGGGTAAACACTGGAGTGTTTGTTTTCTAATTCTGAGAGATTGATGGTAAACTTAGTGTTGATTAAGTTCTTTTATGATAAATTAGGTAAAAGCTTGAATGGGCGTTATCTAATTCTGGAAGTTGATGATATTGCAGTTAGTGTTAATGAAGTGGAATCATTGTACGAGCTTTTCAAGAAGCTGAGTAGTTCCATTATTGACGATGGCTTAATTCACAAGGTAAACCAGATGTTTTTGTAGGCTAACTTTGGGTAAACTTATTGTCAACTGGATTAATGCCCTGGTCAACTCATGTATTGTCCTAAAACTTCTCTTTACACGAGCCCGGATAATTCGTCGATATTCTCACTAGGAGGAACTAGTCAAATTGTTGGTTGTTCTTGATCAAATTTTCTTCTTAGACCTTGAAGAGAGTACATGGTTAAACCCATCTTCACCACTTGATCTAAACACTTTGGTTGGAGTAAAAACTAGTTGATAGTTGCATGTCACTCATTGTTCAAGTGTTTCGATTGAAGAAATTATCCTTTTACATTCTATTTCGCATATTTCTTTCCTCATTAAAGGTCTATACGACTAGTTTTTTTTTATTGAAATGCTCTTGTGGAGTTCTTAGACTTTTTTGTACAATATTGTCCGCTTTGGGCCAAAATCCGCACAGTTTTGTTCTGGGTTAGCCCAAAACTCGTTGTACTAGGTAGGGAGGAGAACTCTATTTATAAACCATTCACTTTTCACTCACTCAAGCGACGTGAGATTGTGCACCCCTACTGATATGAGTTGGACTCTCTCAATCAACAGAACTTTGGGTCGTCTTTGCCTTCACAAGGTAGGATGTCACAACTCTCACTAGTTGTGAAGAATTTATGATGTTTTTCTCTGTTTTTTTCTTCAATTTTTTACATGGTTCTAAACTATATGTTGTTGGTGGCTCAGAAGAGTTCTAATTATTGAGTTTATTTAGGCTGCTTGTGTTTTTAATGCGTGGAAATAAAAGTAAATTTGTGTTAAGGGTGTCTTTTCAATGTTTTTAACTTTTTCTTTGTCAATTTCTATCATCTTGCAGGTAGAGCTTCAGTTAGCACTCTTTAAAACTGCACATGGTGAAAACCTCTTTCTTGATCGGGTAAATCAATAGAACAATTTTTGCAATAATCTTCTTTTCTCTATTTTTTTGGTATTTAACAAATAAACCATGAATTATGGGGTCAGTGACAAACCAAATATAAACTAATTTCATTAACAAAGAAAACTCTGAACTATGGAAAAGGAACAAGGTAAACCTTGCAGTCATATTTTCTGTTGAAAAACATGTTCCAGACATCTGTGCTCACTATAAATTAGCGGACGACCGCAGCAACCCACAGAATTTGAATTAATGGATTTAATAATTAGATTTAAAGTGCAGACGTCTGCCGTTATATCTTCTGGTTGGTGCAGACGTCTACTAATTAAAGTGTGGCGTGAACATCTGCCAATTAAAGTGTGGACGCCGCGAGTTGGCGTGGACGTCCGCCAATTAAGGTGTAGATGCCGTGGGTTGGTGTGGACGTCCGTGGGTTAGGCAGACAACATGGACATCTGGGACACATTTTTAACGAAAAACATGACTGCAATGTTTGTATTGTTCATTTATCATAATTCAGAGTTTTATTTGCTAGCGAAATTAATTTAATGTTTGACATAATTCAAGATTTTTGTTGTTAATTACCTTTTTTTCCCCTCCTTTTTGCCATTTTACATTTAATTGGATGGCTTGGGCGGGATTGATACTTAATATACACGATCCGAATTCAACCGCTGAAATATCGAGAGACAGGCAAGACCGATAAATGCTAGATTGTGAAAATTGTCAGGAGAAACATCGTTAGCTGTATTATTTTCGAGCGATCATAGTAACCATTCTCTTATTATGCATGCCAATACAACTTTATAAGCTTGCTTCTACTTAGACTTGATGGTGCTTCTCATTTAGCTATACCAGATTCATGATCTTACTCCGTATGGAATCGACTTGTTCTTAAGGTTTTCGATCTCTTCGATGAAAAGAGAAACGGGGTCATTGAATTCGAAGAATTTGTCCATGCCCTTAATATCTTCCATCCTTGCACTTCCATGCACGAAAAGATTGACTGTGAGTGTTCTCAAAGATCTTGTGATTCCTTTCCCATCCGATACTTTCTCCATCTTATATGCATTCTTCAGTTTCATTCAGGCTTTATGATCTGAGACAGACTGGATTTATCGAGCGAGAAGAGGTGAGCATAATTACAAAGCAGTGGCTGATTAGGCGGCCGAGCTGCCCTTCTGATGTATTGGACTTTTGTTTCTTTTAAGGTTAAGGAGATGGTGGTTGCTACCCTGATGGAATCCAACATGAAACTAACGGACGAATTTCTCGAGACCATCCTGGACAGGGTACAATGAACATACTCGAATTATCTTCTTTTTGTTTGTACGAGATTTCTCGCTATAAACGTAGCTTCTTTGCTCTTTGTGTTTCGAAGACATTCGCCGAAGCCGATGCCGACAAGGACGGAAGAATCAACAGGGAGGAATGGGAGGCGTTTGTCATACGTTATCCTTCGATCTTGAAGAACATGACTCTTCCATGCTTAAAGTAGGCATTCTCCTTTGTCTGTTCTCCATTTTTCTGCAATATCCTTCGCAATCTGACTGAGTTCTCGAGTGTGTCGCAGGGACGTGACCGCATTATTTCCTAGTTTTGTTTTCAATACCGAGGTTGAAGACTAGGGTTTTGAGGAAGACAACTCAAATTCATCAGGGCTGTTGGATTTTGCAGGCTTCTCAAATCAAAAGCTAAGCATGATCGTTGAAATGAAAATATAAGGCGGGTATTTCTGTTTTCACTATTTTTCTTGTAATTAAATTCAACCTTTTTTTTTGTTTGGGTTTTTAGTTTGAATTTTCAGATTATGGAAGTTTGGTCTGATTAGTTATCACCTACGCATTATTTTAAAACTTCTTAGATTTATTAGATTTACGTGACAAATGAACAGAGCAAACATTGATGTCATGTTTTTCGTTAAATAACATTTTCTTTTCGTTGTGGAACGTTGTTTTTTCAATGCAAAAAATAAGTTCTTAGAATAGAACTTAAGAAAGACAATTTTATGCAAAGGAAAACCATGAATTCTTCTAAGTAATTTGACGTTTTTGAGGAAGAATAATCCTGAAGAAGAAAAGAAAATAGTAGATAAAAAAAAAAAAGAAACATCGAATTAGTTTGTTTTCTTCAAATTATAGTTTTAAATTTAAATTGGAAGACAATAGAATGCTCAAATGTTGAGAGGAAAAAGGTCTGTATCCGTTGATGATTATTTGAATAGAAAATAGAAATATGAGAATTTCTAGTTTGTACTCTAAAAAACTTAGAAAAAAATCAAAGCAAGTTGTTCAAACAGCATGTGAGAAGACATTTTAAGTAAATTCGTTGTAAACGGCCGATGTATCCGTAGTTTATTTTCTATAGTTGAGTGTTTTATTGGTTAGCAAAAATTATTTAGTGAATGATTTGTCATTGATTTTATAATTCAGTGGTTATTTTGTTAATTTTCTTTAATTAAAATAACTAGTACCGGCAACTGAGCCAACCCGGTTGGCTGGAGTTAGGCTCGAGTGGTTGGAAACTAGGCATCTGCTGCCTCGGGACGGGTGTTTGCGATCTCGGGATTGGGTGCCCGCGTTCGACTCTTGGTGTCTGCAACTAAAATTGGTCGTGGGAGTAGACGTCTAAGAAGAAGTTTATATCATTAAAAGTATGGTAAAATTGAACGCGAATGCTCGAAAATGGTTGATTTGTTAAAAGAAAATAGTTTAAATGTTATTTTATAATTGTCCTTAAAATAATAATGACAAATAATTTAAAAATATATATTTTTATAATTCCAATTTCCAGGAAGATATTAAATTTATAATAGGACATAAAAGGTATAAATATCTATTGGTATCACTTCCTCTACTTCATGTATTTGGCTGCAAAGAGTTCGCTCCAGATCTACAGTGATCCTTCGCCTCACTTTGATTCTATCAATGGCGGACAAGCCGAGCCGAGCTCTGGTTCTTTATGGTGATGGATTGGCCCGATTTGTTTCTCCATCCCATACCTACTTCCATTCTCTCGCACGCTTGGCTGCCTGCGGCTTTTTGGCACTCCCCAATGCCCCTCCTTCCGGTCTTCTTCTTCTTTTGCTTCTCTTCCTCTTTCTCTTCGATGCGATTGAATTTAATCGAAATATTTAGTTTTCATCAGTTTTTGCTTCTAGAACTTGGCTATAGGATAGCTTTCCTTCTGATAAACATTTCAATGTGTTATTTGAGCTTGAATTGAACAACTCGCACCGTTTGTAGCCCTAAATGACGAGTGTGGGTGATTTGTGCGTATTCTTTCTTCTATTCTCGATCCTTTCCATCTTCCAGTCCTTGCATTCACAAATTTAAATTGCAGAGAGCGAGGATGAAAGGGTGGTAAGGGAGTTGGCAGTTCTTCTGGATGCCGGTGAATGGCCTGTCAATACGGTCAGATTCACAGTTTTTATAATCTTTGCCTTCTAGAATTTTGAAGCCATAATGAAATGATTTGATTTTGGTTTTTTCAGAACGGGAATTCTACTGTAGGCGATTTCGAGGAGGATTCCTTACCGAATAAGTACTTCCTTATCTTTTGTTTTCTTCTTGGCCTTACCATAACGGAACAGACTATGATATAGCATAACATCCTTCTGCTGCTGAATTCAGGTTCATGGGGATGAAAGCCGCAATAGTCACGACCCATTCAATTGTGAAACCCATTTGTGCGAAACTTGGCGTCACGACGTTGGATTTCCAAAATTTAGTCGAAAATATTCAGGCCATGCCATTGATGACTGATTCTGTGGCATCTGAGTTGCTGCATTTGCTTTGTTTTCAAGACGGGAAAACCATGGAGACGAGCGAGTTTGATGTATTGTTTGTGCATGTTGGGGGGACCATTATCCTGGAGATTGAAGGAAAAACACTTACCTTAGATTGTACGGAGTTTTTGAATGATTTAGTTGGTGCCATATTGCACAAAGTTGAGTCTGGTTCTGAAATTGGGTCTCGTTTACACCTTTCCCTTGTCATGAGCTATGGAGATGTGGTGCGGGATGAGGAATTCAGCTTGTCTGTTCTTAAAACTAAAGATGAGAAGAACCCACATCTATCGTTGCTTTTTCCTCTTCAAAGTTATACAATGAGAGGAGAGAAACCTCGAAATAATGTCAGGTGAGTGAAATTTACATACCTGTTCTCTTATTTCTCGATAGGCTTACTGGCTGAGATTTTCTTGTATATTGTTATGAATAGGCACTATTCTCCGATGCTCATTGCTCAATGGCAGTATGCTGTAACCCGCAAGGACATGGCAGAATCATTTTCTTTTACAGATTTTAAAGAGGCAAGTTAAGATTAGATTGTCAACTTCTTTATTCCCATCTTTCTCATCTTGAATAATTTTCCGCATATTTTTCCATTTCTTTCAGTAGCTTATCTAGGTTTCCTTCACTTGCATTGCAGAATGGTGGGAACCTGATAATTCCAGCAGATAGATTTCTACACGAGGTCGCATTTAAGATTTGGAAGGCCCCCAAGTATGGCGCTTGATGGTTGTACTAGTATGAAAAAAAAAATCATCTTTTATGAATTTTTAAATACAAGCTGCAACTTAATGGTTTTATCTTGTGATCCTTCATGTTTGCTGCTGTTCTTCTTCTTCATTTTTAATTTTTTTTATAGCAGCTACAAATTTACAGAGCAAATAGATTCAAACTCTGCTGAAAGATAAACAAGGCCAAGTTTATAAAATTAAAGCTGTATGCAGCCCATCATTATGGTATTATCAGAAAGGAAAGGAGAATATGGATAATCTATGTACAACAACATGAAGAAGATTAAAACAAAGATGATAGAAGAAGCGGGATTCAAATATTGGATTGAATCCGGCAGAGAATAGCTTCGAAAACTAAGCAGTGGCTGCTGCTTGTTCTTCGACAACATGCGAAGCGGGGAGTAGAGTGCAGACGAGGTTTCTGTCCCCGTACACATTGTCTACACGCCCTGCAATAATTGTCCAAACACTTCAACCGTAAGTAAATCCAGATAAGGAAATAAGTTTTTATTCTGTTTCTCAAATAAAAGATCCCCAAACTATCGTAATTCATGAAACATATGACATGATTAATTGTCTTACAACATTCATCTTTGATGAAGCCATTATGTATTGATCTTGTCCGAGAATTTAGGAGTAAGAAAAATTACCAGTAGAAGGCCAGAACTTGGAAGCGCGGAGCCAGGAAGCAGGGAAAGCTGCATATTCACGGGAGTACGGCTTTGTCCATGAATCGGCCATGATCAGCGATGGAGGATGAGGAGCACTCTGCAATTACAGTTGTATTTGAGATTCAACCCATCCAGAGGTTCAATATTTTAGACTAATTACCTTCAAAACATTGTTGTGGATGTCAGCTTTCCCTTTCTCTATGAGCCCGATCTCTTCTCTGATCGAAATTAAAGCATCACAGAATCTGTCCAACTCGGCCTGAGATGGAGATAATTACATGAGAGAGAGTGAGTGAGAGAGAGAGAGAGAGAGAGAGAGGAGGTACCTTGCTTTCACTCTCAGTGGGTTCAATCATAAGAGTGCCGGGAACAGGCCATGACATGGTTGGTGCATGGAAACCATAGTCCATAAGACGTTTGGCCACATCTTCAGGTTCTATTCCAGCAGTATTCTGTGACAAACCCACTAATAAATTTACTCACTCGAACAAATACAACATCTTTGCAAATTGAACAAACCTTGAACCCTCTCAAATCGACAATGAACTCGTGGGCAACTGTTCCATTAACACCACGAAATAATATCGGGAAGTAATCCTGCAAAATTTTAAGCTCGAACACTCAAAATTTCTACTTTTATTGTTCACCAAGTCCAAATGGAGAAAATTTAAAAGACCGATCGAGCACCTCTAATCGTTTTGCCATGTAATTCGCGTTCAATATGGCAATCTTTGATGCGTCTGTTAGACCCTTAGATCCCATCATGGCAATGTAAGTGTAAGAAATTGGCAAAATAAGTGCAGATCCCCAAGGAGCAGCAGAAATTGTTCCGAGCGGCTGCAACTTTTCCGGGGCTGGAATTCCGCCAGTGGGTACCTTTGAAGAGTCCCAAGACCAATCAGAAATTCCACAAATATAAAAGATCTAAGATTTCTCTACAACGGCTACCATCTTACCACGGGGTGTGACGGCAAAAACGGAGCCAAGTGTTTCTTCACTCCAATCGGCCCCATGCCCGGACCTCCTCCTCCGTGTGGAATGCAAAATGTTTTATGGAGATTGAGATGGCAAACATCGGCTCCAATCCAGCCCGGGCTAGTCAGACCAACCTGTGACAAGCAAAGAATGCCATTATATCAGATTAATTCTACGACCAAAGCTTAGGCTCTAAAATATCCCGTATCCGAAAAGAAGAAAACCGTCGACTTATCGAGGGAGAAACATGCCTGAGCATTCATATTGGCTCCGTCCATATACACTTGGCCTCCGTTGTCGTGAATGATTTTGCATATTTCGTCAATTCCTTCTTCGTAGACTCCGTGCGTAGAAGGATAAGTGACCTATTATTCGAATTTTATTGATATGAGAAACGAAACCAAGTCACATTCAATGACAACAAGAGCTAAGTTTTCCCACCATGAGAGCCGATAAGTTCTCTCTGTTCGCTTCAGCTGCCTTTTTCAACTCTTCGATATTGATGTTTCCCTTCGAATCAGTTCCGACCGGTACAATTTTCATCCCGCACATAGCCGCACTCGCCGGATTCGTGCCGTGTGCCGAAACAGGAATAATGCACACATTCCGATGATGGTCTCCTCTTGCCTACAAAATTTCAGCCAACGATCCGCGAACAAAATTATTATTATTATTTTTTTATAATAAACGAATTATATTGAAAGAAGAAGAATACAATAAAAGGCAAGGAGAAAGACTTAATGCAACAAAACAACATATACTTCAGAAAGCCAAAAACTACCAAGTGATAGGCTCGAATGACCATCAGCCCGGCATACTCTCCGGCAGCGCCAGCATTTGGCTGCAGCGAGAAGGAGTCAAACCCGGTGATAGTACATAACAGTTCACCTAAATCATTGAACATCTCCTGCAAATCATATTTCATCCGAAGATATTGTCAATGCCCTTTTCAGAGAAGAACAAAAGTAAAAAGCGAAAAGAAGAACTTTCATTCTTCCAAAATTTCCATTTACCTGATAACCCTGAGATTGTTCAACAGGGGCAAATGGGTGAATATCTGTAAAGTTAGGCCATGTTACAGGCATCATTTCAGTAGTTGCATTCAACTTCATTGTGCAAGACCCCAATGGAATCATGCTGTGGCAGAGTGAGAGATCCTTCGACTGTAACCTATGCATATATCTTAGTAGTTCATGCTCTGTGTGGTACCTGTTACGTTTAAGCTCAAATTAGTGCTGTTCAAATTTTAAGTCAACGAAGAATTCACTTCATATGAAAGAGATATACGTGTTAAAGATTGGGTGGGTTAGGTACGGGCTCTCCCGAGCTAGCCCGGAAGGAATTTCACTTTGAACTTCTGGTGCAAGAGATGCAGCCGTGAATGGAACCTGAAAATGTACATTGTTTTGTTTTCATTAATGAATGCAAAATAGACAAATTAAGGGTAAAAGGGCAATATCTTGATATTTTAGTTATCTGTTGGGTTATTTGGATTCATCACAATGATATTATATTTGAAAATAAATCTCCGAAAATTGATTTATGAGATTACGCTAACTTTCTTATTGTCAAATGAGCTTATCATTTTAAGTATTTGAAGAGTTATGGTTTCTTGTATAAAAAACGGGTAAAAGGGCAATATCTTAGACGAATAACAATACTCACAGGCTTTCCACTCGCGAAAACTTTGAAAAGCACATCCACATCCTCTAAAGTTGTGGTTTCGTCGAAAGCAACGGTGATCTGAGAGACAAATGAAGGTAAGTATCCAATGAAAACTGAGTTCCCGTTTAACCTAAGCCGAAAAAATGATAACAGTACTTATACTTACAGTGTTTCTATCGACTATTCTTAGATTAGTCTGGCTCTTCTTGGCCGCATCGACCAATGCATAGGCATCAGCACACTTAACCTTCACAGTGTCAAAGAAGGGAAGGCCCTGAACTTCCACATTTCCGAGTTTCTTCAATCCAAGAGCAAATACACCGGCAAGGCCATGAACTCGATTGGCAATCGTTTTAAGACCGCTTGGTCCATGATAAACAGCATACATAGCAGCCATATTTGCAAGTAAAGCCTATCCAAAACAATGCATTCAAAGAACTGAAAATTATACCAAAGTTTTAAACTTTCATAACATTTTCACAAGATGCACATATCATAAGTTCAAAGAATACTCTACCTGGGCAGTGCAAATGTTGCTAGTAGCCTTGTCCCTCCTAATATGCTGCTCCCTAGTTTGCATTGCCATCCGCAAAGCTGGCTTACCTGAAGAATCCACACTAACTCCTATTATTCTACCAGGCATCATCCTCTTGTACTCTTGAGATGTGGCCAAGAAGGCTGCGTGAGGACCCCCATAACCCATCGGAACGCCAAATCTCTGAGCCGATCCGACGACTATATCAGCTCCAAATTCGCCAGGAGGCTTCAAAACGGTCAGAGCCAATAGATCCGTCGCCATGACGACCTTAACTCCACTGGCATGAGCATTCTTGATAAACTCACCATAATCTATGACTTCCCCCTCGGTCCCCGGATACTGAACAAGCACTCCACAAACATCGCCTGATTTATATTCGATGTCTTTGAGGTTAATAGTCACCACTTTCAGATCAAACCCATCAGCTCTGGTTTTACAAATATCGATTGTTTGAGGGTGGCAATTGCTTGCAATAATGAAGGTCTTCTTCTTCCCCTTTTGGATGTTATTGCACATTGCCATTGCTTCGGCTGCGGCAGTTCCTTCGTCGAGCAGTGATGCATTGGACATGGGCAGGCCGGTGAGATCTGTGATCATGGTTTGGTAATTGAGCAAAGATTCGAGCCGGCCCTGAGAAATCTCGGCCTGATATGGAGTGTATTGAGTATACCAAGCTGGATTTTCCATTATGTTTCTTAAGATAACTGGTGGGACGTGAGTGTTGTAATAGCCCATTCCGATGTATGATTTGAAGACCTTGTTTTTCGAAGCTAATTTCTGCATATGTGCAGTCATTTCACTCTCCGTCAATCCGTCGTCGAACTTGGAGAACTTCATCGATTCGAGTCGAATGGATTTGGGCACGGTCGCGTCGATGAGAGAATCTAGACTATCAAATCCACAGACAGCCGCCATCTTCGTTTGTTCTTCTGGAGTTGCAGAGTTATGTCGTCGAGGAAAAGTATCGCTGGATTTCAACGCCTCGACGGAAATCGACCGAGATTGAGACCCGAAACCATCACCGACATTGCCCGCCAGATTCCTTCCGAGGGTTGAATCTGATCTACAACCTTTGGCCATGAAAGCATAAGGAGCGAGCGAGGAGACGTACCTCGAGCTCGAATACGGCACAGATGACGAATAGTTAAACGACGGTTGGTCATTCAGACGGTATTGCTTCGACGCCGAAATCAGGCGCTTCAGCGTTGCCCGGTTCGCCAGCCGCCTCGCACGCTCCATGAAAGAACTGGCAAATAGAATAAAAAAGCTCCCGCGGAGCGCTTGAAGAAGAAAACGAAGAAGAAGAAAAAGGCTAGAAATTGAGATGCAGATACCAAAAAGGAAAGGTTTTTATCATGGCATTCCACCCGCAACGAGGAGGGGTGGTGGGTGGCTGAAAATATACTAAATCTTCAGAGACCCATTATACAAACAAATAGCATATATAATATAATACAATACAGTATAATATAATCTATATACATGGAAAGAGTGAATGAAATTAAGAAAAAAATGGCATCAAGATCTGGTGGGGGTGGATGAGGACTGCTCAACTGGAGATTGCGGAAAACGACAGGCGTTGATAAACGGGGAATGAATGGAAGAAAATGGAGGGAGATAGATTGAATTTCAATGGATCGAAATGAGTCGTGGATTGAAATCTAAGATTAGAGAAAGCATCCACAGCGTTTCTGCTCTGAATGACCAGGAAATTCCCAATTTGCTGGCAGATTCTTTTTCACAATCTTCTTCTCCATCTCCCCTCCTCACGTCAGTTGCAGACAAACAGATAGGATTCATTTCATCCAGTAAAAAACTCCCTCAAAACTACAGAGCACGGTGAGTTTTCATGGGTGTTTAAATTTTCTTCGAAAAAGCTCAAGAAATCTACTGAAATTTTGTAAGATTTTCAATCAAATAATTAGTGACAAACATCGAATCTTGATCAGGACATTACAGAGGTTGTTTTCTGTCTCAAACTTGGAAGGAACTGATTGGCTGGAGGGGAAGAACCTCGTGTTTGGTGGGAGACCATTGACGTTCAAGACATAGGTTGTTCTTCATGGTAGATCCTGCTTGGTCCCATTTAAATGGTCTACGAAGTAGGATTTGCCATTGAGGCAGACTTGACGACGGGGATTGGTGTTAGAGAGTTGCAGATTTAGAGGTTTGGTTTAAGTAATACTTAAAAAAAATTCAATCTTTCCAAGAAAAAATGAAGAACAATGAAATGTTTGAAAGAGAGAGACTAGGGAAGAAAGCTCAAGCCCAAATGGCAAGCAAAGACATCAATCCAGCCCCAAAGAAAAGCATGAAATAAGACACTACTTGCAGTCTAAAATTGCACCTCATTCTCTTGCTTTGAAAATCAGCTGCAATAAGATCCACCAAGGCCATGTAAACCAGAATCCCGGCCGAAAGAGAATCGAATATCCCTTCCGCTACCAATGCGCCGGAGCTCAGAGGATTGTACAAAGATGCAACGGTGATCCCCGTGCCTATCCCGATTGGAGTTGTGACAGCAAAAAAGCAAGCCATGATCGTGGTCGTTTTGGGGTCGAATTGTACTTGGGAGATGCATCCTCCGAGTGCAAATCCTTCGAAGAACTGGTGGAAGGATAAAGCTGCTATTAAGGGTCTTATTGTGCACGGACTGTGCGAAACGCCAAGTGATAGACCAATGATCACAGAGTGTGATACGATTCCTAATTCTAGAATCTGCATCAAAAGAAGCAAAAATCAATAATCAACAAGTATCACACACACACGTAAGTTTGACGCTAAGGAACGCCCTTCGTGTCCAAAATCGACTCGAAACTGATGAACTAGACCTAACTGATCAATTACACTATTTATCGGGAGCCTCGTCCAACTTTTTAGTTACAAATGTTACTAGACGGGAAGGCTACTACCTGCGAAACCACGACATGTCGAACATCTCTCTCCTCCTCGCCATGTCGACTCCCACGAGAATGTCTATGAGAATGCATTTCCGCTGTCTTCCTTCCATCTCCTTCTTCCTCCCCCAACACTTCGCCATTCCATTTTTTAGCCTCCTCGACGGGAACAATTTCAGATTCCAACCCCGCCTCTAATGTCCCGACTTGACCCTTCTCCTCGTACGATCGACTCAGTCCCTGCTTTCTCTCGTAATATTGAGTCCCAACAAAATCAACCAGAAGGGTCACGAGAGCTGCAAGCATAGCAAAAAACCCGGAAAATGGAAACTTGGACCAAGGAAAAGTGGGCAGACACGAGCTGGACAGAGCCTCCGACCCGCCGGAGAGCATGTGTACAAATCCGGTGGAGAGGATCACGCCGGCGGCGAAGGCTTTTGCTGCGACAAAGAGGTTGCTGTCTGTTTTAAGGAAACTCCGGTGTCTGCCGACAAGTGGAATGGCAATTCCAGCCACCCCGGCGACAAGAATGGAAGCCATGGCTATGAATTTGAGAACGAAAGCAGCCGAGTCATCTCGGCAGAGTTCTGATTCGGAGTCTACACAAGTGGTCGCAGTCATAGATTCTGAGATTGTATGCAAAATGGACACTAGTTCCGGCCAAATTAAAGAAAAGTGTACAGATTAGAGATATCAGAGCAAGAAAATTGATTCATTTGTCATATAAAAGAAATAAGAAATATTTGATCGTGAAGATTTTCACGAGCTCTGGGTTTTCTGATGAAAAGTCAGAGCATTCCTAATTCTTGACCCAAAACATCAATAATCTCATATAACAATATGGTCAAATGAGTTTAGCTCCCAATCAATCAATTAACTTGAAGAAAATCAAACGAATACCATCCCAAAGAAATAATAACTATCCAGGCAATCAAGCAAGAGTTAGTCGGAGAAATCACCTGAGAACGCCTGAGTTCTATCTCCAAAACCTTCGGGGAAGATGAGGGGCCAGACATCCTGAAATCGAAAACCCACAAATGGCGTCGTCGTCATCGCTAAGAAAACAAAACGAAAACGAAAATTAAACAAATCATTATCAAGAAAGGAGCGGACCTCGAGAAAGAACATGGGAAGAGAAATGCAGAGATAGACTAGGAAGAAACCCAGGACGAAATGACAAACCGGCCGATCCAACGCAGAGAGACAACGATCGACTAGAGCATATAAAAAATGAATCGTGGGTGTGCGAGCTTGAATAATGCGCGAGAGAGAAGAACAAAATGGGGAAATGGGTGAGTGTGTCGACATAAATGGAGGCAGGAGAATGGAAGAGAAGGAGGTGGCGATTGAAGACGTGATCTTGTGGAAGTGAGGGAGAGGGAGAGTGTCGACACTCTCTCTTCGCCCCTCTCTCTCCTTCTCCTCTCTCTGTTTTGTCTTCTAATGTTTAATTAGATTCGCACACGTCCCCATTAATGAGTTGCTTAGCTCATCCTCATTCATGGGATTGGGGCAGTGGGGGCGCTGCCGTGCAGTTAAGGTGCTGTGGTGACACAACTTAAATTCTAAATAATGCTACAACTTAATAACATATTTTGAATAAAGATGGATATTTATTAATTAGTGTAATAATTAAAATAAATTATAAATAATATATTAATAATTTTGAGTGTCATATTAAAAAATAAAGTATAAAATTAAAAAATAAACTTAATATTACTCAAATATAAAAAAGATAATTATAGATTTACTTTTTAATTATGAATAATATTATATATACATTTTATTCTTAATTAACTACTAATTTTATCTATTTATAATTTATTATATTGATTGCAATAATTTATGTCAAATTATTTTTAAATTATATATTTTAATAATTAAGATAAAATATAAATAATTTAAATAAAACATTAATTACCCTCACAGAATTTGTTATTTTTTAACTGTTTCTCTCCGGAAAACATCAACATTGATTTTATTTGAGAAATATACGGCGAACATTCATTGATCTCTCTCTTATTCTTACCCATTTCTCTCAACAACTATATATATATATATATATATATTCAGTTCCGGATCAGTTTTGACCGTCCTAGGAAGGAAGCTCTCAGTTCAACATCTTTCTGAGAGATGGAAGAAATAATGTCGTTTCTTACAAACGGGGTGATGGAGAGGGAGAGAGAGAGATAGTTGAAAGCTACGTAGCCCCTACAACATTATTGGTCAATGGTACAGAATTTTGTTTACTGAATTCAGCGCTTTCGAATTCTCAGTTAAACGAGAAGGAGAGCCTTCTACCTCATTGCCTGCTAAACCTTCCGTCAAACACCATGAAATCACGTGAAAGTAAATAGGAAGGGGCCGCCACAGCCCCAAAAATAGAGAGTCGATGTTGCACTTAATCGAGCTGCATCGCAACAATCGACCTGCCGCCGCAATTGGCAAAGAATGGCGATGGAGAAACCGACGGCAACGGTCTTTTTCTGACCGGGAGTGAGGTTTCAGCGGAGTTTCAAAAAAATATTTACTTTGTATCATCGCATAATTGTAATACATGTTATTTATGGCATTAACATTAAATCCTTAACCCATCTGAAGAAGAATGATCAGATATTTTGACGAATTGCCATATATTTGAAAGATCTAATCTTTTTTCTTATATGATCTAAACAATACATAAAGATTGAATTTTTAGTCAAGATGAAGCACACTGTAGAGTGGTTTTCACTTTTTATGATGAAAATCAGACATTTGTGAAGAAAAATCCGATTGATATGGGTGTTGAGATCTTCTGCCTCGAAAAACGTAGGTGTGTCGTTGTTGGCAGATCGTGTTTCTTGCAGAGCTCCTTCACGAACGGCGAGATTTTCCTCAGCTGCGATCCAGGCAGCCCAGGAAAAAAGATGGGGCTCGACCTGAAACTGAAGACCGCCGTGAAACCAATCCATCCAAGACGAACCACGATATCAAGAGTTTCCTTCGTCTGTTTCTCGAACAAGCCGTTACTCGCCGGCCGACAGACGTAAACGACTGAAGAGAAGTGGTTTAAACAGAACGGCGAAGCTTGATATTACGAACAATATTGTTTCTTCCCAATTTGGTAGGAAAGAAACGAGAAACGGATACCAAATCCAGAATACGACGAGCCCTAATATTTCCTGGCTCCGATTGGGGACTTTTCTGTTGGAAAATTGCAGGGAAACTGGTTGAGCAAGGGGGTTGATTCTGGCCAAATTTCAGGTGTTGGTTGTTGAAGAAGAACCTCGCAATCGAATAGAATTTCATCTCCCTTTCGTAAAAGCAGGACGTGAGAGAACTGAACATTTCGAAGATACGGGGAAAAGAGGAATGTGCTAAAGATCTGGATCGAAATCGAGGCTGTCACATGCAATGTGATGAGCATTATGATTCCATTTCCACCAGCCGATGTTGATTCCGGTGAGGAGCTGCATGAATCGATTCAATTTAGCGTTCTTCGTGAGCGGGTAGTGTCCTGAATCATGGCCGACGAATCCGCTCTGGTTCCCCGCAGAGAAGATGCACTAAAGTAATACGAGAATACAGAACGCCACAGAAGCTCGAAGTGAACAGCATCGCCATGAAAGCGAGAGCATAGAAAAACTCCAGTGCCCTTCTGCTCGAATAACTAATGGTTTAGAACCCTTCTTGGATGGATCTTCTGCTGTTATATATAGAGTGTTCATGAATGTTCCAAGATGAAGTGACTAGAAATCTTTGGCGCATAATTTCCTGGTTGCTGACCTCAAATCCTGTTCTACATACTAACTCGAAACATACATGTAGAAATTGACTTCCATTTCGTGCGAGACAAAGTGTTCAAACACGAGCTTGAAGTTAAATTTACACCAGCCTCAATTCAAGTTGTCGATGGCCTAACAAAGCCCCTCCCAACTGCAACATTCTTAAATTGTCGATACAATCTCTGCGTCCTTTAGCCTTAACATTGTGGTGGGACGTTAGATCCTAAATATATTCACACACTTCCCATGTGAACAAACTCTCCAACAATAATTTTTTCTAAAATCTTCCCTCCTCATATATAAAGGGGAAGCACAGTATTGTATAGTTAGTGCTTTTAATATACAAACTACATTTTGCCCTCCCGTCTATATTCTGAACTACCTAGAAAGTGAGAGTTTGTACTGAATTTGTCTAGATGCTTCCAGGCGGAGGCGGGATGATAGGCAACAAATACGTCGGTGATGTCTTGGCAGCCGGGATCAAGCAACAAAAGCTCATCGCCGGGATGGTCTGCAGCCCAATCCGACACATCATAGACCTTCCCCCGTATGGAGATACCTAAATCTCCCTTCTTTGTGTGCTTTCCTATTTCTTCTTCCGAAATGTAGCTCGAACGTTGAGCCGCCATTGCTGTAAAACTCTTAACCAATGCTACGAAAGATCTGATTCTTCGCTAGACCCATCTGAATTTACTCCGTTGAAGATGATGATATCATAGGCAGTAGTTGTGATATCTGTGCTGCTCGACCCAGCCCAGATAAAAGCAAAAAAAAAACATATCAGTTTTTTTAAAAAAAACTACTCCTTCAAGGGAGTTGTTGCTGACATTGAAGGGGAAACTTCCCCTATATCAGGGGTTGGGAAGGGGAAGTTGATCCCCATTTCTTCCATTGAGAGATTCTGTCTCCCTCTCTGTTATTTCTTCTCCATCGAGCAGGAGGGTATAGGTTTCTCTCTGGTTGCAACTCATCCACATCCGAGGTTTGAGGACCTAGCACGAGTCTTGGAAGGTTATTTTGGAGAGCGTAAGGTTTTGGATTTCGAGTAGTTTAGGATCTCGTTCTTCCCCAAGTTGAAGCTTGAAAGTCATTTTGGACGTTTAAGGCTTGGGACATTGAAGAGATTCGTCAAGGTTTGTCAGCTTGTCTACGGTTTGATCTCATTGGACTTTTTTTTTTTTTGATTCGATTGGGTATTGTTAGACCAAATTTAAAAGTTATTTTATATTTAACGCACATTCATTCTTAAAATATAAGTATTAAATTTAAATTGAGCATATTACATATACTTTTCAGTTAAGTTATATTTATTATACATTTATTGTTAATTAGAGTAATAAGACAACTGTATCTGCAAAACTCTAAATCTATCAGAGTCTTTATGGCTGTTTGCAATTGTTTGAGAATCGCCGTTTTTTAATTTTGTTATTTAATTTATTGCTCATTAACATTCTTTTATCTATTGACATATTAATTTAATTAACTGAAAAATATGTTAAATTTATATGATATAACAATGAAATATAAATTTCAATCTCTACTAAGCTGATTAACTCATCCTATATATATATTTTAAAATTTTCAAGTAATAATTAAATTAGTCCCTAATTACCATCTCAAGAGTAAAAATTCATAAGTTTATCTTGCTCAAATTATTTTTTAATTTCTAGAGATATTTAATTATTTTAATAAGATTCATACTTAATTTATATTTTAGTTGTTATATTTTATAATTTCGACTTATAATTCCCAGGGTCACCATCGGTAGTGCAATTAAAGGCCCACCAGAAAGTACAGTGGAAGTTAAAGAATAATGCCCATGGATATGTGCAACTCATGTGGCTGTCTTCTTTATGAGAATCTGTTTCGGTGCCATTAATGAGAAAGACACAAGCCACTGACTAGTGTCACAATGGCACTAGTCAACCGGTACCATAAGAGAGCGTAGAAGGCTCAGCCATTTTAAGTATTTCAATTCATGTGCAAGTTGTCATAGTACTAGTGGTCAACATCATGTTACGTCTGAATAAAGAGCGTGAACGAACCACTGATATCCTCGATGACAATCTTAAATCATTCGTGTAAGAATATTACAGTCTATAGCAGTCGCACATTAAAACCTCTACGACAAAGGAGATGCATAATATTAATATTAGATTGACTATCGATATTGTCAATAGAACTCCTTATTCTATGAAGACACTAAAGTCCCTTTTTGACTCATTAGTATTCGCATATTGTGGCACGCTTGTGTGTGATTCGACTACGACCGGTTGATAACCGATATTGCCAACAATACTCCCCATTCTATGAAGACATTAAGGTCTCCTCTTGGTTTACTAGTGTTCGTATGCCACGAAGTAACTCGTTCAGGGTTGAGGACTCTCATCTCACGTTGACAATAAATTACTTTCTTTTCTTTTATTTGTTACGTATTCTGCAATCATGTCTTGTGTGACAACTTGACTATATCTATGGTTGACCACGATAATTAGAAGTCGTAGAAGTGAATTCAATCGCCGCAGGGACACCGAATATTTCCTCCTAGAAGAAGAAAAGACAGAAAGTCCAACAATTGTTTTGATTAATTTACTGGTTTAAGGATTATTAATACTAGTTTAACAATTAATGACGATTAAGAAATGTAAGATTCTTTCCGCTTTAAACTATAAAGAATCCAAAATCATGTCAGCCGTCAAATCCCGGCACCTATGCCACGTGTACATTCACTGTTGATGCAGTCAATTAAATTACATTTAACTTTATTTTCTTTTTTAACTTTGTTAAATATTAATTCTTATTTTTCTTAAAACAATATTAATAAAAAAAGTTGTACTTTGGAATGGGGACTATTGACAATGTCACGCCAATTTCGATGTATGTATTTTCCTATAGTTTGGCATAACTAAATATTTTTAATTTATAAGATTTTAAATTGAGTATTTTTATGGGTTCATTCTCAGAAATCAAATTTAGGTCTAATTTTTTGTGGGTTTTTGTCGCTCGAAGTTTGTCTTGTCGATCTATGACGACGTGTTAGATGAGTTGATATGCCGTTTAGAATTAAGTTCACGTCGAATTCAAAGTCGGATACCACCCATTATTGAACTTTATTGAAAAGTGGATTAAAACAATGGAAATTAAGTTATTGAAAAGCAAAAGTGTTTTTTGGTTCTTAAATCAACGGCCAGGATTGCTCGATATTTTATTGGGAGGCCTTTGACACCTTTGATCAAACACTAAAGTTCCAAGTGCAACACGAAAGTCCTATGCTTTTTAAGTGTTGTTTTTTTTTAATATTAAAATACCTTTTATGAAATTATTGAGATTAATAATTGAGATTTTAAATCAACGGCCAACATTCCTCATCATCATCTGGGCTGGGACCCATATCAATCATTTTAGGTATGTGGGACCCAAAGCAAACATGATTCATTACTTGGGCAAGCGTTACAGGCAACAGTTATGTAAAGGACTCAAACTTGTACGTACACGTGTCCAACTTATTTAAATATGTTTTTCTTAAAAGTTTTAATTTTATATTATTTTAAGATCCTAGTTTATTAATATGATAACAAAGCATGTATCATGCACCATAATTTACGTATTTAAAATTTGAGGTTGTTTATATATTAAAATTATAACTATTTTTTAAAATAAATTGAGGATCTGCTTTTTAGTTTATAGTTAGTTGAATATTGCCGTCAATTTATTTATTAAATTTAACATATATATATAAATTACCTATTTTATTCAATCATGTATTTTAATTTGATTTCTAATCATTCCGTTATTCCTATATCGATTTCAAACCTCATCAATATTTTATCTATCAATTTTCAATTATGTTAACCGAGCGTTAGAGTTCTGAATTCCTATAAAAATCACTGGAGCAGTGAAAATTTGGATTAAAATATTTTATTAAATAAAAAAATGAAATATAGATGTGTTAACTTTAAGAAATAAATTGCCTATCAGATTTTGTGATCGGTTGCCATACGTGCCAACGGGTGGCATGGGAGACCGTGTCTCACCATCGCGAAATATGACTAACGATCACATGGGCGGGCCTCATGACTAGCCTCACTCGCGACCCTTGCTCGATAGTTAGATTTTCTGGACGGTGGGCATGTCTTCTAACGGTTGGCACAGGTGACCGTTCCTCGGTCGACGATCACATAAGTGGCTAGCCGTACTCGCAACCTTTACCCTACAGTTAGAATTCGTGATCGAGTGTTATGTTATAAGTACTAATGGGTGCCATGGGTGACCATGCCTAAAAATGATATTAAAGTTAAAGTTAGAATTATTTTTTTGCATTGATATAAAAGTTGATAAATATTTGGTAAAAATATATATATTAACCAATAAAAACTGAATTCACGGTTAAGGTAAGAACTAAAATCAGCGGGTACGACTATGCCACGAAAGCGCCTACTTCAGACAGAATGGGAACAAGACGGCCGGTGAGGTGGAGGCGAACGAGCGACTCCCAGCCACCAAAGCAAGTGCCGCCGATGAAAATAGAAGGCGAAGGAGGATTAAAGCAGGAGAGATTATAATTCACCGGCGAAGATGAAATGATTGCAGCGATCTCATGGTCTTCCAGGTCGATGACGGTGGGATTTACTCCGACGGAGTTGAGTAACGCCTTCATAACAAGGCTCATGCAGCAAGATGTAGAGCTAAAGATTATCACGGGATGTTCGGTTATCAGACGACGGATTCTTGTTTCAACCGATTCGTCGACGTCGATGGATAAGGAAGATGCCGACGCCGAGAAGGGAGCGAGGTCGAGGTCGAAGTCGAAGTCGCCAGTCGAGAAATTAACCAGGCCTTTCATGGTCGCCGGGGAAGAGAGAGAGTATGGAAGCTCGAACCTGCTACGATGCTCTGACATGTCAGCGTAGTTTGAAATTCACACAAACAAGTAACCAGGCGACGTCGTTCATATATAAACAAAAAACTAAAAGATTTCGGCCTAACAATACATTTTCATTTGGTGGCCCCCACGTGGCTCTTGAGTTTTTATTTTTGGGAAATTAACAAAATAACCATTATACTATAAAATCAATGATAAATTAACTATTAAACAATTTTTTTAATAAATAAAAAATTCAATTATGGAAAAAGAACGGAGTGAACATCTGTTAAAAAAATGTTGTTTTTTTGTTGCAGAATGTTGTCTTTTCACGGTAGAAAATGAGCAATTAAAATTATTGGTTAGTGAAAAATTATTGGGTTATTTTTATCTGACACTTTCCACTATGGACACTTTTTTATCTATCACCTTATGTTTTTTAAATTTTCAATGAACACCGCTATGCAGCGTTTTCATCTGACACCTTCTTTTTAGTGTCGTTTGTTCTAATCTCCAGAAACCTCCCAATAGCTCTTCTCTCCTCTCCTCTCCTCTCCAACACTCACTCGCTCCTCCTCTCTTCGAAGCACGAAGGTGAAGACAAAGACGACGACGGCTTGAAGCAAAGCCCGACTTTGCGAAGCGACCTCCGGTTGGGCGAAGAAGAACCCTGCTATGCGAAGGGTTCCCCGAGCTCAGCGAAAGGGACCTCTTCTCTGTGAAGACAAAGCAAAGCCCCTTACAGCTCGATTAGGTATGGGGTCCCTATTATGCTCACTGTTCTTGCGTGATTTTAAGAATTAATTGTGGATTCTTCTGTTGATGCTCTATTTTTTTCTTAATTGTTGCCCTGTTTTCGTTTAAGTGTTGCAGTGGCTGTCAGTTTTGTGTGATCTTTAGCAACACCACTGTTTAGGTATTGGTCTATGATATGATTGAACTATTGAAATTCTGTTTTGGATGTTGATGTTGATAGAATTCGTATCTAGTTCTCACAGGTCACAATCTATATCAATTTGTATTCCCTGGCTTGGATTTCTCATTTATGTTTGCATTTTTTATTTTATTTTGTGCCTTGTGAGAACTAAAAATGGAGGAAGGACACCTACTTTTTATGTCACCTTTTATTTTGTATCTGCGACTTTGCATAGAAGTGTACCATTTTACTTTTTTTTACTGGTATGGCTATCGATAATGTTAGCCACAGGATACCCCAATGTTGATTGTCGAAATTCTGTACTTCTATGGGGAAGGATTCAGCAACATGAATCCCCATCCATTTGTGCTATAAAAAGTTGAAATCACTCTATTCTTATATAGAATCTAATTTTAATAAATGCTTGCCCATCTTCGTGTGTTTGCTTTCACAAATATAATCTTTCCAAATAATTCAGACCCATCTCCATCTTACATAACTGCATTGTCTTGTAATTGTCTAGGGAAATGTTATGATTCCAGAGCATGTGAAAGATTGATTAAGAGAGCTGTAACTTTTTTGATCAGTTATTGCTCTATGATTGAGCTATCGTGTGATTCTACCACTTGAATTGTTGCAGAATGTCGTGTGATTCTACTACTAGTAGCGGTCAGTACTCATGAAGGTTTTTTTCGTTAATATTACAGATTAGTCAATATTGTTTTTGTCTAATTTTTTGTGTCCATGAGTGTGTTTTATGTAGATGTTTCAGATGTTATTTGTTTTTGTAACATAAGAGCTGCTATGCGTATGTCTTGGACACGTGCAAATCTTGGACAAAGATTTTTTGGTTGCAAAAATTATGAGGTATAAATTATATTTGGGGAATGTGGCTAATAGGAAGCTTTTATACTACACTAAACAATTTCTTTTTGATCATGTTTAGAGAGGAAGTGGATGATGCAACTTCCTTGCATGACATGATGTAGCAACAGGCGTGCGAGAAAAGAAGATTGTTAATCGTCTACAATCAACTGTCGCATAGTTAGAGACTATTAATAAGAAGCTTACAAGAAAGTGTCGAATTTATTTATGTGTATTGTGGATTGTAAACATTATTTGGTTTGTAGTCTTTTATGCATTTTGTGGTTATTGTAAAAGTTGAATTTTGATTGATTGTTTATGAGAAACTTGGTTGTAACGTACTGTGATTTGTGATAGAAGTTTAATTCTTCAACTTTATAAATCTCAAATGGATGTTGCACAATAATACAAGAGCATCATCGATTCCACTACTCGAAGTTTAATAAAAGAAAAAGCTTTATAAATCTCAAATGAGTGTTGTACAATAATACAAGAACATCATCGATTCCACTACACCTCAAAATACTAAGATAGATGTTGTACAATTCTTCAGCTTTGACTTTAAACTTCTTGCATGCAAATACACTGTGCGACATCAACGTCTGGTACTTTCCAAAGATGAGCCCTGCAATAGAAGTACGTAGTTATAACACAAGTAATGATAATAAGTAAGACAAAGATCTTTGTGTAGAATGGCTAAGCTTTTATGTTCTTTCAATCATAGAGCAATAACTGATCCAACATCAACATCCAAGACAGAATTGCAACATAGAGCAATAACCAATCATAGAGCAATAACCGATTCTATCAACATCCAAAATAGAATTGCAACATAGAGCATATACGAATTCTATCAACATCAACATCCAAAATAGAATTTCAATAGTTCAATCATATCATAGAGCAATACCTAAACAGTGGTGTTGTTGAAGATCACACAAAACTGCTGGCCACTGCAACACCTAAACGGAAATAGGGCAACAATTAAGAAAAAAAATAGGGCATCAACAAAAGAATCCACAATTAATTCTCAAAATCACGCAAGAACAGTGAGCAAAATAGGGACCCCATACTTAATTGAGCTGCAAGGGCCTTTGTTTCGTCTTCGCAGAGACGAGGTCCCTTTCGCCGAGCCCGAGGAACCCTTCGCAGAGTAGGGTTCGTCTTCGCCCAACCGAAGGTTGCTTCACAGAGTCGGGTTTTGCTTCAAGCCGTCGTCGTCGTCTTCGTCTTTGCCTTCGTGCTTCGAAGAGAAGAGGAGCGAGCGAGCGTTGGAGAGGCGAGGAAAGAAGAGCTGCTGGGAGGTTTCTGGAGATGAGAACAAATGACACTAAACAGAAGGTGCTAGATGAAAACACAGTATAGTACAGGGTGTTCATTGAAAATTTTAAAACCATAAGGTGATGGATAAAAATGTGTCAATAGTTGAAGGTGTGAGATAAAAATAATACAAAATTATTTAATGGTTGACTTATCATTGATTTTTTAGTTAAGGGGTTGTTTTGTTTTATTTTTTATTATATAATTATTAAAAAAAATAAAATACACTTTAATTTTTAATTCAATTCTTTTAATTTTAATTTTCCTAGAAATATTAATGGACGGGTCTAAAACACAGATGCTTCCCGTTTCGAAGTTTCTAGAATTTAGAAGTTTCTAGAAGTGACGGTGAGAAGAAATATCCACGGTGGAAGCTTCCAAACGAGAACCGCGAAAAGCTGACTCAGCTAAAAGTCTCCGCTAATATTTCTGGAATTTTCTGTCTCAACTCCATTAATATTCACTCTTTCAGTCCAATTCAGTTGAACTCGACGGCGACCATGGCAGATGTAACTGCTAAAGAGGGAGAACCACAGACAAACACCAATGGCGATGGTTCTTCGTCGTCCTCATCGTCACCGCCCCGACCAAGGGAGGGGCTGAACGAGGTGGGTCCGCCTCCATTTCTCGTGAAGACTTTCGAGATGGTGGAAGATACTGCGACGGACGCCATTGTTTCCTGGAGCGAAGCTCGCAATAGCTTCATCGTTTGGGATTCCAACAAACTCTCCACCGACCTCCTCCCTCGCTACTTCAAGCACAGTAACTTCTCCAGCTTCGTTCGACAGCTCAACACTTATGTAAGTAAGATTGGCCGTTTCCTTCGAAATTCGCCAGATCAACACCATCGAAATTCTTCTGTTTTTTTTTTGTCTAATCAGTTTGCTGCGATAATGTTTTGCAGGGTTTTAAAAAGATCGATTCTGATCGTTGGGAATTTGCAAACAAAGGGTTTCTAGGAGGTCAAAAGCATCTGCTGAAAACGATTAAGAGAAGAAGGAATGTGGCGCAGAATCTGCATCAAGGAGGAGATGCAGAGGCAGCTTGCGTGGAGCTAGGACAGTACGGATTGGAAGGGGAGTTCCAGAGATTGAGGAGAGACAGAAACATATTAATGGCTGAAATTGCTAGCATGAGACAGCGACAGAAGAATGCGAAAGAATACATAACTGCCATGGAAGAAAGGATCCGAAAAACAGAGATGAAACAGCAGCGTATGTTGATGTTCCTTTCGAAAGCACTCGCTAACCCAAATTACATTCAGAAATATTTCCAGAAGAGTGCTCAGAGGAGAGAGCTTCGGGGGGTTGAAACTGGACGAAGGAGAAGCCTGACAGCGAGCATGGGTGCGGAGAATTCGCAAAAGGAAGCTTCATCAATGGCGCTAGGCGGTGGGATAGAGATAGAGAAGATCATCTATGTTGATTTAGAGAAGGAATCAGGCAGTGATATCAAGGATGTAAATGAAGTTTCCGCACAAAAAACCAGTTCTAGCAATCTGGAATCTGCTGCAGAGGAAATGTGGGATGAACTTTGGTCCGATTATCTTCTTGGCACCCAATCAGAAGAGAACATCCAGGTGGAAGCGTTATTGGAAACAGAATCTGATTGGAGAGAGGAATTAGACGCCCTGGAAGATCAAATAAACTGTTAAACATCAATTCCATCAAAATAAAAGAGAAAGGAATTGAAATAATTAGCGACTGCAGATAAGCTTGTTTTTCCTCATGTTTCTCTCTCTACCTTGCTTGTGTCCTCTCCGATGGAAGTTTGTACTAGTAGTTTTCTAGTAGATATTTGCTTCAATTGAACTTGAAATTGATTCTTCCATCAACCTCGTCTCCGATGACTTCGCCGTCGTCCAACGCGCTTGCCAATTCCATCCCCAAAGCATGTGGCGAGAAATAGGAAATGGGGGGTTGAATCCATGGCTCCTCTTGAAGTCCTTCCACTCCTTTCTTCGTAGCTTCCACGTCTTGCCATTAGTATCCGCCTTGTTAGAGCCTGAACCCATTTTCCAGAATCACCCATTTAAGCAGATTTCAGCTCCAAGAACAGAAGAAGAAAGCTTTCTCTGAGAAAAATAAAAACACAGGAACACAACAGAGAAAAAGGCCAGGAAGAAGAAATGAAAGTTAAGCCGACAAAAGATCTCCCCAAGTCAGTGCGGCTGCGATCTGCTGATGCTCATCTAGAAGTTCTGTAAGTGGGTCCACTCTTTTGATCTAATGGTGCTTATTTAAACTCTAAGATTCTGCGTTATGTGTGAATGAGGAGGAGAGAGAATAAATCCAGAAGGTTCATCGTGACACATAAAAATGTGTCATTTATTATGTAGCTTAAGTTATATGATCAACTTAGTGACAACTATCGACCGAGTAGTATTTCACTTTCCCACTATGAAATGTGTATTTTCGATAATACGAGTAGAATCATCACTTTGACTTCATCGATCATCATCTTGAACCCGCCATTGGATCGATGCTTGGGCTAGGAAGTCCCATGAAAGCAAGCCTAGGCGAGACCCTGACCAGTGGGCTAGGTCGCGGCGAAGGGAATCGGAAGACAGCCTCGCGACTGTCGCGGTGTGAGCTTAGGGGACAGGTTCATTTGCTCCAACGCCCGCCATTGAAGCTCTGCTGGGTAATCTTTCACGAACCCTATCCGGGCACCAACTCTGCTCGTCCACTTGCACGACAAACGCCTCGGCGTATCGAGTATTGGAGCTTTATCTTCTCCAATGGCTGAATCACTGTTATCTTCTCTCTGATCAGAAAGCAACAGTTGGGCCTCCTCTGGTTTCCTCTCTCGGCTGTTAATGGAGGTTTTATCATCGTCTACTCCACATCTCTGCAGAGCAATTTACAAAACCTAAATTCATTGAAATAGAGAAATCAAACCCATTTTTGTTCGCCTGCAATTTAGCAGTTTTCACCTTCACATTGGTTAATTCCACGCCTTTTTCCTCAAGAAAGCCGATGAACTCCTTAAAGTTGTCTTCGGTTGGGAGATAATGGCCACTATAAGGCCAAATAGCCTAAAGAAGATGACGAAAAATCTCAGCTTTTTCAATCAAGTATAGAAAATTTAAAAAACAAAAACAGAATCGTACCTCAAGTATGCCGCCATGGGCGATCAATCTTCCAGCTGCGGTGGTCGCTCCTCCAGACAGAAAGCTCGAATGCTGAAAACAACCCTTCTTCTTCCTCCCCACGTAGAGAGCTCTAGACGTGCTTAGCACAAAAATCCACTTGGAATCTTCAGCTGTATTTACCAGAATTCCGCTCTGCCTGTACACCAGCTTCCCACTTTCTACAATCACTTCATATTCTTCTCTCTCCATCTGCGAAGTATAGACATGAATCAATCAATCAGCCAACCAAAGATCTTTCTCTATTCTCAGCATCCATGGCGATCAGAGAAGTGAAGACTTACCGGCCCGAGATATTTGATGAATTGATGATTTAGTACAGCCCTGCAGCAAATCTCGAGATTTATATCTTTGCCATCACCAACATCCAACCTTCAAACCGAGGAAAAAATGAAAAGGAAGAAGAAGAAGAATCTTCACCACAAAGCATATCAAGCAAGTAAATTGAAGTTAAATTCAAAAGTGGGACACCGACCAATAAAAGAAAGGTTGGCTACTTTTGCTCTCAGACCAAGCATCATAGTAGAAGTGCAAATTGTGTCCATATCTATGCCGCGGGTCGATCTGTTCAACGATTAATAAAATTATCAGCTTCGATACTGAGATCCCAACCAATCACAAATCGACAAATGCTATCGATAGAGCTCGAAATAAAGTTCATCTCGAAAGAACGCAGAGACTTCTTCGCCATTTAAACAAAAGAGTTGATCAGAACGTTGTAAAGGGATCAACGGAATTACAGCTTCAAGCCAGTGTTGCAGAGCTAATTTCTGAGCCTTGTCGTCCTTTGACAAACCCTTCCCAACCTGAACAGACGAAAATGATGCATGTAAGCAAGTAACACTTCAAAAATGGTGAAGCTTTTACCTTGGCAGCTCTTGTTCTGGCTCGCAACCACTTGGACACTGCAGTTTCCGATTTCTCCACGTCGAAGAATGACACCGAGCTTCGTTTCAGAACTGCATAGTCCAAGGCTTTCCACCTGAAACGATAAAAACTTGTCAGAAACAAAAACATCGAACCAGACGTGAAAAACACAGAAGGAGTCATTGATTTATGGAACCATTTGACAGACCATAGCTCTTCCACCATAACTGCACAATCCGCAAGGCTTCGTCGCGTACGATAACCTCTGTAGACCTTCTGAAGACTGGTTGCAGCTGCATCGCGCTCCGTAAGTGGTCGAGACGGCGGATGAGGCAGCATCACCGGTCGGAGTTTCAAAGATGGAGTCTTTCCTATCGGCATTGTGAAATGAACATCCCCAGTTCCATTTCTCCGATCAATGTTTCTAAAACATCTTCCTCAGTGTCGAACCCATCTCCGAGTCATTCCGGCGATCACCCTCGTCGGAAACCAACACCACAGGCATACTATAGGCAGCCAAAAGTCTGTATTTCCGATTTATAGGGAGAAGGGTTGTCAGAACTTGATCTCTGATTGTGACCCACCAACGTGATTTGGTAGGATCATATGTTTTGGCTGAAAACATAATCTCATCAGAAGCATAGCCTCAGAGGGTGATGGCCATAACAAGTAAAAAATAATGGTTCATAGTTGAGACTCCTACGACCCACCCTCTGCATTTTTCGGTAGTGCAATCAATTTGATTCGCCATCGACTCCGTGTGGTGACTGCGTACCTGCTTTTCACCATTTGTGTATCCCATCCCAGCTCCTAACATTTGTTTCTCCATTTGTCTATCCATCTCCAGTTTTGCTGTCCCTCCATGCACTATGTTCTATGCCGTCTCCATTTAGTGCAGTTTGAGAGTCATTGCATTCCCCTTTGACAAAAAATCTATCACCATAAATTTAATATATTAATAAATTAAATTTAATTATGTCGTTAGAACCTTAATTAAGCAGGAAAATCGAACAATAATTATTAGAAATTGTCTATTTAATTCATTGTTAGTTAAATCATTGAATAAAATAGCTTCAATCACAATAAAATACTAAACAGAGTTTAAAATTACAATTGATAATGAAATTAAATACGAAATAACCCTCAAAATTTTATTAACTAAAATTTCAAATTAAATTTATTAGAAGAAAATATCAAACTACGCAATATCCTTACAAAAATTACAGCAGAATTTATTTATTTATTAAAAATGATACAAAAACTAAATAGAAAATTAAATAATCTATTTTTGTAACCTGACTACATCCTCTTCTATATGTTTGTCTACCTCTAGAATATGAATATTCTCTATCAGTGCTATTATTTCCTCAAATAAAAATTTATCTACATCCCAAAACTAATTGTGAGAGAAACTCAATAAATAAAAATATGAACACAAGTGAATTATACGCATATAGTATCATATTTTATGCTTAAAAGTTATAAATTGATTGAAACTCATTTTCTAACCTTACAATGTGTTCAGACTCTCAGAAAACTAGAGATTTCTTACCTTTATAAGGTTTCACTCATAAATATATCATGTTTTTTGTCAATTCCATTATATTTATACATTATGACCTATAAAATTTATCTTTCTAGATTCATATGTTAATGTCTAATCATGCTTGTCCAAATAAAATATCAAAATTTAAATAATAAAATAAATTTAAAGAAAATAATTTAAATAATATATTTTGTGACGTAGGATTGGTAGCCAAAATGTTGAAAATACAGTGTGTTTACTTACCTAGATTCTAAAAGAATAAATAGATTCTAAAAGAATAAAGTTTTAGATATTTTTCAAACTTTCAAGTAAACTTTCCCGCCTAAATAATTCTTGTAGTTAAAATCCTTCGTAGGTTTAAGAAAAAATATCTCACGAAAGAAATTGGACAAAAATTCTTTATTAATAAAATCCTAGGTGAATCAAAAATAAAATTCGGATAAGCTTGACGGTCTGAGAGCAATTCGGGTTGAAATTAGACCAATTATGGTTCAACAGGGTCTGGTCCAGTTGGATTAGACAAATTTGGTTTGGTTAGGCTGGTTTGGTTCAACTAGCTAGTTGGGTCCGATTTGATTGGCCAATTCAATCTAGCTAGGCTAGACCAGTTCGATTTGGATTAGCTGGACTTGCTCAGTTTGGTTCAGAATAAGGTCCAAACCCTTATCTCTCCTTCTCCGCGCAAGAGTGAGAGAGCCAAATCACAAAGGAGGTGTGAATTGCCGACGAGAGATTTGGAGTGGCATCGGAAAATTGTCAGGACGGTCACCTGAGAACAGGTTGCTAGTTTGGTCAGAGAGAAGCCCCTATTGCTGCGCAAAAAGAGGTTTCGACCAAGGAAACTACAAATCTGTGAAGTCTGGTTGGACTAAAAAATCCTGATGGGATCCGATTTTTCACTGAATTTGAAAGAATTTAGGGGATTCCATCTTCTCTATTATTTCATTTTATATCCTGATTTTATTGGAAGTTAACTTCAATGAGACAACCTTCAACTTCTCAAATGTGCCAAAAACAAAGGAGTGCAAACAGCATTTGACAGAGTCTAATAACAGCAGGGGAATTCCAACGACAGAGTTACAAATTCCAGAGATTCCAGTCCTTACAGATGCTTTTGGCCAGATCACATTATGAATCGTGCAAGTCTGGTTATTTTGGGAGGCATTCATGCAGTCGACACAGCTTGAGCCTTCTGGCGGGGAGGGATGTGCAGCCAAAACTTCATACTGTCGTATGCAGTAAAGCCAATGGCCACAGAGGGAACAATCTAGCAGATATCACATAAAAAATTAAACTACAATAAGACGTGATGATGAAATCAGAGTTTATCAGTACAGCATAATGATAAAAGCTTGATGCCAATTACCTTGATGTAATTTATACTCAGCCCAGCAAACAACTGTCTCCATCCTTGATTGCGAATGATAGTCCGAATGCCATCCATTGCGCTCCTGTATCGAACATCTCCATGAATGGAAGGTTGCATGCTGCCAACCTATGAGGTAATCAACAACAAACCCATAAATTTTATTTGAGAGAATCAAGGACACCCACCAGAAATGCTAATCCAATCCATAACGATGTCCCCGAAAAATACAATATTTTTGTTATTGACCAACCATCAGGAGAAGCAAATACAATGAGCACGCTAATCAGTAACATTGATGAAGTAGCAATTAATGCAAAAACAATCAATCTAATTGCTATGCATGGACAAGGTGTAGCTAAAAACTCATGTAGTGAATTGAGTACACAAATCTAAGGCCAGACAATTGATGACAGCTTCTATTTAAAACCTTGAGCTTTTCCCCCCCAGCAAACTGATGAATACAAGATATGTGGACATCAATGAATTTATTATGCCATTATAAGTTTATAAACCTGCATTTGTCGCCTAACAACGTCCAATGGATATGTGAAACTCTGCCCCAATAATCCAGCCAAAGCTCCACAAGAAAGACGGATCACAATAGATTTTTGGTGCTCCTCAGGAACATGCCTTTTCAGTTCCTCATAAACATAAAACTTCAAACCAGCGTAGGGAAGAATTCCAGCAAGTGTTGGTCCTACCAAGAGATCGAAGCTGTATTATGTTATATTTTATCTTTTGAAACAAGAACTCATGGAATGTACGACAAAATATTGAGATCAGCAACCAGGAAATTATGCGCCAAAGATTTCTAGTCACTTCATCTTGGAACATTCATGAACACTCTATATATAACAGCACAAGTCGAAAATAAACTAGGATCTACAGTTTGTTCCGACTAACCAAAATGTATAAAATGCTAAGAATATGTACATGGAGGTGAACTAAAAAAAACACTCTAACCCAATTTTCTTTACAGGGTGTTACCAGAAAAATAGCACCTACTTACCAACTCCTCTATAGAGTCCACGCACTCCTCCTTCTCTGAAAACACTTGCAAGTACATCCTTAATGCCATTATATGATGGCTGAGCGTGACAACTTTTCAAACCACATCTGTGAACTCCATGGTTGTCAACAAACTATGAAGCACATGATAAAAAATTGGATTAACATATTTGCTTGACCAATTGATTATGCATTGACAGAGTTTCAATTTGATCTTAAGATTATTGGAAGTCATAAGTTTACCTTCCCAAGTATGGATAAGAAAAGTTATGATAGAGTTAAGCCGACCCAGTAGGTCATTCTCCCCAGCTTAATATAAAAAGTTTCATTCAAATTACAAAGAATCAAAATTTGATCAATCTTCATAAAATATCCGTACCTGATAAGCCAGTTTGGTACGAGCCAGATCTAAGGGATATGTGCATAAAACTGCTGTTCCTCCAGCTGCTGAACCAGCTAAAAGATCAATATGAGATCCTGATCCTAAGGAAGGATAATTGTTCAAGATCCAGCATCGATATTGCTCGTAGGCCATAAAATGTAGAGCAGCATATGGAACAATTCGAATAACACTAGCCCCATTTCCTCTTAATCAACAGCAAGAAAAGATTTTTTAAAATGACATTCAAATGAGAACACAAATTTAGAACAGAGATGAAAATTTTAAATTATTTCAAACATACTTATAGAATCCACGAACACCTTCATGCTTGAACAACTTCTTCAAAGATTGGAGTACCCCAAGAGAATGGAAACCTTCAGTTCTTGTCTGTTAACATTGACAGATTCACATGCCAAGACAGCGCGAAAGAAAATTAGACTGTCATCAAAAGTTACACGTGATGATAAACACTAGAAAATTGATGGAACACTTGGGTCAACAAAGCCTAAACCCTACTCTTCCTTAAATAAAAACTAGACAAATCAGCAAATAATAGGAGATTAAAAAAGACCTACTACGTGTAATTTTTGTTAACTAATTACATTTTTCCATAAAAATTCCTCATTTCATGCCATTCTTTAGAGCATTACTTCAAACAGAGTTCCTATGTACAAAGGAGAAAACTTTCATGAGTTCACCTTTCTACTTAATGTTCAATTAAAAATTACATAATACTATAGTACATACCATGCATTTAATGCTCACTGTCGTAGACATTTTTATTTAAATAACAGCCTGTCAAAATCACTCCAGAAACAAAACAATAGAAAATTTCAATTGGACAAGGTATTCCACGATCGAATTATGAATCATGAGGAAAAATAGGAGCGGAAGTCTACCTGCAAAAGTATTTTAATCCTTTCTAAGGGTGCAACAGCAGTCTTAGCAAATCCTCCTGCAGCACCACCAGCTACCAGCTCCTTTACATAGACGGGTAAACTATCAAGGTATGATAACTCTCTGCGTGCAGATGATCCATCAACAAACCCCGCAACATTGGTAGATAATGAAGACCCTTGAGATGTAACCATCTTGAATAATTCCAAATAAACACTGAATTTCGGTAACCTCAAGAGATGAGCTAAAAATTATCCTTATCCACTCTGCAGCTTGAAAAAGTACCTATCCCATCTATCTCGTGGAATGCTATGTGAAAAAGCCTTTCCCTTGATAGGTAAGAAAAATTGCGCCAGAATACCCAAAAAGAAGTTGGGTAACTTCACAAGCCAATCACCCTTTTCAATGATAACTAGATACATCCACAGGTCGAGTAAAGCTGACTTCGCGGATCAAATCCTCAAAACCCCGACAACCGTATGAATTCTCCCATGGATCTAGCAGATAATGATATAAACCACATCAGAATATGATCGCGTCGATAAAATTAACATTTTATCTACCATCTCAAACCTAAATCGGAAGATCAATGCGATTACCATACTTTCTACGGAAAATTAAAAACGATACCCAATTCAAGAATCGTATAAACAAAAATCCCCCAGAATTTCTTAAGCCCAAATAACCAATTCCCATGAACTATTTAAAGACGTTATCCAAGTTTACAAACAATAAAACCATGGCTACAAATCATTCAGATAAAACAATAGAAGAAAAAACCTGAGATACAATTGATCAATTCGTCGCGGAGAACAGGCGCGCAAAACAATCTTTCGCGGTAGATATAAATGCACCCGTTCTCCGTAGTCGCAGGGCGGGAGGAGCTTTCTGTCCGCTCTGGAAAATCTTATTCAACTCTGTTTCGGAAGCTGAATAAAACATGAATTTAAAAAACCCTGATATGGGGGAAACGTGATCCAGTGAAACACCGGTCCATCAAGTTGAATAGACCGCTGTTTCATCGTTGTCACGTGGACCCGGCATTAACGGCTCAGATGGAGGATGGTTGGAAAATATACGAGGTCGGGGGGGATCGTGTTCGATTTTCATTGGTTAGATTCCACTTGCCAGAACTTTTGGAGCAAACAATATTATTTATAAGAAAAGCTAAATGGAAGACACGTCTAGAAAGTGACAGCAACATGACGTCATAAATGAAATTTTATTTTAACTCTAGAAAGAAAAAGTAAACAGAAATAGAGAAATAAATAAATCACACCCTCAACAATAACATGAGTAACAAAATAACTATTAAATAATTTTTACTGATAAATAAAATACACAATTATAAAATATGAACGAAGCAAACATCATGTCACGTTTTTTGTTAGAATTTATAACTAAGTATGTTTTTTAGTTTGTCTTTTCGATAACCTTTTACCTCCAGCGTACACACCGATGAAAATTACTTCTCTACATAAACTCCAGTAAAATATAATCTAGCCACGAAAACATCTCTCATCTCCCTTTGAAACTAAATCCAAAAACTTGACAAGAAAGAAAAATGGTTTGAAGGTATGAGAATAAACATATTCTATAGAAGAAGTTGACGATTTCTGTAAAAGAAAAGAAGCAAGATTCACATAATAAATAGATCACCTACAAAAGATTCATATAGAAAAGTTATTATGTATATACTAGTGACTGAAAAATAGAACCATTTTGAGATTCTAACAATTAAACAATCAGGGAGAGAGACACCTGAGGATGATAGATTCAGAAACACCCAAGGGAAAAAATACAATTTGGAAAATACGTTTTCCGCAACAGAAAAAACCTCAGCAGAAAGGGCAATATCCACTATTCCTTGTAGATTCTTCGAACCAAATAACAACTTTTTGCGCTTTACTTATCCGTCGTGGAAGTGTTTCTACTCGTAAAGTCCTACACTTCGACAATAACCTCTATTCCTCGTGGGTTTCTTCGATCCAGATGACAATGTTCTACGCTTTACTTATGTGTCGTGGAAGCTTTTCTGTATGCAATTTCCTACACTTCGCAATATCCATTGTTTCTCACGGATCTTTCGATCCAAACGACGACGTTCTGTGCTTTACTTGTCCGTCGTGGAAGCGTTCGTATTCACCATTTCCTACACTTCTGCAATATCCACTATTTCTCGTGAATCCTTCGATTCACATGACGACATTTGGATTGAAGGAAAATACCCTTCAGCAGAATATTCTATAATTTTGTGTATAATCCAATACTATTGAAACTTATTTTAACAAACCCTAGATATTTTTTAGAGTTGAAGTGGATCGCATCCAGTCAAATTTGAAGTGATTTTAATTGGTGCTCGCCAATGACGTCAAACAGCAATCAAGAACTTACTAATGACTTACTTTTCGTAACAGAAGACACGTTTATATTGCGAAAAATATAATTTCCGATACAGAAAAAGAATATAACTTACTTTCCGCAGTAGAAGACAAATTATTTGCTGCGAAAAGAGTATTTTCTACAGTGGAAACGTGTTTTTCGCTAGGGAAAAAATTTTTAATTTAAAAAAAAAAACGTGGCAACGATGATTATATCGTTCATTTTTCATAAACTCAATATTTTATTTGTTAACAATAATTGTTTATTTTTTGTTTTGTTACTCACTTCATAGTTTAATATTTTTTTATGTTAATTACTCATAAAAAAAATATTATGATATAATATTTTTTGTCAAATATATTGATTGAATTAACATTTATAAACTATGACCATTTTAATGAAATAAATTAAAATTATGGAGATTACATTTTGGTCATGGTCAACCGTAAGTTATCTTGTCCTATTGGTTAATTGGTAAAGATACATGTGCTTTATGTCCCACCCAAGAAAGAGACCCAAAGTCCTAGTAGACCTACTTAACGGTGATTCAATATGAATTCTACATCTTTGTGCAGCCTTGTGATAAATGGAACCAACCCGGCTAAAAACATTAAGGGCCAGGGCTGCATAGACAAAGGCACCAACTGTGGTACAAAACTATTAGTAGGGGTAGAAATGGTTCGATTTGATTGATCTTTTTGTCAAAATAGAACCGAATCAACTCGAACCCAAACCAAGAAGAGTAATTGAAAATAGTCTATTGACTAGGCCAAAGTACTAGGACACTTGGTCCAAAGTGAGAAGAATTGCCTACTCGTGCTTCATAATTGGAAAAACGAGCACCTTGAAAATACATGTTACTTAGTCTAAGAAAGATGATGGAAAGTTAGGCCGAAATGAAGACTAAATAATTTTGCCCCTTTGGTAAATTTCTCGAATAATAATAATAATATATTATAAATAATTAGAATTATATTAATAAATGAATGTTATATAAAAAAAATATAAATTTTCTCACAAAATAGGAATTATCAGAGTTTGACGGAGGAAAGAGATGGCAGCAAACTCCAGTTGAGGAACTTGGAGGGACTGGATTGGATGGTTGATTGCTCTGGGAAGAACTTGGCAATGCACCGCCGTTAATGCTCTGGAAGCTCAAAGCAGTGTGAGATTTCTCGCCATTCTTGTCTACGCTTTAGCTTCTCTTTTTCCTATTTTCCTTCTTCAGATGGAATCGAATCGGGTTCGTTGAAAGAAAATTGCCTCGACGTTGATATGGAGCTCGAGTTCTTCGGGTGGTACGTCGTAACTCTGTTTCCTTTTCCGTCGCGGATCACTGCGTCGTCTTCTTCGTCTGGCACTTTACATTTTTCGCCTAAGATTATTGTTTTCGTCCAAATCGATTCTTCGTATTTTAATTTCCCTTTCTTCCGCTGCCCCTCTCTTTGATCTCGATTTCTCGCCACTGACAGGCTTCTCGGCACTTTCATGCTGAAACTTGACGATAGTTTTCTCTCTGACGCTGACTTTTTCATCTGATTTACAGAACAACTGTTTGTGATTTGCTGCATTTTCGGTGGTAGTGGTAGTTCTTTGAACGGAGGCTCTTTGTTCTCGGCTGTTTCCTCCGTTTTTTCTGGTTCTGCGTGATCTGGAGGCGTAGCTGCGGTTGTTGTCGGCGGCGTAATGATAGGGGGAGGTTGTGCTAATGCCTCTGATTTCTCTAACGACGCTAATCCGGGAGATGACGATGGCTCCGGCGACGATTTCCTCCGAAATAGGCCGCCGCAAAGACCTGCAATCATGGCGATTGAGGCGGCCATTCTGGCGAGAAGAGTGATAATGATAACACCGGATGAATCAACGCGTACTCATTCGTCGGGAATCTTCTTCCCATGCAAGAAACATCCGAGAAACGTATAGATCTCAAGTCTCACAGAAAATAAAAACACGAAAAAGTTCTTCAAATCTCTCTCTTTCTGGTTTGAATTCTCTCTTCTGCTTCGTCGATCAACGAAAATCCTCAAGATTGGAGGCGAAAAGCTGCAGAAAACTGCTTGAAACAAAGCGAAGAGGGGGTTGGGGGGTGGGGTTCGTGAGAAGGAAAAGACTATCGTTGTCTGTGTTAGTTTCTTCCAGGTTCCGAAACCGACTGCATCTGTTTAGGAACGAAGACGAAGACGTCATCAAGGTGTGTTTCAATGGCGGGTTTTTTCTATTTTAGGCAAACTTCTTCCTTTACTACTTTTGGGTTTATTTTGTGTGTTCTATATTTAATCGAGCTTAAACTTTTATGGAATTAAACCCACCATTATTGATGTGACACGGAATGCTACCAAGTCCTACAATGCAAAAAAATAAAATTTAGTCAAAGAACTCACCGCAACAAACGTCCGTTTCACTATAACAGACGCCCGTTTTACCATAATGGATGTCGTTTTCATTATAATGGACATTGGTTTCATCGTAATGGATGCCGATTTCACCATTCCGAACGTCCGTTTCATCGACATGCGTGCTAACGGATGTCATTTCACGGACGCGCAACACCAACGAACATCTCCGATGCCCGTGCTCTGTCACCGTGCCTCGTCAACGAGCGCATCCTACCATTTCGGTGCCTCTGTCCCTTTTGACAGCGTGCGCCTAGCTGTCCTTTTTGACAGCGCGGCCCAAAGCCTATTTTCGACAGCGCACGCACTCCGTGTGCCCCATCCGTTCTAGCTTGCCTCTTCACGGCCCAGCTTCATCCGACCCACACGGCCCAATAGCCTTTCCCGACAGCGCACCTCACTTTCTGACAACTTGTAGCCCATCGCGCCCAATCTAGCAACGTTGTCTGAAGACCACGCGGCCCAACTGCATGCGCTCAGCAGCCCTCCACTCGCCTAGCAGCCCCCTCTGCGCCCATCCACCATTTTTCAAGATATTTTGATATAGTCCAAGTCTCCAAATCGATAGAACAACCGAAAGTTGTAATCGACCAATGCACCAAATCCAAACACCAGAATTAAAACAACTAGAACTCAACTTACATATAGGTTTTGGATCTCAAATTTACAAGACCAATAGAAAACAACCAATATTAGAATACCTCCAAAAATCACCTTCAAACTCGACGCACACACACAGTTGTGCGTGAGAGAATCCGAAGCTCGGATTTAGGATTTGCGGAAAACCGGTTTTGCGGCAACAATGAATCACTTGGTATAACTTCAAAATGATCTAAATAAGTCCATAAACATAATTCAAATGGTTTAATGGTTTAAATTAAACCAAAAAATAACCAAACATCCAGTAACTCCATAAACATAAATTAAACTAGCTAGACCGGGCATAAATAAGTCATAAATCCTTTAAAAGTCCAACTTAGCTTGGTATTCTTGTTCCCCAACTTGGTCGTGGCTAGTGGGAGTGGTTTGAGAGTTGCTTTCGATATTCCAAGTGAGGAGATGTCTTGGAGCCTCCTTATCTTCATGGATAGAAGTTTCTTCCATGTCTTCAAGTAATGTATTACTTGCCAAATAGCAATTCGTTACATAAGTGATGAGCCTTTTAGCTCGGGCTCGGGTGATGGGGCCTCAAGATACATCATGTGAGCTCCTCCAAGCTAGGAGAAAGTTGGCTTAGCCAATTTGGAGTTGCATGGCTCCACGTGAGAACATGTCGGAGAGCTTCCTTGTCCTCATGAGAATGTTCCTGTGGAAGCTCCATTAACTTAGTATTTCCTACAAAATAAAAATTCATTAAATAATCAATGAGCCTCTTGGCTCTAGATCTTATGATCGAACCTTGGGGCATATCATATTTTGAGTTATTTTAAATTTTATTTAAACTTATTTTATCTTAGTTCTTATTTATTTTGTTAGGATTAGTTTTTAGCTTATAAAAGCACCTTAGGGAAGAACGATTGAAATCTTTTGTCAAATTGAAAATTTGAGAGCTTTTGCTTTTGGGGAGAATTTCTTCTTTTGAGTTTTTTGTGAAAAACTTGATCTCTTCAAGTATATTAGATCGAACATTTTGATAGCTTTGGTTCTAGCCAATATGTTTGGTTAGAGTCAAACTCCTCTTTAGAATACTTTGGTTCTAGTCAACAGATTTAGCTAAGATTGTAGTTCTACCCTTTTTATTTTGATTCATGAGATAATCTGTTATTTTTCCGCGTATGTTATAGGGTCTAAAGTTTGTATACCCTAGGTTCGCATCAATTATTTTTTCAGTTAGAGTAGGTAAGTTTTTCCCTTTTTCTTGATCTCTTTCTCTTTCATAGGACAAAGGGTACTTACATATTTTGCATATCTAAAGCTCTAACAGCCACATGTTTGAGCATGGATGAAATCATCTTCTTCCTGCTCATCAACCATCCATGCAACTTGGTGGCAGAACAATTCCGTCACAATCTCATAATTTTTTACTCAAGAAGAAGCCTCCGAAACTCTTCAGACACTCCTTTTCGGTCCCACTGAACTCTAATAATTATTACTTTTGATACACAATTTGTTGGTCTTCTGACAGATATTCTTTTCCCTTGTGCGATTTACTGGTTTTCGGACATTAGTTCTTTCTCCCTTGCACGATTGATTGGTCTAAGGGCAGTCGTTATTCATTCATTCGAAGTGTAAATGTTAGTAAGTAACTTTATGTTCACTAAGACTGTTTTCTGTGGAGAACGGTGATGATACTATTTTATATATAATTACTTATGTATGCAACACTGTTTTCGATACTCGCGTCAGTGATGACTTGTGGAACCTTTTATGAAACGTTTAAAATAGATTTTGATGAATTTAAACTCATGCATTGGATTTTTGTCATCGGTTCATTATTTTCTATTGAGTTAGTCGCTCCCGCATAAAGACTTCTCATTTTTCTCAGGTAGGTAGGAATAGTTGATTGCTGTGGAGTTTCCTTCCATTTTGATTCTTTCCTGTATTTATTTTCTTTGAGGAGGATTCTATTGTTTTTTTCTTATATTGAAGGTTTGATATTTTATTTATTTTTTTAGTGTCTTTTTGGATGGTGACTGAGGAGTCAACTTTCTCGTCCGCCTCTCTCGCGACAATTAAATTGGGTGTATTCCTTTCCTGGTGAAGACGTTGGATTGGAAAGGTCAGGGAAGAAGATAAGATAGTGCAAAAAGCCTGTTCAGGAGGGCTTGTGTCTTCTGTGGAAGCAACTCTTGGAGCCATTAATAATGACATGTCATTGCTCAGAATCAGAACCAGCCCATGAGAGACAGAACACAATTTGTCATTAACTTGTATGACACGTGAGTGTCGGGCCTAAAGTTGGTTTGAAGGTCAGGTCGTTTGTCGGCCTTGGCGGCTTGTATAGTCTTGCACTGTAACACAACCAAAGGTTGGCATGCAGATCAGTCCAGAGGCCAACTTGATCGTCCAAGAATAGACCTTGGACTATTATTTTTTTGTAAGGCCCAGAAAGTCTAAGTCAAGATCCGTCAGACAGACATGGGCTGAGGCCGGACTTGAGCATGATTTTTGTGGACCTCCGGGTACACAGTTGAGGCTGAATCAATCACAACACATGCCATTGACGCTTGTCTATCAAAAGAAGACAACATATGACTACAACAAACACCCTATCTTCGCGCCTTCTCTTTAGGAGATGACATCAAATTTTGCGATGACAGAGAGCTCTTAACGTCGGTATGGCTGCTAATATATTCATTGGGAGCCCAATCACCTAAACTTTATTAAAGGCGTAGGCCATTGTTACCTATAAAGCAGATTAAAAAAAGCACTAAAATTGCTTTCAGTATGCATATCAATCCATCGCTATGCAATATTTTGATGGCAAAAGTCAAAGTCCTGAACCATGATTGGGTATACACCCACAAAGTTTTTCTGAGAATTGATACAGATTTGGGAATCGTAGTCAAATTTCGACAAAGACCCATTCTTCAGGGTAATCGAGTGGTCGAGAAAACCCAAAAATTACAATTATTAAGACGTGAAAGATGAAGGAAAGTATGATTTAGGTTTAGGTATTTGCCTTGACCTTGAGAGATAGCGGCGGCGGAGGAATGAAGAGTGCCCTTCTTCTGCATCACCTTCCCGCTGTTGTTACCGGCGGTGGCGGCCAATGCTAAAAAGATGGATTCCCACATTTTCCGTCGACAAACAAAATCCAATAACGCTCTCGACTGGTTCAAGATTTGTTCTCAGATTTCACGCCGAGACAGGGGCTCCCATCCGTTACCAGTCGAGCCCTCCGACATAGGAATCTCGGGTCACAATCAACAATGGCTAACGCCGAAGAAACAGCAATGTCTTTCGGAATCTACTTTGAGCGTGGCAGAAAATCTGCCCCCTGAATTAAGTAAAACAAAGAAATGTCGTGGTGGTTTCGCAGTTCTGTTTGAACATTATGGCAAGGCGAATTTACCGCACGTTCCTTGAAAAAAATTCAGACTTAAGGTTGAAAGACCAAGACTTTCACCATTTAAACATGTCTGAAGCTAGAATGACAGTCTTTACCATATCACAGATGACAACACCAATCAACTCATCAGATTCTCACGCAGATAAATTATAACGATCGTCTGGGTAAAGCTATCAAATATGCCAAGTTTTACAGTCATCGCAGAGCTGATCTAAAGGAGAAAAGTATCGAAACTGATCAAACCCTTCAAGCTTTAAATAACAATGGCCGCTATCTACATACCTTTACAAATCAAATCTTCTGAATCCAAACAGGGGAAGAAAAAGAGAAGAAATTGATGAAAACACATTAAATTCAATAGTTTATAAGGAAATATTATGATATAACCACACCAGAATCTTAATTCTGAGATACAAACAAAGCACTTAAATTGAAAACCAGTTAAAAACCGATGCTGAGAAAATCACCACCAACCATACACCATTTGGGTGTACTTGTTCTTGAACCATCTGAAGCTCTTCCTGAAAGACCCCTTCATCTTACCCTCAACAGAATACATTTTATAGCTAGCAACCCTCCTTTTCCTCTGAAACTCAGGGTCGGAAAAGCTCCAAGAGCTTGAAGAAGAAGCAGAAGTGCTTTTCCCCTTCTTGAACTTCAAGCCCTTATTTGAAATCTGGGTTTGAGAGGAGGAAGCGGAGGAGCTGTAAGACCTGAAATCATTGAAAGGCGGTGGCCTGGGCTGAGGCTGACCGTAGTATCTCTCCATCTGCATCCCCCCGCCGCCATACGATCGGCTGTAATCTTCCATACCCACTTGGCTGAGAAGCGAAAAAAGAAGATGGAAATCAAGGGTTTCTCAGCTGAGGCAAGGAAAAAGCATCCATGGAAGGGACTGAAACGTGGGTCCAATTCGGAAGAATGTAGGTGGTGAGAGATCACGATGGGTTTGGATTTAAATTTTCATTTTTCTCCAACCCAACGACTTGTCTTCTCCCTAGTCTATTTTACTTGGCGTGTTCTATGAGCAATCGTGCTGTCCGTTAGGAGAGAGTTCAAACGTTAAAAAATCCAAGTAAATCCATGGAAGAATATTCTGGATAAGCTGTATAAAATTAGGATTATTGGCTCGACAGACTGGTCATATCCAGTTCGATCTTGCAAATACAATGGGGAAGAAGTCAACTTTTCGAATGATAATTAGGTATGTGTTAATACGATTAACTTGATTAATCAAATTACATTATGTAGCTTGCACGATTGAGTAATCAGTAGGTTGGTAAATTAGGTTCATTTAATTTAATTTAATTCAGATAAATTAATTGATTAAATTTATATACTTTAGATATTTTTCATTCATATAACAGTTCATATGTGATAATAATGCAATCATAAATCATTTGTGGATATTTTTTTCTTATATATATTAATAATAATACTTCGCTATTTTAACTCTGGCATCATAATTTCTTTAATTTATCTTAGTTGATACTTGGTAATAATTATAACTAGATTTATACATTATTTATTTTCAATGATTTTATAATTTATTTTGCAAAACTATCAAAACAATCTGTAAACTATGTGATCAGTGACAAGGCAAACACTATACAATTTTTTTAACAAATAAAACACTGAACTATGAGAAATGAACAAAACAAATATTGCTATCACGTTTTTCGTTAACTTATTAAAAGAAACATTAAAAACGAGAAAACTTTCTAATTTTTCTAGCTCTCTGGGTATCTCTCCGCTGAATTTGATGAACTTTAATTTCAATAGATTCAGTTTGTTCAACATCGAAATCAATTTTAGTATCAAACCGATAAAATTATTGTGAGATAAGAGATAGAGAACAGGCTAGATGGAAATGTTGATGCTAACAGCAAGTAGAGTGAAGAACAATTTTGAATCTTACTAAGCTTGATTATCGACAAGTTTGTATAGTTCATCAGTGACATCGAAATAAATCTAGATAGTTTGTTACTTAATAAACTCAAATAGTTCAATAATATGAGGTCACCAAATGAAAATGAAAATTTTCCACCAAGGAAACTTGCCAGAATATTCATTGTTTGCTACATAAATAACGACAAAGAATTCAACAAATTGAGTATCTTTGTCTTTCGCTGCAGATACCTATCTTCTACTGCAGAAAGGATATCCTTCGAACATGACTTACTTTATGCAATAAAAGGTATGTTTCCGCAGCGGAAATAGTATTTACCGCAACGAATGCGTCTTCCACAGCGAAAAGTGTATTTTCTCCAACGAATACTTGTTTTCTGATGCGAAAAGTAAGTTTTTGACTAGAACTACTTTATGTACAAGTCCACTAAGGAGAAAGAGAGTTTTAGAAGCTGTATGCGAAGAGACGTCCGTTGTAAGTTGAGAGACGTCTGTTGCAAGTTGAGAAACGTCTATTGTAAGTTGAGTGACGTCACTCAATACTAAACGACAACATTCTCTCATTGTACAAGGTGTTGAGGGACATTCATTGTAAGCTAAGAGACTTCTATTGTGGGTTAAGGGATGTCCATCGTAAGTTGAGGGACGTCTCACTCCACAATGGACGTCTCTCATCCTAATACGACGTCATCCCTATTAAACAACAGACATCCCTCTTAACAACGAACATCCGTCATCCTAATATGACGTTATCCCTTTTAAACAACGGACGTCCCTCTTTACAACAGACGTCCCTAATCTTAATATGCCGTTGTCCCTTTTAAATAAAGTAACTCCCACTTCACAACGGACATATGTCATCCTAATACGACGTCGTCGTGAATAGAGGATACATCCCTTTGGAGGATGTCTATCCTCCATTTTGACCGTTCATTCTCATAGTAGGATGTTCGTCCCTTAATTTAACGGTCATAAACCTTCGTTCACCAGCACCCTTCCTCCCATTTTGAATGTTCATCCTCATTGCAGGACTTCCGTCTCTTTATCTAATGGCCACCATGGACGTCCCTTAGTCTTACGATGGCCACAAGGTTGATCTTTGAACACTCATTCTCGTGGATTAGCTTTGGGCGTCCATTGTTGTTGAAGTCCTTGACTAAAGCTATTTCATGTATGAGTCAACTGCGAAAATATGATCTATTCAATGTAAAAAAAAATTAAAAATTTTAATAAAAAACATGATAGTGATGTTTGCTTCATTTATTTTTCATAGTTTATTATTTAATTTGTTAGAAATTTTTTTTTAGTGTTTAACTTATCACTAATATCATAGTTTAATCGTTGTTTTGTTAATTTTTCTTTTATTTTTAAAGCATTCAAATAAAAAAAATTAAACTTACATTAAGCATGTTGCAACTCATTCAAGTAATTAGGCTCAACTCAACTCCTTGTAATTTAAATTGAGTCAAGTATAATTCTTACTCAAACTCAATCTGTCTACCTTGTGATCAAGCATGCTTAATTCAAAAACTCAAATGAACTAAGATTTATTATGCTATGTGAATCTAAGGATAACTAAATGTACCATACCAATTTCAAAATCTCAATTTTCAGCAATTTTCCAACTCAAGAATCAATTACATTAATTTTTCCCCAAATGGAGCTCAATCAAAACTCTGAATCAAATTAAATTTCCAATTTTCTACACAGGAATAATTCATTATGAGGAAATCAATCTATTTCCTAAAGTATCACTGAATCTGGCTACTAGGAAGGACATATTCATGTCATTCTTTCTAAGTGAAAAATTGCGAGATCTCTCCATCTCGAGCTCCATGAGAAGAAATTTGGAAAGATACCTTCTTTACCAGAGTTGTCGCCATCAAACTCCAACCACCACGCACCATCCAGAATCGGTCGAAAACCATCGAGGAACTTCGTGGAGGTGGAAGCCATGCCCCATCCGAAAACTCTTCGACCAAGCCAATGACCACTCTTAGACTCCTTTTTTGACAGAGTTCCAGTGCAGTCTAGCAACATCCGACGACGAACACATCTCCTGTATGTTTCGCCAGTGTACGACAAAAAGACAAAGAGCTCTCTCATAGTAGCGAAGAAGAATAATGAAAGAGGTGAAGAAGAAAGTTGGGGTTCAGGCCCTTAAACCGGATTGAACCGAACCGGTCCAGTCAAACTAAACCGAACTAGTCCAACCAAATCGAACTGAACCAAACTGGTCCAATCGAACTAGACCCGATCTAAATTCGACTCTAGTTTATCTAAGATTTATACGAGTAAGGAATTTCTATCCAATTTCTTCAAGGTTTTCTTTAGAATTTAAGTAGGATATTAATCATAAAATTTATTCAGACAACAAAAATTATTCTAAAGCTCAAAAATTTCCAAAACTAATACTCCCTCGGAATTCAAGTAAGTAAAACACAAGTTTTTCAATGTTTTGGCCATAAGTCCTACATCACAAGACATTTATTATTTTCTTTATACTCATTTTATTATTAAATTTTGATACTTTACTTGGACACACATAGTTAGATATTGACATAAGAAATTAAAAAGATAAAATTTGTAAGACATAATGTATGCGAGCATGAATGCATGAAACTGATGTAATTGTAACGTCCCCCGGTGCTCCCAATACAATATTGTCCACTTTCAACCGAAGCCTACACGGTTTTGTTCTTGGGGTTAACCCAAAACGCATTGTATTTGGTAAGGAGGGGAACCTTACTTATAATCCATGCATTTTCTACTCCCCCAAGCGATATAGGATTATACATCCCCACTGATATGGGTCAGACCCACATCTAGGCCTTTCCTGACCTTTACAGGGCAGACTGTCACAATCTCCCCCCCTTGGGCACCTGACATCCTCGTTGACCAGACTTCCGGTTGAGATTTCGCTCTGATACCATTTGTAACGTCCCTCGATGCTCCTAATACAATATTGTCTGCTTTGGACCGAAACCCGCACAGTTTTATTATTGAGGTTAACCCAAAACGCGTTGTACTAGGTAAGAAGGGGAACCTTACTTATAACTATGCATTTTCTACTTCCCCAAGCGATGTGAGATTGTGCACCTCAATTGATATGGGCCAAACTCACACGTGGACCTTTATGGACCTTTCTTGACCTTTCTTGACCGAAGCTCACACGTTTTGTTCTTGGGGTTAACCCAAAACGCATTGTATTAGGTAAGGAGGGGAACCTTACTTATAAACCATGCATTTTCTACTCCCCAAAGCCTCGACCTTTACTGACCTTTACAGGGCGGACTGTCACAATCTCCCCCCCTTGGGCACCCGACATCCTCGTTGACTAGACTTCTGGTTGAGATTTCGCTCTAATACCATTTGTAATGTCCCTCGATGCTCCTAATACAATATTGTCTGCTATAGACTTAAGCCCACACAATTTTATTCTTGGGGTTAACCCAAAACGCGTTGTATTAGATAAGAAGGGGAACCTTACTTATAAACTATGCATTTTCTACTCCCCCAAGCAATGTGAGATTGTGCACCCCAACTGATATGAGTCAAACTCACACCTGGATCTTTCTTGACTTTTACAGGGCGGACTGTCACAATCTTCCTCCCTTAGGCACCCGACATCCTCGTCGACCACACTTCCGGTTGGAATTTCGCTATGATACCATTTGTAACATTCCCCGGTGCTCCCAGTACAATATTGTCCGCTTTTGACCAAAGCACGCACGGTTTTATTCTTAGGGTTAACCCAAAACGCGTTGTACTAAGTAGGGAGGAGAACCCTACTTATAAACCATACATTTTCTACTCCCCCAAGCGATGTGGGATTGTGCACCCCCACTGATATGGGTTGGACCCACACTTGGGCCTCTCGTGACCTTTACACGACAGGCTATCATAGTAATTGACAAAAAACATAATATAAGATGATTGATGAAATTTTATGAGCGTACAAAATCGATGTTTTTTTGAAAGTGAGAACACATGGTAATTATGAGATAGTTAATGAAAGCCTGAATGTATGGTGAGGTTGAAAAATGAGTTTCAACTAGTATGTAACTTTAAATATGAAAATTTGATAATGCGTGAAATTAATTCATATATGCACATATTTTTACTTACTGAGTTTATTAGAACATGAACTGGCGCTAATCAAAAATCTTCCGCGCATACAGAGAAATACATAAAAAATATTGTTGTTGGATTAGATGATTAATTTTACTTATATGTTAGTCTTAAAATAATAAACTTTATTTAATGTTTCAATTTCTAAGATTTTGAGAATAATTTTAAATTAATTTTGTTTGCAGTTGAATTTTAAATAAACTCTTATTTATGTAAGGAAGTTTTAAAAATATTTCGTATTTAATTATGTTTTGTATATAAAGATGTCAATAAGTAAAATTTATTTAATAAGAAGAATTAATAGGACAAACTCTATGTAATTAGATTATTTTGACTAACATTGATTCTTGATAAATATGATTATTTTCTTAAATACTTCCGTCATAGACAATAATTTTACCATTTTCAAAGATTCACGAAATTTTGTAATTTAAAATTTATAACAATTTAATCAAACATAATTTGTAAATCAATTAAATTTTGGGAAAATAAGATTTTGGATCGTTAGACTAAGGTTTGATAACCTATAGATGTGTCAAATAATCACACTCATTAGATGATTTTTACATTCTCCGAATAGAGTAAATCTAAGATGACCACTTCCTAATCGTGACATCAAGATTCAAATAAATGCAATCTTAAGTACACGTTCTTCTACATTCTTCAATTAATCTTGAGAAACATATAAAAAAAAATCAATTTTTGAGAGAGAGGGGCAGATAGAATTCAGCATACTTAGTTTCATCTCTAAAATAAATCTAGCCATGTTGAGAAAACAAAAATTGCAGTACAAATAAGAAATCGAATGAAATCGGGCAGCAATCGAATCCCTCATAACTTGGGCAACTTAAATTCAAGCAAAAGCTACCAAAAGACAAAAAGTAAAAACCAAATAAAATACTAATCAAGCTTAAGACGCATGATGTAGAAGCAATTTACCTGACAAAATCAGAAATGCATCAAAGGAGATCGGCCACATTTGCTGGCAACTCCTCAATTACAACATGGTAGAACTTCTGGACGTCCACCAACATCCTGCCATCATGATGTCACAAAATTTATGGCCACCCCCTTCCTCCCAACTCGCCCAATACGGCCAATTCGATGAAGGTAGTTCTCTGGTTGAGTCGGAAGATCATAATTTATCACAAGGGGTACTTGTTGGACATAAATACCTCTAGCCAAGAGATCAGTCGTAATGAGGACACAGGATGAACCAGATCAACTCCCGCACAATAATATCTCTGGTATTTTGGTCCATGTCTCCATGGGTGGTAGAGACAGTGTGATCGCGACAGCGCATCTTGTCTGTCAGCCAATCAACCTTGCACCTAGTATTAACAAAAATGACATTTTCTGTAATTGCAAAGTTTCATAAAGGTCACAAAGAGTGCCAAGCTTTCATTCCTCCTTGTCAACATTGACATGGAATTGCTTAATACCCTCAAGGGTGAGATCATCTCGTTTTACCAGAATACGAACAGGTTTATTCATGAACTTCCTTGTTATCTCAAGAGCCTCAGGTGCTATAGTAGCAGAGAAAACCCCAAACTGAATTTTTGGCGGCAGCAACTGGAAGATATCATAGATCTGAAATAAAAAAAAAAGAACAGGACTGTTTAGAAACCATCAAATAACACCACCCTGCGTTTGGATTGGCAAATTTTCACATTTGACAACCTGATCCTTGAAACCTCGTGAAAGCATCTCATCTACTTCGTCTAACACAAACATTTTTATAAGATCAGGTTGACAGGATTGTCTCCTCAAACACACGACCAGGCGTACCAACAACAACATGAACCCCCCACTAGAAAGAATATGCTGATCTTCACGAACACTCGTACCACCAACACATGCGTGGACCTTGACACCAAGATAGTCGCCCAATGCACGCATAACCTTCTCAATCTGTTGCGGTGGGTGCAAGGACTAATGAATGGCATTCAACAAGTCCATAATCCAACTGCTGCAAAATTCCAGAGCAGAAAGTGTTTGTTTCCAGATCCAGATTGTGCTTGTTGAATTACATCAAGTCCCTTGCAGAAGGGAACAGTTCCCCTTTGCTGCATAGCTGAAGGCTTTTCAAAAACTGAATATAAGATTGAACCAGGTCGGAAGTCACCTCACATGTGAACAAAAAATTACAGTATTGATTCGTTTAGTCATAAGAGCCACAAAAATTCAGGCACTAATTTTTAGCAGAAACAGCATCACAAAATTCCGATATATGATGCAAAATGTAGGAAAGCTTTTAATACCATACGCATGTATGCCCCTCAAGAGGTTTTCCTGCAAACCCATGGCATCAAAACTTTCACAGACCTCATCATATGTTGTGAAAAAATCCTCTGCTTCTCTACCAAGTCTGCTTTCATTATTGCACCAAACGATTTAGGCAAGAGTAGTTAGTAAGTGAACAAAGCATTATGCTAGAAGGAACAAGCCATAACAGAAAAAGGAAAAACAGATTGTATATCTATAAGACAATAAGAAAATCTTACATTTCGTTCATTTTAGTATCGTATTGACAAGCATCAAATTGAGATCCTTCCGGTGCCAAACCAGCCATGACTTCAAAGGAGAAAAGCAAGGAAACACCATAAAATCAGATCATCATATACTTCCAAAGACAACCATCCTTACACCATTTTGTATGCACACATGATAGATATCTAAATACAAAAAACATTACAAGACCATTATTCTGTATATTCCGCTTATGCATCACATTGATTAATTGAATAAGTATTTAGTATTTACACCCTAAAAAAATCTTGTTGGGGTGATAAAATAAATTGGAGGATTGTGTTAATGAGAAAGATTCAATACCATAGGTAAGAAAATACATGAGACTGGGAGATATTAGTTCCAATAGTAATGTAACTAGCCCTCTCTTACAATAAAGAACAAAAACAATTCATATATCTTCTAGAGAAACGATAACAAAAGGTAGTTATGAAAGTGCAATAATAGGGTGTTCCTCACATGGACAAACAAGAGTCATAGATGCGACTCAACATACTGTCAAAGTGATGATATCCCCATGAAACATTCAGAATACTTCTAGTACGGAAAATAAAGGATCTCTATTCAGAGTTTAAAGAAGTTAGTCAACAAATTATACTTAACCATCATAAAAAGTTAACTACTACGGCGAAATTGCATCTTATAGTTCAAGCTACTAGGTTCACGTAGGCGCATGGAATCAAGTCAAACAATCCTAATCTTTTTCCCAGCGACATTGCATCTTTTAATAGAAAATGAGAAAAAAAATCATACGCAATCCGAATTCTTAGCTATTACGATAACAAAAATAAAAAGAAAATCTTTTTGAACCCAAAAAAATATTAATATTCGTAGATGGAATCCGCTATATAAACGGTTATGCCAAAAAAAAAAACAATCTGAAACACAGACAGCTAGAAAGCTTGATTTTCAATCAGAACTAAACAGTAGAAGAAACCAAAAACAATTTCACCAATCAAACAATACGCGAAGGAACGTATTCAAGCATTGGATGAAGAAAAAGAAGAAAAGTTCAAAAAAATACTGGATTCAGAAAATGAAATCTCGACGAAGTAGAAGGTAATGCGTTGGTAAAGAAGAAATCGAGCTTCTAATTTCCCAAACTCCTCGAGATGTAAAGGAGACCGCGGAGGAGCTGAGACCAGAGAAAGGCGACGTCAGAGAGTAAGAATCAGAGACGGGCGAGGGAGAACGAGAAGGGGCCAGTACACTACTATAAATACCTTGCCTTTTCTTCAAAACCCCAAATTGCCCTTCAGGCAAAGACCATAGCCGGGCTGGGTCTAAAGAGAACTAGCTATCCTAAAGTTTGAAATAAGCCCAATTATGAAGAAGCCGGCCCAATATAAAGTTTAAGGACCTCTCTCTTATATTTCTATTTTCTTTTAAAAAAAGAAGATAATTAGCAAAACAAACTATAAACTATTGGATCAGAGATAAATCAAATCTTAAAGTAATTTTGGAAACAACTAAAACTTTGAACTATGAAAAATGAACGATGCAAATCTCATTGTCACGTTTTCTGTTAAAAATTAATTTTTTTTTCTTAGCGAAAATGTGTTTCCAGTAAAGAAAGTATGTATCATTTCAAGGACTTGCTTTCCTCAGCGGGTATTTTTCACAGCAGAAAGAGTATTTTTCTCAGTGAATACTAGTTTTCAGTTGCGGAAATGGTATTTTTTGAAGCAGAAAAAGTATTTTCCGCAACAAATATTTGTCTTCCACTACGGAATCTCAGTTTCTTTTGCATGACCCCAATCTGAAGTACAATATCATATCAGTCAATGTATCAAAATATATTCTCCTAGATACAATATTCAAATAATTTTTAATATCAGTTTCGTATATCGTTCACCAATTCAGTTCTGAAAACGATAAGTAGAAGCAATCTGATATAGATTGGAAATAGACCAATTGAGATACTAGTTATGTTTGAGGTTGAAGTTGTGTTTTAGGTTGAGGTCGTGTTTCTCCATCGGGTTGTGTTAAGGAAATTACCCTTTCTACATCAGAATGAAAGTATTTGTTACAGAAAATATCATTTCCGTAGGGGATACTTAATAGATTATTTTAAACAATTTAAATTTTAAAACGGAAAACATGACAACAAGGTTTGCATCATTCATTTTCCATAATTCGATGTTTTAGTTATATGCGAAATTACTTTAAAATATTTCCCTAAAAAATATTTAAAATATTGGAAAATTGAAAGAAATTATTTTGAATACTTTATGAAATTCAAAGACTACTTTTTTTTTTGGGAGCAATTTATGTCTATTTAAAATAATTCATGGTATAATGGGTGTTTTCTACTTATAATATTAGGTTTATATCCTCGTGATTTATTATTAATTATTTAAAAATTTCTTAGTTTTTTTAACATTTATTTGCAGGCTCAACATAAAGTATGTGACAATAAATTGAGAGATGGTCATTTTCACCTATACAAATTTAGCCTATTCTTATATATTAAATAATTTTTTGTTGTATGGACAACCCATTTCCACCATGCATGTTATGGCAAAGATAATTTAATATTTGATATGGAAGAACAATTTTATTTTTTGTCTTAAGTTTTTATCACTTCATGTTATCGGAAAATTCTTCTATGCCATATTAAACATCGAATCCTATAAAAAATCATTGCGACTTTAATTCTTTTAATGTACGGTTGAGGGAAATTTAGACCCCTCAGCGTGTTGATTTCTTAAATCCAACGAGTGTGGAGAGCTCTTACTTTTCTTTTCGCCTAGTTTCGTAAGTATGATTATAAGTACGAAAATCAACGGCGAGGCGTCTAAATTTCCCTCAACCGTACATTAAAAGAATTATAGTTCTCGAAAGTTGTCATAAGTACAATTGTACCCTTCAACACCTACATTACCTTTTGAGAAAAAAAAATTGAAAAAAAAATTGTGCAAAATTCGATACAAAATAAACTATATTGTATTGTGTAGACCACAATATTACACTAAGATCAAGTGATCGTGAAGGCTTAACCTAGATTGAGAGAACTATATAATTCTACATCACATGAAAAATATGAATAAGTATAGTTGATAAGCAAGATTATGTCTTCTAACTAGTACGCTACTTTTTAAACAAATTAGAAAATAAAATATTGCAAGTTTGGACACAGCAGATAATAACGACATCACCTACACAATCTTTCAGAAAAAAAATTTTGAAAACAAAATTGTGCAGAATTTGACACAAAATAAACAATATTGTATTGGGTAGACAACAATATTACACTAAGATCAAGTAATTGTGAAGGCTCAACCTAGATTAAGAGAATTGTACAATTTTTCATCACTTCGAAGACTATGAATAAGTACAGTATGTCATTTAACTAGTACACTACTTTTTATACCAAAGTTTGAAAATAAAATAATAGAGGTTTCGACACATAGCAGATAATAAAGACATCACCCTAACCACACGTAGTGATAATGGAATTGGACCACAATGATTCCAAGAACAATACAACGCAAAAACGATTCTCAATGATGGTGACAGTCAAACAATTGGAGTCTTGTGCCTGTCACAAGCTAACACAAACAAAGCTTATGGAGGGGTTTCTTCCAACAAGCGCAATGCCCTCGAATGACACTTGGCACTCTGTTAAGCAGCCACATCAGCATATACCCTTATGGGGGTAGCCGAAAGTGGGAAGAAGATAGGGTGAGAGAACATGGCATCCATCCCTGTCCAAGTTCCAAAGGGTAGGGATGAGCTGCCATTAGGGTTTTTGAGGTAGCCCACAGCCAAAAGAATAATATATGCTCTGAATAATTGGTCATCGATCCAAGTTGAAATGGTTATCTTTTATGAACACATGGCTTACGCATTTGTTTTTTCAATCTACCCTAACTTATTGAGTTCCTTAGCTAATATAATATTATAACAATACGACACTTGTCCGAACTTGTCTGATATTTTATTAGTTTAATCATATTGGATATTAAATAACATACGTGACGGCAAATGAAACATAATAGCATTTATATTGGTTAAATGAGCACTTAGAGACAAAAAAACATGGTAAAAACTTTCGAAGGAATGAAAAATTCTAATATACTGAGTAATTCTCGATTTTGATTTCAAGATAAGTTTTAACACTTTCACTATGTTGAATATTGTGAGCAAAATTATCCCGACTAATAGTTAGAACGCTTCTCCTGCTAGCAACACATTGTCTTTTTTGGGTTGAGACTTGCTCGAATTTGTTCGTGGGTCTTACCTCATATGCTTATTATTAGTCTAACAAAGTAATATCTATGTAGTGATCTCTTCTAGTTTTCTTACATAATATTGAAATATACAACCTTTTAGTATTGGCGGAGACTTCCACAGTTCATGTCCTTGACAGTCGACACAAACAATCTTCTTAATGTAACACCTCATTTAAATGAACATATATTTACGAGAGAGATATAGAATTGTTCAAAATCATTCGAGAAATGACGATGATTCTTCCCAAAACGAAATGCAATTTTTCAACATCTAGAAGTTGAAACTTGGAAGTAAAATAGAAAGTAGAAGCATGTAAGCATTTCCTCACAACGCACTCCAAAAAGGGAAAGTCCTAGCATAATAAACAATAGCCCACTTCCTTAATGGGAAAACTCTTTCTACTCCCACCAATCATCATCATTCGAACAACAACAAAGTCTCCCTCTTTGCATGCGTTATTAATGAATATAATAAGAACATGCCTAACTGTTAACTTCCCAAGTTTCTTTTAATTTAATCGAGATTTGATTAAGATCTTATAAATCTTGTTTTAGCCCAGGAAACTATGGCCTGTAGACTTTTGTTTAATGCAGGAATCAGATCCAACTAATGAATTGCAAAAGAAAAAAAAAAGGGATGACGTTTTACAAGCATGCATTTGATTTGATTGGGTTCAACTTTTTTAAGCATTCTTTTGCTTTCACCTATAAGAATTAAGTAATGCAAAGCATATATACTTGGCAGAAATTAAGTGGCAAGAACTATTGTAAAGCATATATACTTTGAGCTGCTTTTGTGCCGTATTATATCATTTGGTGGCCTTGTACTCCTTCCTCTATGAGGTCTGATTGGCCAATACATTTCTCTATTTTCCTTCTTCTTTTTTCTCGTAAAAGTTAATATAGGATATGCTCTTGGGTTGAACGTGCTTTGCCTGCCCATCGTGCAATGGTATGAATGGTCGAGGCCCTACCAATACCAAGCAATCAGACATCCCTTGAGAAATGTAGATGAAATTAGTACATAAATAGAGTTCTCTTCTTAAACTAACAAGATGCGTTAGAAGTGGAATCTAAAAAACATTTTTGCAACACTTGAGTTCTCTACTTAAACTAACAATACTAGTTTGAGGTAAGATCTAAAAATTCGAGCAAAACTGTAATGTCTCTCAATCTTTCCAGTACAATATTATTTGTTTTGAGTCGAAACCAGCACAATTTTGTTATTGGGGTTAACCTACTGGGTAGGGGGGAGAACCCTACTTATAAACCTTGCATTTTCCACTCTCCCAAGTAATGTGGAATTGTGCACCATCACTGATATGGGTCGAATCCTCACATGGGTCATCCTGACTTCACAGGGCGAGTTGCCACAAGAACTTGGTCTTAAGCAGTCAATATCTTGTTAGCATGGGTGGGAGTAAAAACTCATCATATTAGTATGATACTATTCGCTTTTAGTCGAATCCTGCATAGTTTTGTTATCAGGTTTTATCCTAAAACATGTCAACCAGTCAACGCTATGCAATAAAAGCTAGCCCTTATGCACTTGTAAAATGTCTTCTGATTTGGTGACATTGCTCGAGGCTTGCACATCCCTCACAGCTTTGTTTGTTGACATCTATGTTTCTTAAGACACGTCGAACTAGTCTAGAGTTTAAATTTTCTTATGAACTACTCATCTCAACCACATTCAAACGATTTGAGATTGTACACTCTCTTGATCTAGGTTAAACCCTTATAGATTACCTAGATCTTAGGTCATATTGACTTTCATAGAATGGACATCCACAAAGAGACTTCATATTAACTTATTAAATTAGAGAAACATGATACATGACGTTGCAATACTTTAAACTCCACTAAGTTGTACATTATTGTCTATTTTGGGTCAAGACCCCTATAGATTTGTTCTTAGGTTTTACCCAAAAAATGTGTAGTACTAATTGGAAATGACATACTACATATAAAAAATATTCCAAGACTACAATTTTTCAATATAAGATTGTGATCACATCACTTGATTTTAGGCTCCAACAAGCCCTCACAAAAACGAGTCACTATAAACATTATGTAACATCTTAATACAATAAGGTCTCCTAGTGTGAAATCATATTTAACTTAAAGTTTGAAAACATGCTTCAATTTTAGTTTTAAAAAAAAGCATGGGATTTTTATTTGCCATTGGTTCTATATTGAATTTCAAATTAAAAAGTAGCAAGCCGTATAGGACAAGAAATTATCCACTAGATTTTTATTTTCAGATTATAAGACCATTTTCATGGGGTTTTTAATGAACAAAAATACGTCTATGATTAAACATGCCAAACGACGAGTTCACTGTGGCTATAACAACTTATAATCTCTTGTTTGTGAGAGATAATTGACGCATTGATCATATTTTTTGACATTGATGAACATAGATCATGCGATTTATCAAATGTTCATATCTCAAAATCCATTGCAGGGTTTTAATCAAATATAAATAATGGGTAAGCTCTGAGATTTAATCATGTCACCTAAAGCTTTGTTTTGTAAGTTTAAATACAATTAGAAGGCTCGCTGACAGATTAAAATCTAGGGTTTTTGAATTTAAAACTTCCAGCTTTTGAAAGTGAAGATGAAAGCACGGGAGGAGAGAGAGAGAGAGGGAGAGAGAGAGGGAGAGAGAGAGGGAGAGAGAGAGTGGAGAGAGCAGAGATCTGTGATTGGAGGGTTGAGAAATTTAGCATAACAAGAAGCATTGGTAAGAGATAATGAATTAATGGAGAGAGAGTATGTGACAGACTAACAGATTTGCATGCATATGGCGAAAGAGATGGAAAAGGTAAAGTCAGTTACAGAATTTTTCCTTTTTCTCTTTCTTCTTCATCTTCTTCTTTCTGCTCTGTAAATGGTATTAAAATAATAGACAGTGGGGTAGGAGATAAACCCACATTTATTCTCATACGTTATGCAACTCTTTCTCTTGCTATCCTCTCATATTCTATATAAAGGGCGGTTCTCTCTTCTTCTGTTCTTCATAGACGAGAATTCTTTGCCTTGTTCGGTGTAAAGGGACAGTGAATGAAATTAGGGTTTGTGTTTTTATAGGTTTTCTTGTGCAATTTTGCAAGTTTGGAAAAAGGGTAAGGGAGGTGACAGAAGAGAGTGAGCACACATGGTGTTATCTTGCATGCTAGGGTCATGCTTGAATCTCTGCGTGCTCACTCTCTGTCTGTCACCCCACCTCCATCTCTCTCTCTCTCTCTCTCTCTTTCTCTCTCTATTTGGGTTGATTTAGTGATAAGTTCTATGCTTTGCCAATCTGATATTTATGTTTCTTTTTTGTTTCCTTTTCGATTCTCTGCAGAGGATTCCAGAAACGGTCATTTTGAGTTTTCTAGGGCTTGATTGTAACAATCTAACCTGCCAAATTAGGGCTTTAACAGATCCCTTTATTTCTTCCATTTGGATTTACAGTCATGCCAGATCTTCTCTCTTGATCAGAGCTTGTCGCTCTCTTCCTTCACGCAACCTTTCTTCGATTTGGATTTACAGTCAGTTTTCATGGTTAATTGTTTTTTGTCAGTCTATAATTGGTCATAAACTATTGTTTTCTCTGATAAACACCTTATTCTTGACTTCATTTCATTTTGTTTTGTAAAATTTTCATGACTTTGAGTTCTAAACATACGATCGATGATGAACATCTGTCAAATCACAACAAGAAATCATCGATTGACCCGACTCGAGAAAGATAACTTATATTTGAATGTTATGAGTTCGTTTTCAGATTCAAACCGGCAAGACATCAATTTCATCTTACGTTTTTGGAAGTCTAACAACAACCCACACTGGTCATTCCATTTCCTTCCATCTTTTTTGGAGTTTTCTGTATATTCTAACTGTTTTGGGTAATATAATTTGCTAAGAAAAGATCTATTTTATTCTTATAATCATTCAACAGGGTTTTCTGATGTTCTTCCTCTTGTTCATCTTCATAAACTACTTAAATCTCTTTCTCGGACAAAAAAAAATGGAAGCTTTCGTAGCAAAGACTGCAGGCACAGGAAGATGTAAGATCAATACACAGAAGTGGAGATGATCAGAACTGTTTGCAGCACAAAAGAGATGAACCCACTGTTGCATTAAAATTAAGACAAGATTATCAGTCTCTGAAGAGGGTTTCTAGAATTTGTCGACATCGTTGAAGATAGATTCAGCTTTTACATCAATTATTAAATGATGCTTCACAAATAATCTCAACTTGTACTTTGTGTATTATTTTATGCATAACACATGTACTTTGCTTGTATTTTATGCTATAATTGCACCATCATCTTGTATGTTCTTTCAACGACAATAATCAGTTAATCAAGAACATTGCCATTCAATTCTGTTGCCAAAAACATTGGAATAACTGTTGAATCAGTTTGATACAGCTTCTCACACTTCCAACCCAAAACAAAAAAGGGTTCTAAGAATCATATGAAATTTGAACTCAAATGGTGTGACAGGTTACATTGAATAATCACTAGTTTATAGTGAAATACATTATATTCAGAGCTGGGCTTGGGATATAATCCTCGGAATTCTTCTCTGAAAACCACGATCGGATAATGCTCTCCGTTGCGGATCCTGCTGCATTCCGCCACTTATCGATGAGTCTAAAACCAAACTGCGAGGCAGCAGAGAGAATTGACGGCTCGTCTACCCGTCGAATCACGTGGCAGAGAATTAGGGCCGGGCAATTGTCTTCTCCCACTCCATTTTTAGAGGCAATCAACTCTCTTGCGGTAGAAAACAAGGGCCGAATTGCTTCTGAAATGTAAGTCACGTCTGTACCTAAAATGATATCATAGCCGGAATTATCACTGGCTTCCTTAATGGCTTTTATTTGGTCTTTGTGCCCCCATTCCAGCTTCTTTGTAATCAGTTTTGGAAGTAATGTTGGACTGAGATTTGAAGTCACGTTGTCGGCCAGTAGGTTGAGAGCATTCTCATCGCCATCGGTGGCAACCACGAGGTCAGCCGATTGGACGGCAACCATAGAACATATGCCTCCACACCCACATCCCAACTCTAACACCCTTTTTCGAGAAACAATCGATGGATTTCTTGCAAGTACGGAAGCCATCAAACGAGAAGATTCCCAAAGAATTAAGCCGGTGGACTTGCAAATGTGTTGATTTTCTTGCGGGAGCACTTTAATGTTAAAAACCCGGCCTCTGACATCGACCTCCATAATCTAACAGGAAGAATGTAAAGAGTGAGAAGACTTGCAAGATGAAAACATAAATCTTTAGGAAGAACAATAAGAACGACGGGGTGGTTTCCACACAAACAACAAAATGCCTTGCATCATTTGAAAAGGAGAAATAAAAGACAATAGAAAAAGAGAATTCAAAAGCTACGAATGTATTACAAGCTCAAATATAATTGTTGTTCTTGTAAATATCCTAAAAACACTTGATTGAGGGCAAACCCACGAGTGCGGACTATATAAACGGATTTCACAAGGAAGCAGTGGTAGTAACTATCACCGCATCTATTCGTAAGAGTTCAAACTAGGTGGACGGATAAAACCATACCTCGTGTTCATTGCTAGGTGAAACTCCAAACATATCAATTGCCACACCCTCCGAATTGTCGAATTCAATGTCATCAAGAGAGCTCTCAAGATTCTCCTCAACCTTAGACCCCATACCAGATTGGCCACAAGTGTTTTCATCAAATGCAGCTTCTAAAGTGGAAGAGGGTTTTATAGAATCTGAAAAACGGAAGACTGCTTGGACCCAACGCCTGAACAAAAACACAAACAATTATAGTTTGAGTTGAAAAAAAAAATACTTATCTTCCACCAGCGACATGTGAAGTGAAGCAAATTATGCTGGCTCGCCCAGTCTAAATTGTATCTATGATAGAGCAGTCATAAACACTGTGGAGAGATGCATTCCTTTTCCATTGGACACACATGGAAAGCAAGCAAGGATTATCTAGCAAGCAATGATTATCTAGCAAGCAAGTAAACCATAAGCAGAGATGGGGACAGCTTATTCTAGACACATTTTTATTAAATTATCAATTAATAACAAGTGCAGATGTAATTAGTCATGCGTACTTTTACAATTGCCTGCAACCAATATCGCTTTTATTTACCTATTCATGACCAATCCCAGAGATCGGTTCTCAACTTGCTTGCAGCAAACAACAAGTTCTTCAACAGAAAATCCATTTTCTTCAAACAAACTTGCCAGAAACTCGTTGGAAAAGTAAAAAGCACGCTGTAAAAAAGAAACATCTACATCAAAGAAGAAGCTAACAGAAGTATTACCAAAATAAAATCTATATGGAATCAAAACTTACGGTGCCATCACCCCTAACGTAAAAGTTATCGCTGATCTTTTGATCCTTGCAACTGAGCCTTTCCTGTTAACAGAATTAACACAACATAATAACAAGGATCATTTACACTATCAAGATCTTTTCATATTCATGTGATAAAAACAAAAAACTAATGAACCTAAAAGAAACTCATGGTCATTCAACAATATCCACAGAAGTAACTTCAAGAACAATTAAGGAAGGGCAATTCTGAACAAGTATATTGTCAAGTCGATATATATAGAAGATCCAGCATAAAGCTAATAGAATAATTATCAAATAGTACTTGTAACTCTCTGTAAGAAATGATATGGAAAATAGATGAACCTGTGCAAGGTCCCCACTGGCATAATCGCGTAATAGAACATAACTGTTTGGCTGAAAGAATACTTTGAAACTTTACTATCTGTTCATAATAATAGGCAAGACAGATAAATAATCAAATTATCAAACAATTGAACATTATAATTCTTACCTTCAGAACTTTTCTCACATTTTGCAACACCAGAGACATCTTTTCTGGGGAAACTGCAGATAACACAAATATCTGCTTAACTAGTCAGACAAATAACTAGTTACCCAGATAAAAGACAAAACTCAAAACAGCATTTCCCAATCAGACTTCAAAATGGGCAGAAACTAACTAAAACAAAATATAAGAAAATGAAAGTGAAAACTGGAAATTTCACTAAATTACCATGGTGACTATGTCAACTGATGACGGAATTATCTGTTGGCTTAAATCGTCAATTGTCAGATCACAAACAAACGCACTAATCTGGCTCTCTTTGAAGTCTTTATGCGTCTATAAAACCAAAATAAACTCATGCAGTTCAGTAACCTTATCTACATGACCTCCTAAAGCATTAGGCTTATGAATCAAATTGTCTCGTAATATCATTAAAATTTATAAATGAGCAACCATTGTAAATACGCATAGATATACAGAAAGTTTAGCAGTAGAGAACATTTTAGAACCTTCACTAAGTTCACAGCCCGTGGTGAGAAATCACATGCATGAACAAAGACATTTGGATATGTTGCCACCAAAGGAAACACTGTATTTCCAACTCCACAACCAATCTGACGACAAAAAATACAAGTACATATAAATTAGGAATATTTTTTTCCTAAATTTGATCAATAAAAGTTAAGAAGAGAATCTATCAAAGCGGAAGCACAGTATTGTACGGTTAATTTATTTTTATGATCGATAGCTTTTAAACAGTACTCATTGCAGTAGTTCATTTTTTTTAAGCCGTGCAACTTCAAGAGTTAAAAACAGAAGCCGATTTTTATTTACCATACGGAACTCAATCCCACAGCTTTGAAGTTTCATCGATCTCATTCAAATACATCAAAAGTAAAAACTAGATAGACATGAAGATAACTAAAAAGATCACATCCCCAAGTGTGTTTCACATAGATCTAATGGACACAAAACTAAATCAAAAGGATGCCATTATCAACAAAAGATCTCGTAACAAGAATTTCAAACAGTTCCACCTTAGCAAAAGAACTACTTTTTAATTGATAAACTAGCCAATGTAGCTGATAAAATTTTAAAAATCTGGCGAAGTACCTCTAAAATCACCTTCCTTTCCTCTCCCTGAAAATTCAAATATCCACATGGTAAATAATCTGAATCATTCAGCATATGATGTGTGTGTGTGTGAGAGATCCCCATTGAAACTCACATTGAAATAGCGATGCCATTCTTTATCCAAATAGTGTCGATCTTTGAAAAACTGAAGAAATAAAAATACAAGTAATCAGATTCAGTGTTATAAACCATCAATGCATCATAATATACAACAGTGTGTGAACAAATAAGATTTCTACAGGGGCCAATAAAAAATGACAAGAAACATACACGGAAATAATATGTTTTTACTCCTTATAATTTAGAGTTAGTTTCAATAAGTCCTTATAATTTTAATTTTCATTTTGAAGACCTTGTAGTCTTCATTTCATCTTTAAATGGTTTTTTTGTTCATATCAATCATTAAATTAACATAAAATACCAAATGTCAATTTTTTATGCACTCGTAGATACACATCACTGATTAGTAGGAGAACCTTATTATTGCATGAAAACTCTGTTCCAATGCAGTTGATACCTACGCTGGCTTTCTGTTAGTATCATTAAGCTGTTTCTAGCTTGTTTGTTCTTAGTAGTGTTATATTAGTTGAGGAAAATGCAGAATCGACAAAACCAGGATACAGTTTGAACAATAAGCAAATATCCACAGTCCTACTTTGTCTTGATGCCGCTTGTAAAAGACATCCCAATACTTCTTGGCATCTTTTTCATACTTATCTGCCAGTAAAAGAATGAAATGAGAAAGATATTTGCATCAACGAGCATTTTATACATGCATGAAATGGGCCCATGTGTATGTTGAGAGAGAAAGGAGAGAGTAAGAGACAGACCTTTCCAGAAGGGAGAAACTTCATTGCTAGAACTGGAGTATATTTGCATCCTCCGGATTGGTGATTGCTCAACGGGAACTTGTGCGTGGAACGCCATTTTCTAGAGAAACACATACACATAGCAATTGATAAATGGAGGTTCACGTATCCCGAGTACATCAACTATCAGCATCACAGATAATTCATATTTGCGGAAATAATTCAATCACTAAATTGACCGGCAACAAAGCCAAAATCACCCTGTTTCAATCCAATCTATCAACGACAAACCCAACCCGAAAAAAATAAAAATTTACAATACAATTCATCCCCTGTGAAACTTATACTAGTCTGCGATGAGTGTTTTCTTCGTAAGCCTTAACGAAACTCCATTCCAATAAACAAACAGCAGAATCGCTAGTGACTGAATCGTGCAAGGTGAGAAAACCACAAATTCAAAAACAAAAGATTCCTATGCAATCGATCAATCAACATACAAAGAATTAAAAAACAAATGTAAGGGAGGTAAATACCAGATGAAGTACAGTCAGTGCAGCGACCACCGGTTCGGGAAGAACGGGTTAGGGCTTTTAACTTTTGTTCATTTTCTCTGACCTTTATTTTCTTCGAGTGAAGTGCAAAGGGTCAATGGACAGCTAATTAATATTTATAATTTATTAAGTTAATTATACTTATTAAAAGAATAATTAAAAATTAAAAACTAATAATAAATAATAATTACTTATTTTTTATATTAATTTGTGTAATTAATTAATTATTTCAATTATTTATAATTTATTAGTTAATTGCACATTTCAAAATTTATCATAATTAAAAAATAAGAATAAATAATAAATAAGAAAAATGACAAATTAACCATCGTGATTTATAATTAATGACAAGTTAACCACTATCCTTTATTTTCTAACAAATTAACCACTGGCGTATGGAAAAATGACAAAGCCAACATCGTTATCACGTTTGCAATTAACAAATTGATCTGGAGCAGTTGCGTTCGTGGAAATAAGGTCAAATTTGGTCTGGACGCTGGGGCGGTCCATGGAAAGAAGGAGACGGCCAAATTTGGCCTGGGATGCCGCGGCGGTTTCCATCAGAACGCCTTTTGCAAAAAAATTTGTTCTGGACACTGCGGCGATGTCTGGAAAAATTTTTGATCGCAAATTTGAAGGCTTAAACGAGTGATTTTGGGCCCAAAAAAAGTGGGTCATGGGGCCAACCATTTATATGGTTGTAGATCTCTGAGAGAGCTTCAATTTGATACCTTCTGCAGCCAATTCTGACACTTGTAGCCAGAGTTATGGTCTTTTGAAGTTGAAGAAGTTAAAAAATCTAATAAAAACATTGGATTCGTAAAACATATATATAAAGATTTCGAAGTAACCATGAAACACTAAAACCGAGAACTGCTGTGGACTGTAAAGTAGTCATGCATGAAAAACAAGAGTTCTAGGGACAAGCGGTGTCCTGGGACGACACGGCGTCCCAGGACCCTTTGGCCTAGACGTCGCGGCGCCCTGTCAGCTTCCTAATAGCGAACGTGACAGTGATGTTGGCTTTGTCATTTTTCCATACGTCAGTAATTAATTTGTTAGAAAATAAATGATAGTGGTTGACTTGTCATTGACTGCAAATCACGATGGTTAATTTGTCATTTTCCCTAATAAATATAACACTACTTATTATTTATATCGATTTTTTCTAACAGTTTCACCGATGTACTTGGCTTGGCTTAGTTAGCCTAGTTGGCAAAATCTTGATATTGTTGCGACAAAAATCATGTACACCGCACCCGACATTTTATTTTTAAAGTAAAGTTTGATATGATTCTAATCTCAAAAATCATAATAACTAATATTCCTAATAATCTCTTTTAGCAACTTAGTACAATGCACTAAGCAAATTTAATGATTTTTGTGACAGTACGAGTTGTTATTGTCAATGACCCAAAGTAGAATAGTGTCACACTTCCTTTCTCACAAGGCGTAAACGGGCGCAGCGCCCGAAAGGAGGCTTCTGGGAAGCCTCACAACAGTGCGCTGGGTGCACTATGCAAACAAGCTGCTTGCGGGGCGCGCATCAGGCAGGAGTAGAGGTCGGCAGCGCGTGCGCCGCAGAGGAGAAGACAGCAGCGCGATTGGGCTGGGCCAGCAGCGCGCCAACTGGGCCGACAGTGCGCTATCATGGACTAGCACACACTAGATTGGAGCTACTAGCATGGACTAGCACACACTGGATTGGAGCTACTAGCATGGACTAGCACACACTGGATTGGAGCTACAAATCCTATTAGCCTTAGGATTCCTAGTTCTAGTTGAATTAGGATTGCTTATTGCCTATAAATAAGACCCTTGAGGCACCAACCAAGGCATTGATAATCATTGAGTGATTAGTCATCCTTGAGAGAGTTGTGGTGTTCCGAGTGGCGAGAATTGTTCCTAGTTTCTTTGGTTTGGAATCGAAAGAAAGGGTTGGGGGCCGGGATCCCGTAAAGAGTTTGTGTTCAACGAGAGGAGGCGACATCCGAGAATATTCGGAGAGAGGCTGGTCGTAGTGGGACTACGGCGCCGCACACCTATTCGCCCTATTCCGCACGGCGAAAAATTAGGGGTGTGACAGTTGGTATCAGAGCAAGAGTTCGAGCAAGAGTTCGAGTAAAGGTTGCTCCTTTTTCTCTTCTACACCCAAGATCTACTACTAAAGAGGTTTTTCGATCAATTCACGAGGAGAATGGCGATGGTCGAGGTGCTTGCAAGGCTTTCTCGATTAGAGGAGTTCACGGGGGTACGTGAAACAAGCGATGAGGAGTCCCTACGACTCCAAATTATCTCCCTAAAGATGGAAATCGACGTCCTCAAAGCTTCGGTAAGCGAAGATCTAGCGGCGGCAGAACAACTCACACGAGAGGGGCTCGCACGGGTTAATAGGGAGGTAGTGCAGGTAAGCGCAACGGTAGCGGCAGCAGGTGGCGCGGCAAAGAGGCTTGGCGCAACGGCTACGCAATTTAAAATTCCGGAACCGAAGCCCTACAATGGCAATCGGAACGCAAAGGAGTTGGAGAATTTTCTATTCAACATAGAACAATATTTCCAAGCTGCCGGAATCGAGGAAAGCAACAAAGTTATGATTTTTAGCATGTATCTTGCTAGAGACGCAAAGCTATGGTGGAGACAACGTCTTGATAAGGAGCCAAAGATCATTAGTTGCGAAGTTCTCAAGCGAGAACTAAAAGAGCGATTTTTACCGCTCAACGCCGAGTGGACGGCAAAGGAAGCACTAAGGAAGTTGCAACAGACAGGGTCGGTTCGTGACTATGTTCGAGAATACAGTTTCTTATTGCTTGATATCCGAGACATGCATGAGAGTGATAAATTATTCAACTTTATGGCTGGACTTCAACCATGGGCACAAACAGAGCTGCGACGGCATGGTGTGAAGGATGTGTCATCGGCAATTGCGATTGCCGAGGGTTTGGTGGACTTCAGGACCGCCCCTACTTCTGAGAAGAAAAAGGGAAGAGACGACAAGCGAGGTAAACAAGGTGGGCACGACAAAGGTAAAAGGACCGAGGGATCTAAAGGCAAGGGATCTGATCAACCCCAACGCAAGAAGAACCAGGGTTGCTTTATATGCAGTGGGCCACATTATGCTCGGGATTGTCCTACTAAGGCGGCAGCATCTACCCTAAGGGTCCAGGAAGAGAACTCCGAAGGAGAGGAGAAAGCTCGGATGAACCCCATTCAACTAGTGAATGCCCTGACAAGCAGTCAAAAAGCGACGACAAGCGGACAAGCAACAGCGGCGTCTGGCCAAACACCGCCAATGCAAAAGGGCCTAATGTTCGTCGAGGTGCAGGTCAACGGAAAGAAGGTGCGTGCGATGTTGGACACCGGCGCGACCAACAACTTTATCTCGCAGCGGAAGGCGGGAGAGCTCGGCTTGGAAGTGACCAAGAGCATGAGCTTGATTAAAGCAGTCAATTCAGACGCCCAGCCCATCAAGGGCACGGCGACACCCCTGCTGAGAGTAGGCGAGTGGCAGCAATCATGCCCGATGATGATTGTGCCATTGGACGACTTTGATCTTATATTGGGCTTGGAGTTTTTCAGGTTAGCAAAGGCGACGGTACTGCCACATCTTGGAATGATTCTTATCCAAGACGAGACAACACCTTGCATGGTCAAGAGTGAGAACCGAGGCAAAAGCATGATGCAATCATCCCTACAGTTGAAGATGGGAGTTCGGAAGGGGGAGACAACCTTCTTGGCGCCACTACGCGAGGTCAAGCAGGACCAAGTGGGGGAGATATCATCAGAGGTACGCGCAGTGTTGGAGAGATATTGTGATGTGATGCCAGCGGAGCTACCGAAAGTGTTGCCACCAAGGCGCGCTATCGATCATCACATTGAGTTGGAGCCGGGAGCAGTGCCGCCTGCACAGGCTCCCTATCGCATGGCTCCATCAGAGTTGGCAGAGTTGCGACGACAGCTGGACGAGTTGTTGGAATCTGGTTACATCCAACCGTCCAAGGCTCCTTATGGGGCACCGGTGCTTTTTCAGAGGAAGAAAGATGGCGCACTGCGCATGTGCGTTGACTACCGGGCATTGAACAAAATCACCATCAAGAACAAGTATCCTATTCCAAATGCAAGTGATCTATTTGACAGATTGGCAAAGGCGTCATACTTCACCAAGTTGGACTTGAGATCGGGGTATTGGCAGGTGAGGATAGCCGAGGGTGACGAGGCCAAGACGGCAATGGTGTCGAGATATGGTTCATATGAGTTTTTGGTTATGCCGTTTGGGCTAACCAACGCACCGGCTACTTTTTGCAATCTTATGAACGACGTGCTCTATGAGTTCTTGGATAGCTTCGTGGTGGTCTATCTGGACGATATTGTCATCTACAGCGAGTCCTTGGAGGAGCATTTACATCACTTGGAGACAGTTCTGAAGAAGCTCAGGGAGCATTCTTTATTTGTGAAACGGGAAAAGTGCGAGTTTGGGGCAACAGAAATCAACTTCTTAGGCCACTACATCCGAAAGGGAGAGATTCGCATGGATGGTGCTAAGGTACGGGCGATCGACGGATGGATCGCGCCAACAAAGGTAACCGAGCTAAGGTCTTTCCTTGGCTTAGCCAACTATTATCGGAGGTTTATTGCAGACTACTCGAGACTGGTGAATCCCTTGACCGATTTGTTGAGGAAAGATAAACCATGGGCATGGACGGACGCATGTCAAGAGGCATTTGAGCAGGTGAAGAGGGCGGTGACAACGGAGCCAGTGTTGAGGCTTCCAGATTTTACTTTGCCATTCGAGGTGCATACAGATGCGTCAGAGCGCGCAGTGGGCGGAGTCTGGGTTCAAGATGGACATTCGGTCGCCTATGAGAGCCGGAAACTAAAGGGAGCCGAGGGGCGCTATTCAGCACATGAGAAAGAGATGGTGGCGGTTATACATTGCTTGGTAACTTGGATACACTATCTATTGGGCACACAGTTCACCGTGGTCACAGACAATGTGGCCAATACCTATTTCAAGACACAAAAGAATCTCTCACCAAAGCAGGCGCGATGGCAGGAGTTCTTGGCAGAGTTTGACTTCACTTGGCTACATAAACCAGGGGCCGAGAATAGAGTGGCAGATGCACTTAGCCGCAGGGAGCATGCGGAACGCATAGCAGCGATAACGGAGGTTCGCTCGGATCTTCTAGAGAAGATCAAGGCGGCATCTACAGAAGATGTCGCGTACTTGCGACTTGCGAAGCAGGTACAGGATGGGTCGGTGAGGCGATATTGGCTAGAAGACGGCTTATTGAAAGCACGTGGTGACAGAGTTCTAGTGCCTAGTTGGGGCAGGGTCCGCCAACTTCTCCTGAAAGAGACACATGACACCCGCTGGGCGGGACACCCGGGCGTCGAGAGGATGCTCGCTTTATTATCACGAGACTACATCTGGCCGAAGATGGGAGAAGACATTGAGCTCTATGTGAAGACATGTCTAACTTGTCAGGTGGACAAGACGGAGAGGAAAAAAGAAGTAGTGCTACTTCAACCACTCCCAATTCCAAGCAAGCCATGGGAGTCGGTCTCGATGGATTTCATCACCGGGATGCCAACGGTGGAGGGGAAAGGATCTATCATGGTGGTGGTAGATCGCTTGACAAAGTACGCTGTGTTCATAGGCGTACCAAAGACATGCACCGCGCAAGAGGCGGCGGATTACTTCATGAGGTTCGTGGTTAAAACATTTGGGTTGCCGAAAGATATTGTGAGTGATCGAGACTCGAGGTTCACAGGGAAGTTCTGGACTATATTGTTCAACTTAATGGGCACCGAGCTAAAGTTCTCCACGGCAAACCATCCCCAGACAGACGGGCAAACTGAGCGGCTCAATGCGTTATTGGAAGAGTATTTGAGGCACTTTGTATCAGCGAGCCAGAGAAATTGGGTGGATCTATTGGATGCAGCTCAATTTTCATACAACATTCATCGGACATCGACCACGGGAATGAGTCCCGCGGAGCTTACTTTGGGATTTCAGCCGGCGACTCCAGCCGAAATTGCACGCAGGAAGGAGCAGGGCCCCTGTCCAGCAGCCTACAGGTACGGACGAGACCAGACAGATCTGTTAGAACAAGCCAAAGAAAGTTTGGGCAAGGCCCAACGACGGATGAAAAAGTATGCAGATAAGGGGAGAAGACCACTAGAGTTCAAGGAGGGGGACCGGGTCCTACTCAAACTCACGCCTCAGATATGGAAGAAGGTGACATCTCGGAGATATCACAAGGGACTTCTTCCCAAGTATGATGGACCATTCACGGTTATCAAAAAAGTTGGGTCGGTGGCCTACCGATTGCAACTTCCCGACAGACTCAAATTGCATCCTACATTCCATGTAAGTTTCTTAAAGCCCTATCATGAAGGAGATAGAGTTCAGAGATTGAAGGCTCCACCTGGGGTGCGAGTGGAGTTTCAAAAGAAGATTTCCAAGATCCTTGATCATCGAAGCATGGGAGAAAGTTCAAAGAATAGGCGCACGCAATTCTTAGTTCTATGGGAGGATGAAGATGAGGCAATGTGGGAGAATGATAAAGACTTGTGGCAATTTGAAGACGAGGTGACGGCTTACTTAGATTGGGCGTCGACAAGGCCTTCGACTTCATCTAGTGGGGGAGGATTGTCACACCCCCTTTCTCATAAGGCGTAAACGGGCGCAGCGCCCGAAAGGAGGCTTCTGGGAAGCCTCACAACAGTGCGCTGGGTGCACTATGCAAACAAGCTGCTTGCGGGGCGCGCATCAGGCAGGAGTAGAGGTCAGCAGCGCGTGCGCCACAGAGGAGAAGACAGCAGCGCGATTGGGCTGGGCCAGCAGCGCGCCAACTGGGCCGACAGTGCGCTATCATGG